>VZRR01011764.1:40081-526580 GCA_013398015.1 Oreocharis arfaki
CCATTTTGGTCTTCATTGTGTTATTCTAACTTGTTTATTTAACTTCAAGCTTTAAAACTTTTTTTCCTGAGCACCTTGGAGGCACAGGATAAAACCGGATTGTGCTTGCCAGTGTGAAGCTGAGTGTGCGTCAACAGTATTTAACAAATTGTGAGACCAGCATCTTCTTTAGTTGTCGTGAGCGGGTGCTGCTCATGCGGTCGCGTCTCAGAGGTGGTTTGTTCTGGGGTTGGTGCTGAAGACTGGGCTGGTCTGTCCTGCGCCACAGAGTGCGTGTTGGGGTGTTTGTTTGTGAGCACGCCTGGCTGACAATAAATGCCTGGTTCTTATTCAGCAGTTTCACCACGGTTGCTTGGATTTTGTAGTTTGTATTTCAAGGAGGTGTTAAAAATGCTGGAGTCAGGCGGTGAATCCTCAGACTTGGGAACTCCTGGTGCCCAAAAGGTCAAATTCTGCTAGTTAGCAAATGCCTGGTTTTCAGCTGTGCATTGTTAAAGAAGTGGCACCGAAGTAAGGTTAGAAATTGCCTACTAAAAATCTGTTAATTACGCTTTTAAGCCAGAATTTGTTACCTGAGCTGAAATTAAGTTTTAAAATAATCCCTCTAAGGTATCGCTGGATGGGCTCAGAGGAATTGAAGCACTCCTTTATGCTACAAAGTCGCTTGCAGAGACGTTTGTGCACCTAAGGTTATTACAGTAAGACAGTGTTTTCTTTAATGTTAAAAAGGTAATTCTCTTCTTTCTTATCAGTCCATTCCCATTCTCTATTTTGGATATGTACATGCAATTATCGTGTCGGTGTAAGACTGTTCTCACTGGGATTTTTTTCAGTTCTGTCCATTCTTCTGAAAACTGAAAGTAGGCTTCGTGCCCTTGGACTAGTGACATTTTCTTTTGTGAGCTTGTTACCTAGGGTGATGGCACCTTTCATTGCCATGAAGCTATGTTAATGAACACCTCAATCTGTGCTAGGTCTGTCCTGCAGACTCTAGGATGTGTTTGTTCATCACCACTGAATACAGACAGAGTGGAGCAGTAGGTTATAAATTACCTTTTTTATTTTTCTGTTTGTTAATGCTGCAATTCTTCTCTTCTGATTTAAAAAAAAAAAAAAGAAGGTTGTTAATGTTTGGCAGGAATCAAATGAAGGTCTGTTACACAGAGTCATGTTTGGAGGGGGGAGAAGGAGGATTCACAGAGTATGGAGGGAGGGCTACGAGCTCGAGTACTGCTGTGCTGCTTTAACTGCTGCCTGTGGTAGGAGGTGTTCGAGTCCCTTGTGGTGCCACGGGTGAGGCTGGTGCCACTTGACACAGTTCATGCCAGCTTAAAATCCTGCCCGTGCATTGCCCTGTCCAGGAAGACTGTTGAAACCCTTTTTTTTCTTTTTTCCTTTGAGCTGTTTAGCACTCTTTTCATGCATATCCCTATTGCTGTTGCAGAGGGTAGGGGTATAGGGAGGGAAAGAGGAAAAGTGTAATTTTGTGTTCACTTTGGTCTTTTACAGTAGATGTTGGTGGGCATGCGAGAAGGTTGCTAATTCATCTTTCCTGACAGATCAATTTCCCATTTTCACCACTGGGGGAAAAAAAAAGTGTTTTTAAGTTTTGTTGCTGTTTTTGTTTAATGTGTTTTCTGTCCAGGGTGTTACCTTGTGGTTGCTTCAGTGTATGGGTGACTTGAGTCATGGGAGTAAGTAGGAGGTATCCATGGGCAGGATAGGGTTCATTTAACTGAGCAGGATGGTTTGATGGATAATGTTGGATTTTTCCGAAGATGTCAACACCGAGTTTTTTGGGTGGCTTTCTGTTGTTTGTTTGTTGGGTTTTTTTGGTTGGTTTGGTTTTGCCTTTTGTTTTCCCTCTGAGAAGACATTT
Organism: Oreocharis arfaki; assembly: GCA_013398015.1. Lineage (NCBI taxonomy): Eukaryota > Metazoa > Chordata > Aves > Passeriformes > Paramythiidae > Oreocharis > Oreocharis arfaki. Next base: position 41,961 of record VZRR01011764.1, read on the forward strand.
TCAAGATGAGTTAGAGAAAGTAAAATTTAAAGGAAAATTGTGAGTCTGATTTAAAATGTGTGGGATGTGCTGCTCCTTCTGCTCCTTGGATGGTGTGTAGAAGTGTTTTAATGTCCACTGGGGCATTTTGGAGTGCTCACTGTTCTCTAACTCACAAATCAGAGTTTATCTAAAGTGGGCTGTGCTGCAGACAGGAGAGCTGCTGCTCTTTCAAGGAGCAGTACAAACCATCTCCCACCAGCTCTGGTTCTCTCAGGAAGATAAAGGACTGGGATAGCTGCATGTGGATGTGATATACCAAGATAAAGCTAAGAAATGGAAATGAGAGAAACACTCAGATTTACCCAGTGAAAGGTTTTGGGAAGGAAACTGATGACAGCTTGATTTCAGACCATCGTGCCGTGCGTCTCCTGTTCTCCAGCCCCAGAGTGCCATGTCCCCAGTAATTCCCTCTGCAGTCTGGGTTAGATTACAGAATGTGCCTCCTGGTTTTGGTTTATCCACAGTTGAAAGCTGCAAGTAGGGAGCGTAAAAGACACTCTCTAACAAGAGCAAAACCGATTTTTATAGTTGCCTGTAAGGTTTTTTTTCCTAAACAAGCCTTACTTTTAATTTTTTTTTCTTCTCAAAAAAAAGAATGAATCAAAATGATACACTGCTCAACTAATAAAAAGGGCAGCTTTGAAGTAATCACAATGGAGAAGAAGTATCCTGCTGTTGTAATGTCTCTGTGGTGTTACTCTGCTGCTTCACAGTGTTTAAGTTATGATCCTGCAAAATGCTTCCGTGCCTGAGCAAGTCTTTTGGACTTTATGAACAGCCAAACAAAAACTTGAGGAGTGGTGGTGAGGATTATTTCTGGGAATCAGATCATTTGGGTCTAAACTTTGTAGGATGGAGCTGTTGGTTGTTTGCTGAAAATACCGGTATTTTGGAAATGTGATTCATGTTTTGTTCTATTTGAGAGCTGTTTAAAATAAATGCCCAGTTTTCACCCAGCCAACCCCTTCTGGTGTGGCTGGCTGTGATAGGCACCACACTTTTCTTAGATGTTGATTTCCCCATGTGTCACAAGGCAGAATATTTGCATACACACACTGCTTTTCAGAGGCATTCGGCATAGGATAACTGTGCCATAAGGTATGAAGTCCATTTTACAGTGTTTTCCTGGGATTCTGTGGGTTTGGTTCCACGTTGTTGAATTTCATGCCACGGTATTACAGTTTCGAAAGTAACACAGGGCAAAATACTTATTGTCTACAGGGAAGAAGCTTTTGGGAAGGCTTTAGTGGTGACAAAAGAGTAATCTATGAAGATGCCAAATAGCTCAGTTTCTAAATGACATTGATTATGGCTGTTACCAGGAAACACTTCTCCTTTTCATTCTTTTCCAGTTTTGTTCAGTGTACCTAATTCATGACTCAGTAGAAATGACGAGATTTATCCTGTTAGCTGTGCCACTGGGAAATCATCCAAATGGCCCGGACCTTTGCAGCAACCACTTCAGATATTAACTTACAGCGGGCAAAACAATAAGCTGGTCGAGTTGCAGTAGCTGGATGCTTCCTTGTTGAGGGTATGTTTTGTTCAGGCAAGGAGAAAAAGGGTTGGATTTTTTTTTGTTTGCTGTTAACTGTAGCTGCTTTCAGCAAACATACAACCAATGTATTGAAATGTACTGATTTCCTTCTACTGTTGGGAAGGAGGGGTAAATCTTGCCATTTAATCTCCCTGTGACTATTTCCTTGGTTATCAGGACTGTCCTTGTGAAAGTAGCAGCTTATACTGTTGTGATCTTAAGCAAAGGCATATACTTACATGACTTACTAGGTGACTTGACTGGTCTTGGGCCTGATCCTGCCGTTTTCTTTCTTACATCTTATCCGTGTTCACCTGAATTATCCCACTGGAGCAAGTGTGACTGCCTAGAGCTGATAAATATGATATGAGCTCGCAAGGAGACAGAGACAGGTTCACTGGTGTGGTGATCTCTAAACTTTCAGTTTTATGTAGAGCTGTAGAAATAATTGTTTCTTATTTCCACTCTAGTTCCCTTGCTTGCTGCAGTTGAACTCTCTGCTACGAAAAGGGCTTTAAAGGTTTATTTGAACAGAGTGTGCAGTTACAGAACTGTCTTTTTATTTCATGGTCTTTTTTTTTTTTTTTTTTTTTTTTTTTTTTTGCCTAATTTTATTTTGTAAGGGGAGAAAGGAGAAGAAACTGCGAATTGGAGAATGTGTTCATAAATTCATTTGGAATAAATTGTGACTGTCCTCTCCTCCCTTAAGCTGGCTATAATGCTTACTTGTCTTGAATAGGCAAATAACTTTCAGTTACTTGCTGCTGAAGGAAGTTCTTCTAATGATTTGTGTTGCAAAATCAGTTACTGAATTGAAGAGAGGACTTTCATGTATTTAAGTTAAATGAGGTTTAATTGCATCTAGTCATTAAATCCATTGTAATTTAGGAATTGTTAGTGGAGAATATTTAGCAAATACAAACCAGGAGATCTGATGATCAAGCTGTCATATAAAGGCATTCAGTACTTGGAAAGTAAAAGCAAGAAACCCCCTTCTGCTTCATTAAAAAACTACAGCTGTTGGAAAAGCTGAAAAGAATAAATGTTGTATCTATTTAATATTGCGTAGAATTATATGGAATAACAGATAATGTAAGATTAAAGGAAATAAGTCTAATAATTGGAAGAAATTTTTAAATTTGATTTTTGTTTGAAGGAATAGAATTAAAATTAAAAATAAGAAATTGCTTGTTCTGTCTTTAAAATGTTACAGTAATGGAGGTTATTATATACTGAGCTAAGTGAAGTGAGAAGAAAAAATATCTTCTTTTATAGTAAGAAAAAAATTAAAGTCTGTATCTTGCAAGTGGTTAAGTATGTACGTTACTGTTCCTGTGAGCAGTCTCATCAACTACAAAATTTTGGACATTGAGCATTCTAAATAATCATTTTGATATAACTGAATACATTATTTGTATCTTAGAGTTCAACCCTGTATACACATAAACTGCTGAGTGTATGCTGAGGATTTTTAGTATTTTTGAGATTATATTTTGGGAGTGCTTCAAGATTCTTTTTAGTGAAACTGCTAAATTTAAGTTGAGTGTCTTCTAGAAGGCTGTACTGCTTCACTGCAATAAAGTGGTTTGGTTTTTTGTTGAATAAGAAGGACAAAATTTTACCCTAAATTATTATCAGTAGGAGTCTTGCCACTAACTTCAGCTGGGTCAGTATTTCAGTCCTAATACTACAGAAGTTCTTTTTCCTGTGTACAGGGAAAAGCTTGTAGAACAAATAACAAGTTTCTATTAAATCCATCTGTAAGCTAGGAAATGGAATAACGTATGGACTATGAAGGGAAATCTGTGGTACTGTGAATATAATTTTCATGCTCAGTACCATAATTACCATTATTCTAGAAATTCTGCCGTTTACTGATTTTAGAACTGTTGAAGATGTTGATGGCAGGGTAATTGGAGAGGGAAAATAGATGTAAACCACTCCATTTTGCACTCTAGATTTCTATCATTGTATGTCAACAGGCTTGAACCAGGCATGCAATCTAGTAATCATTTCACAGTGCCTGAAACGGCTTTTAATAGACTGGGATTTGTTTGCTCTTTTTTTTCCTCAGCCACCCAACGTTGTTTCCCAGCACACTGCTGCAACTCTGAATACAGGGTTCCAAAGCAAGGGCAGTGCTCGCTGACTGTGCTACAGCGTAATCTTGCCCTACAAATGTGCAAACAATAGCAAAAGTATGTGTTTGGGAATATGGCACAGCTGTTATCTTCTGCCGGGAGCAGCGAGCGTTACAGTGACATAGAAGGACCAGTTAAAACCACTCCGGCCGTTTTATTGCCTGTAAATGGGGCGTGTAAAGAAAAGCGAGGGCCGGTCCCTCCATTCAGATAACCATCAGTGCAGACTACCGCGGCACTACCTTTCTGCACAGGCTTTGAAGAATAGAGGCAAAGAGTTCCACTTTTTCCTTCCCCTCCTTTTACATTTCTGGCACCCTGCATGTGAAATCTCGGTTGGAACCTGAACTTTTTGTTCTGAGAATCTGTGCTTCACTGGTTACCTGGAACAAGGACTTTTTATTTATTACAGTCATTAACTTGACTATATGAAATGATTGTTAACGATTATTTGTGGACAGAGGACTCCTTGTAAAACAGATGAGACATTGTCAAAGCTGCAGTAGGAAATAGATCCGAATTCTGTATTTTAGGTTATTTTAAGGTTTTGAGCATTACAAGATTGATCTCAGTCAACTCGAAGTGTTTAACATCTTTTTATTTAAAGCAACTGTTTTGCTTTAACTCTAATAATTATATCTGACTTTTCCAACATTATGTTTGAATGTATATGGGATTATTCTATCGAATGGATTGGTAAGGAGCACTATGACTGAATCTCTGGCATCAGATTTATTCTAAGGGTTAAATGAATGCAAAACATCATAAACTACACTTAATTCTGGCATTTACTTGTGTGATAAGAGGGCTTTGTGAGAGCCATAGAGTTGTTAGTTGTTTTACAATGAGGAGAAAGCAAATACATTCTTAAATGTTATTTGCATGTTAGCCAGAGGGGAAAATGACACTAAGGCGACATCATCAAATACAGTAAAACTAACTTTTTAATACAGATGTCCATTGTTGTTTTAAGTGCTTAGGGGGTTGGTGGTTTGGTTTATTTTGGAACTTGCTGAACTATATGAAGTGTGTCTCCAGGGGCCTGGTATTTTAATACCTTGTAGAAGGTTGTATAACAGTAGATGATGTATTTCGCCTGCCTTCCAGTGCTGTAAATAAATTACACGTGCTGGCTTGGGAGAACGTATGTGAGGTGTAAATCAAAGGCTAATATAAGAGGAAAAATCCCAATTAGTGATGTCTTGTAACAGGTTAGAGTTTATTTATGCATTTATCTATAATCAAGAGATATAAGAGCAGTAATATGTATAAAAATGTTAACATGAGGCACTTCCCAAGAAGAGGTAGAGGGTCTAGGATTATTAAAAATAAGTGCTGTGATTCACTGCTTTTTCACAATTTGCTTTGGTTAAGTCACTTAAATACTGAAGTCAACAATCCCCTAGGCAAAGAAAGATAATATAATTTTAAGCGTATTGTTAAAATTGAAATTTGATAGCTTCCACTCTCTAATCCTATCTAAGTCTTGGTTGTATTAAAAGGAAAATAGATACATGTGTCAGTTTTGGAGCATAATCTTTCTTTTGAGTTTAAAGAATGATAAATGTGCTTCAGACAAGCAACACAGCAGTTTATTGGTATGAATGTTTTGCTAAATACTACATGCTTAACGCAATCCCCATTCCTTTATAATAAGTTTAAATATTAATTCTTTGGAATGCTAGATGCCTAAAGCTAGATAGAAATGCTGTGCAGTTTCAGATATCTAGGAGTGGGCTTGTGAAACAGGATATTTAACTGGGAGAGATGAGTAGCACATTTCAGAGTTACTAGGGCAGAACAACAATGCAAGAGGATGACTTAAAAAAAAAAGTTACGAAATTGTTTTCTGTGCATGAGGCTTAAATACCTTAGAGTTATTTATTTGAAACACAAGAGTAGATTTCCTATCTATGTAGGTTCTAGATGGCATTTTTTATTATTATTTTGTTTAACTTCTCTTAGCTGCCTGCCCCTCTCTACGGCAGCTGGCTTTGATTTAGCCTGAATCCTTCACCAAGAGGGAGTGATCAGTCACGATGATGACTGCAAGTTGTGCTCTTTGATGGAACATCTCTGTAGTGGCTGAAGAGAGAAGACTGAATAGGACAGGAAGGGTGCTCAAGGAAAGGAGCAGTTTATATTCAGATGGACTCACTTCACTCTAAATCAGCACTTAGTAAGTCCTGCCTACCTCCCAAGCCCCATCTGCACTGGACAGAGAAGAGAGAGTTCAAGTGAGAACAGATAAAAGAGGAAATTTCTGTTTTATTACCCAGTATTTTCTGGGAAAATCCCAGAAAGGGTTTAACATGAAGTTTCATAACTCTTGCTTTGCCCTGCTGCTCCTGCTGAAATTGCAGGGAGTTGACTTCAGGAGGAGGGAGGCCAGTGTTGAATGTTGTTGAAAATTCCCTCCATGCTCCTTTGAGACACAGAAGAGAAGATCCAAGTGTTAAATTCTCTCTTGGAGAGAAAAGTGTGCAAGCGCTTGTAGCCCAGTAGCTGGGATGCCAAGGTCAGTTAGCACAGCACCTTCTCCTTCAATTTTTCTTCTGTTCGAGACCCTGCGTGGGTGTGAAGCTGGTGTGATCAGCCACTGTGTGTGAAACTGGCAAAAGTGGTGAAGGATTGTGCCAGCAGCCAACATGGCCGACTATATAAATATTTTGGATGAACAGAACAAGGGTGCTTGAAGTCTGTTGTAGACTGTACTACCTGTATTGTTTTGGGGCAAATCTTTGTACTGGTCATGATATTTCTACAGCAAGAGCATAGCAGAGTATGGTGTAGAGAAGGATAAGCCAGTTTTGGAACCAGAAACAGGGCAGTCGTTTGGGGAAACCGTCAGGGCCAGCTTAATTTTCTGTGCTGGGAGACAGAGTTTGTTAGTTCAGGTGCCGCGTTGGGATGATGTGGCTGTGCTCTGTTTGAGATCTGATCTTGTGGTGGTGGTGCAGGATGTGACATTCCAGCTTGTGGCTGTATCAGCCCAGGGTGGCACTCGCTTGAGTGTGGCTGCAGCCCCTGTGCACAGTGTGTGCATGGACTTGGTTTCTCTCCAGGCTACACGAAGGTTGTGGTGTTTGCCCTTGTTGGTGAGTCTCCGTGAGCGCGAGTGGTGAAGAGTGCAAATTACATCTTTGTTGTCTTTGGGAGAATAAGGTTTTTAACAGAACATTTTAGTTGGGCTTCTTGCTGCTTGACGTGTGGATTACGCTGCCGGTTGCACAATTGTTGCAGAGGAACAAAATCTCCCATTTATTTTAGCATTTGATGTGCTGAGGGAAAGCTTTCCAACGCATTAAGGGAGTTGTGTTGGAAATATTGGAAATAGCCAAGAATAAGTACCTGTTGGGAGGAAAATTTCTCCCCTCCCTGGTTTTCTGGGTTGCTCTTGCCTCCCAGCAGATGGCAAAAATCTCTTAGGGTGTGTTGTTCTTGAGGCAGAAATCACCCAATGGACTGTGTGTCCCTGGGCTTGGGTTGCACGTGGCTACTTCAGGGTTCCCAAGATCCTCATCACTCTGGCAAAACAGATTTTGCACACAGCTGAGACTGTCTCCAGGACTTGAACAAGAAAAAGCAACACTAAATTCCTCCTTTCTGGATATCTGATTGTTGTAATGTTCAGTTTCCTTGAAGTTATCAGAGCTGGTTTATGTTCAACTGAAACTGAACTGACCTGATCCCATTGTCCCTAACTCTGGTGCAGATCTGAAGTGATGCCATTTTAAATCCAAGAGTGGATAAAAAGGAGTCAGACTTGAGCTATGGAGGGCTAATGCATAAAAATTTGTCCTCTAAGTATGGACTCAGTTCACTTGGCAAAAGGAAAAGATACCTCACGTTTTTGATCTGAACAGTTTGCTTCTTATTTTTCCTCCAGCCAACTCGCCACAAATTGGCTTTTATTCCTTTTCTTTGAGTTCTTCAGCTCTTTGAGGTTTGCTGACTTTGTGGGGATAAGCTACAGACAATGTATGGATGGTTCTCCTTTCAGAACAAAGATCCCTATGCATTTCAGCATCTCTCTGATTTGGATGGATATACAGGAAATTTAAGGGGATATCTACCCCTAGAGCCCAGTTGCTCTTTCCCTGCCCTTGAGTCTTAGTGACCTTTTCTTTATACTCTCTTGGCCTCCTTACGGTGCCACTGTGCTGTTAGTTTATTTTTAAATATATGTGTAAAGGGTCATAACTTACTTGAATTGTGGGCTAAATGAGTGGAAACATGGTAACTAACATGGTGTAGATAGCTTTTGGTCTGCTGAGTGTGTAAATACTCAAAATCTGTCAGGGTGATTTGGCTGGCTTTTATTGGAATCATTATTCATTTGAGAGTTCCTTTTTCTTACTGCATCCTGTCAGAAGCTATTGGGCAGAGATTGCTGGCACGAGTACTCAAACTGCTTTTTCAAAATGCACTTTTCTACCTGTTGCTTTTACATTTGCCAGTTGCACAGATACTTTTACAAGTGGATATGTTCTGCGAGATTAGTCAGAAAGCTAATGTAAAAGGACCAAAACCTAGAAGGTGAGAGCAAACCACTGGGATGATCAATCATCAGTAGTGTTTTGAGCCTAAATGTATGATAGCATTGGCTACAAATGCAGCTTATTTGACAAGTTAGAGTGAAAACACTGGTGTGTTGCAGAGACTTGTAGCCTCAGTGGTACCCAGGTTGAGTTTCTCAAAATGAGACTAACCTGCTTGGGGAACTTTCCTTGCTAAGGCCTGGTGTTAATGCCAACAATAGATTTTTTTATTAGCTGCTGGGGAAGATGCTGGAAGACTTGAAAATTAAGAACAGTAAACATTAAAGGTGATAAAGAAGTTTTATGCATGGGGGAGGTGTTTTGGCAGCAAGCAGTCAGTCTGAAGAGACAGGGAGGTAGTTTTGGAGCCTAGATAATAAGAGACTTGAGAGAAAACTTGGTGAAAAATAGCCTCATAGCCAGCTAGCATTTAGATAAAAATGAATTATGACACTAACTACCACTAGAGAAAACAGTCTCGGAGGTTGGATACAGGTTCCAGTGTGAAGGCTACTGACTGCTAGTTTGATGAGCAACCCTGATTCAGAATATGTTATATATGGGAAGGAGCTTCTAAACATGGAATTGAGTAATTTGTAGATCAGAGTTACAATTCATGTGCACGGTGCCCACACATCTGTCAGAGGCACTGGTGTTGTTCTGCTGGTACAGAAGGAAATCTCCTGTTGCATCCTTTCTGAAGCTGAGGGTAGGTTTTCCCTGTTGTTGACTAATTACTTTGTGAAATGCACCTGATCTTCAGGACCTTCTGTCTCTTCTAGATTGGTTTATTCTTCCACAGGGGTTATGTGGGCTTGACACTAGGAGAGACACTTTCTAGGACTATACTAAGCTTTTGACATGTGGTGCCCAAGGAGGCTGTGAGCTGTTTATCACTGGAGTTTTTCAAGACAGGCTGGATGGAAATCCTACCATGGAATGTAATTCTTCAGGCCCAACTGTCTTTCCTGTGACATTTTTAATTCCTACACTCAACCACTGAGGCACTAGAGAGTTAGAAGAGGCCTCTCAAAGTGTAAGAGTCCAGGCTTCTACCCTCTTTGACTTGCTGAACAAAGTTCAAATCCTTCCTTATCCAATGTTGGTGTTTCTGGGCACTCATTTGTTTGTCAAGAAAACACTGAGAAGGCATACAATAAAAACCAGACTGAGTGAAGGGCTCGAAGAGCACCAGTTGGGAGAGCCAGTGGTGGGACAACTGGGCATGGAAAATGATTGATTTTATGTGCAAAGAAGTTGTGAAATGTTCTGTGGCATTCTGGGGACATGCCATTGCTAACAAATGATTGCCTGTTGGGGATAGAAAATGCCAGCCATTGTTCTGAAGAAGGAAATAGCCTTATTGATACTGAATTAGGCTCACATTGAATTATTATTCATTTTCAGTGCATCCTGTTTTCCAAATACAAAAATTAACTGAAGGCCTGCAGCACTATCAGCCTTCAGTTGTTGGTCTTATCTACATCCTTATAGTACAGGTGGAGTTTAGGCTGTTTATATCTGGGGATGGATTGTGGCAGAAGTTGGCATAAACAGAACAGCTGAAAGAAGCTGTTCTTCTTTTTAAGAGTTCATCAAACTAGTTCTTGTTTTATAGTGAGCCAGAGAGTGAGGCTGGCAGAGGTAAATGTGTTGGTAGATAAGACTTAACTTCTGGGATGCATTCTGAATTGTCACATTCATTGTCGATGGCAGAAAAATAGTGGTATAGAAAACAATATTGTTGCTTTTTGAGAGGAATAGAAACTGACTTATCTACAGAAATTGAAATGTACACCAGACAGAAATATTTTGTATAGTGACAGTATTTAGTATGCAGCTGTGAAAGTTTGAATTTTGTTCCCAGTGTTATCGAATAGTTTCTGCTGAAATCCCAACAGAATATAGAAAACCCCTACACCAGTAAAGTTTGTTCCTTCAGTTTAAGGGAATATTTTTGTTTAATAAAAATCAGGAAGTGGCTGGCATTTGACACAGATTTCTTGAGCATTCAGCAGGAACTGGACAATGGGTATTTTCTTGTGTCATACATATGAGGCAGTACCTTGGCATGGAGGATATAAACTGTTTTTATAGGTAGGAGGCTGGATGTCCTGGAAAGCAGCGACACTGAAAAGGATTGGGATGTCACCACTTGGTATGAGATCGATTTGGGATCCAATTCGTATGAGAAAATAAATTTCTACTAGGGTATGAGGTGATATGATACATTACTAAAAAGCTTAGGGAAGTGATGTTATCTTTCTGTTAATTATCACTCTGGTTGCAGAAAGTCTGAGCATTAATCTGTCTTTTTTAAATGGCTTTGAAAAATCAAAGGATTTGGAGAAGAACTGGAAGATACCTTGCATGGTACCCATGGACTAATAGAAGATTACAGGGAACCTGGTCTGTTCCAGAGATGCGGTAGAGGAGAAAACAAGTGATACTTGAGGGTTCTTTTGAGAGCAGATAAGTGCAGGATGGTATCTCATGGCTGAAACTGAGAAAGATAACACAAGAAGGAAGACTGATGGTTTTGACTGCAAGGATAATTAAACCTGGCATGGCTTAGCAAAGGATGCAATAAACCTTCTGGTATTTGGAGTGACTGAGCCAGGTTTGGATATTCCTATGGAAGAAATGATTAATTTCAACCACAGGCAATTGCATTCAGTGGCAGAATTACAAGATGGACGAGCTGGACCATCCCAAGGGCTTCCACTTGCAATCTGTAAAAGACTGGATTCCAGGCCATCTCCTTCCTCCAGACCTGATGCTGCTGTTCCTTCGTGTGCCCTCTGCATTGCAGTCTGTGGGCCTGGCATCCAGATGAGGCCAAATTTATGCCCTCATTCTGGGTTTCGTGACAAAGAGTAGGGGACAGACAGGGAAGGAGGAGCATTGCCACACCACAGTCACACAGTCTGGACAGTAGTTATGGCGAGGGAGTCACTAGCAACTAATGTTTCCTCCAAAGCCGCCCTTTCTTTCCTCTTGTTATGTCTCTCCCTTCAGCAAACAGCACCACTCCTCCTGGACTAGACAAGTCTGTTCAGAAATGTGTGATGGAACCTGCTGTCTCCCAGGGCCTGGGCTGAGACCAACTAAAACCAAGTGCTGGGTTTAAAACCTAGACACGTGGGGAAAGGATAACGGTTGTGATAGTCTCTTACTGGGCACTGATGGTTTTCAGTATTAATGTCTTCCCTTTCTTTGTTTTTTGAAATGAAGACAAAGGCTCAGCCTCCTTCCTAGCCCAGCAATAGTGACATACTAACACAGTTATTACAGCAAACATTTTCGCCCTCTCTGGTCATGTTGTTTTCTTTCTGTGGGGAGACTGAAATACTAACTCACAAATAATGTCTTTAGAAGTCATATTAGTCACACATTTTTAAGACATTCCAAAATCATACCAACCTCCTTCTGAGCTTGTCTGTTGCTACCAATGATTCAAAGTTTTGAAAACTCTCCTTTAGTTTTGATTTACATTTTGGTCTTGGGCACTTGTTATTTCTGGCAAATGCCAGCTCAGTTTCATTAAAGAAAAATCTGTTTTACAGCCACGCGGCTCAGATCTGCTGCGCTTCTAATAATTGATGGCTGGTTTCCTTATTTCCTGCATTGTAGAAAAATAAGGACCTTGTTAGATCCAAACAAGCCTGCATAAAGTCACAGTGTGAAACATCAGGTTGGGGGTGAGCAGAGCAGCTGTGGGCAGGTTTTACAACTTTGGGCTACAGTTGATCGAGGCAGCCAAGGGAAACTGAGAGATACCCACGTGACTAAAATTCGGTTGAGTTCTTTGGCTCCCTGGCCTGAGATTTATATTTGTGACACCTTCCCCTCTGTCAGTCCCCGGGCCAGACACAAGTCTGTCTGTCTGTGTACCTGCGGCTCCGCACACCCGGGGAGCGGCCGCTGTGCCTGTTCCTTGCTGTGGCACTGCGGGATGTGTCTATTCCCAGTGTTGGCTGTCTTGCTCCAACAGCCCACAGCAGTGCGAGTGTGTGCCCTGGGAGAAAGCAGCTGCCGTGTGGTGGAGATGAAAAATCAAGAGCAAACACTTTCTGAATTTCTGCAAGTGGGCAAATTAATTTCAATCTGAACTGTCATCACAAGGGCCTTTTTTTCCTTCCCCTTTCCTTTGGGTGGTATCTTTGATTTATATTTCTGAATGAGGCAAGTGATCACCCTTTGGTGCTAAGTTCAGTTTCTTTATAGATTTTCAGTTGCAGAACACTGTCAATTTTTTGGTTAATGTGGATAACTTTTTTGGATTTGCTTGGGTTTTTTGTTTTATGTTGTTTTAAGAACCAGTGAAATTCAATGGTGCCTATGTTAAATGAAAACTATCTATCAGTTTTAAGGAGGAGCTAATGTCTCTCAGGTATTCTACAATGCAATACCTGGCAGATGCCTCCTTGCCACTCTGTAAGCCATAAGTAGAGACAGGATCCTGCTTCAGAGATCCATGGAGTTAAATGGCTCCTAGGAAGCCAAGCAGTGACACCTGAACAATGTCATAAAAGGTGTTTTGTTTTTTATTTTCATGCATTTATCAGGTCAAGCCTGTTTCCTTTGAGAACTGGATGGTTACTTTCAGGCAAGATAAATGTGTGATGACTCTCCTAGAGATTCCTCTGAAGGACTTGCCCCTCAAAGGAGGTGAAGAAGAATTTGTAGGAATTGTAGAACTACTGGAAAATCAGGCCTTAAAGTTTGCTTTACTGAAGGCATGATGCTGAGAGATATTCAGGCACCTAACTCTCATTGACATCTGTGGAAATTCAGTGCCTAAACAGTTCTCTGGATCTGGTTCTTCATCTTTTGGCATTGAATATTACACAGTTCTTGCTTTCTGTGGGTCTCCTTTTAAGGCATCTTCTGTGAGTGGTGTAATAGTTTTAATTTTGAATTCTTCCCGTCGTGAGTTCCAGCACGTGATGCAGACATCTGCCTAGAAAGCTGTGCCATGTGATAATCTATTGTTCCACCAAGGGGTTGAGGCCTAGTAGACAAGCAGTGGGGTGGGAGAGTGAGTCAGAGAAAATACACTGCACTTCTATTAATTGTTGCTGAGGGAGGATGGGGCCTTCAGGCACTGAGACTTTGTTGAGTGGGGAACTAGAGTGACATACTCATTTGTTTGAGTGAAAATCCAGGGAAAAGAGGGAGATTTTTGTTGGCATTTCCTCCACTCAGCACTGATCTTATCATGCCGGTTTAGTAGCAGAGCTCCATTGGCTCCTTGCCAGGTGATACCATTGGAGTCTGTCTGAGATGTGCAAGATAAAAGATCTCAGGGAATTACAAGTATTATGACTTTCCTATCAAACTGTTCTAATGTGTAGACTCTTAGAGTCTTCTGACCCAGAAAACTGTCGTTCTTTTAAAAATCCTGTTACTGAAGGAAAAGGAAACACAAGAGCTGGGAAGTGGGGCTTGATGTTTATAAGGGCCCTGAGAGCAGCCGTAATTAGAGTAGGTTTTTGGAAGAGACTTGTTCCTTTGCCAGCAAAGGGCCTTGGTGTTCAGCCAGGTTAGATGTAGCCTGAGAGTAAGCACTTGGGAGCTGCCTACCATACACTGGTTCTGTGTCTGGCACTGAGAACACGAAGCGTCCTCTCACTTAAAATACTTTGTGTGCTCCCAGAGTGCCCCGTGAAATGCTGCCGAGGGCTGAGTCACTGCCCAGCCATTTGGGCTGGTTCTCTAAACCCTGACTTGTGAAGGGCTGCACCAGGATGCTGTGATGGTGATCCCTCCTCAGGGTGCTGTCTTACTCTTGTGGTACTGTACAATTGGCAGTTTCAATATGGGCCCACAGTTCTGGGCCATCACGGCCAACTGAGTGATGTGAGAGCAAGGAAATTCCTGGAATCCCCATTGTCAGCCTCTTTCTTGCATTCACAGATTCACAACTGCTTTGGATATGAGTGTAGGCCCATCTGCACAAAGAGGTAAATGAGACTGGCAGGACATAAGTGTGCATGTGATCATAGACATTAAGGAAAAAAACCTAGATATTCTTTATTTTCTTTTTAAAGCTTCAAAATTGAACTCTTGAGTTGTGATCTTGTTTCTCAGATTTCACAGTGCATTAGAGGAAAACATTTGACTTCCTATCCCAAGGCCTCTAGAGCTGTTATCAATCCAATTTCCCTGGTTTTAGACAGGAATCAGAACTGTCCACCACATTCCAGATCCTATGGAAGTCAGTGGGACCTCAGGGAAAGAAAATTGCTTCTGGCAGAGCTAAATTTGAGTGAGTCACCTAGGACACAATGGGAGCTGCACAGAAAGGTGCTGGGGCGTGGATAAGGGACCCCAGTGAAGTCTCTTGCCCTTGTTTCTGCTGCTTGTAGGGCGGAAGGCCAGGCAGGGAGGGTGTCCACTGCAAACCCCATTGGTTGCTAGGAGCAAGAGACTGGAAAGGACCACATCTAGTTGGAGGATCACATCTAGCTTGTGACTGTTGCAGGCAATCAGAGCTCAGTGCAGGGTGCATCTGTCCCATGCCACCCACAAAGCCTGTAACAAACTGAGATGAAACTGGAAAACACCAAAAGCCACAAGCTCCTGTGTGCCATAAAGAGCAGGAGAGATTGAAAGCACTGACCGCGGCCTGCAACCCTGGAAAGGCTGGGAATTTCCTTAAATAAAAATTCCCAGATGACCCAAGCATCAAGTTTGATCATTGCTGTAAGTACCAAAACTTTGTACCTCATGTTATTTGTGTACTTGGGCAATTGGAGAGCTGGTGACAAACTGGTGCCCACCAGTGCTGGAGTGGAGGGGCTGGGGAGAGCTCCCAGGAATCCTTTGGACTCGCTGGTGCTTACAGCAGCTGCGTTTCCATGCCGTGCACAGGAGAAGGTGCCGTGTTTTTTCTTTTCTCTCCTCCCCTTTTTTTTTCCTTTCTTCCCCTCTCTCTGTTAATAACTGAAGCCTATGGCTGCTCTGAGTTATGAGGGGGTTTTATTGCACAGTTGCATGGTGGAGGGACCTGGTTTTCATTGTGCAGTGCGGGATATCAGTTTTAACCCAGAGGCAGTGATGTTATTTAACAGGTGCCTTAAAGGCATAGTGCTTATTTAATCACCGTCTCCAGATCAACATTATGTAAATTGAAATTGCTTAGGTACGCAATTAATTGTGAATGCTTTAGACATTTTTAAAGGCCTAAGACAATACCTGAAGTTCCATTTTAAGAATATCCAGGTCAAAGGACACACATGTTTTTATTTTCTTATTTGAGGTATAATGTGTTCAAGGCAGATTTATGGCACAACCTTTGTTTATTGACTTGTACTTTTCCACATGAAACTAATGGAACATGACAGATGATATTTATGAGGCATGTGTTCTTGATTAAATCATGTTAGACATTAAAACCTGATAAAAGAACGTATTTTAAAGGGTGGATTAATAGAAAAGGAGGCAGCACTGATTGGGGAGTTTACACGGAACAAGACACGTTGGTCTTACACTGAGTATTTATAGGTGAGATATGTGGTTATAAAACTTTAGAAGCTGAACAGAAAAAGATTAATAAGCTTTGGCTCTTTGGAAAGTTTGAGTTTTTTGTTTTTCTCTCTTTGTAAGTGACTGGCCACCTTGTATTCCTGGTCTTTCAAGTGAATTTATTCAGTTCTGCATAGGAACTTGTGACCCTTTGTGGCCTACTGCTTGTAATATTGGCCCTATGTGTGTTCGATATTCTTCAGGATTCCCAGTCAGCAGATCTATGTAAGCAGCCTGAGCCACTGCAAAAAACTGCTCTGTAAACATGCTCTAAATTCTGCTTAGATGGGTGCAAATGGGGTAAATCAGCAACAGTCAGGTGGAGCCGCTTGTCCTCACCTTGATACCTGGGGCTTTGCACAGAGTTCTGAGTAACAGGTTAGTAGGGAATCACTCTGAGTAGTATTTTGCATGTCAGCAAAGGAGTAGCCTCTAAGTATTTCCTGTGGAGAGCAATCGGAGGATTTTGGTAAATGTAACAAGTGGGAACAGATTGAATTTGTTTCCGTGGCTTAACTGAATATTAAAGACTAAAGGGAAAGCAGATACCTGCATTCTGCTTTCAGTTACGCAGGTGCAAATGTGGAATGTTTCCCAATTTCAGCTACACGGATGTATCTGAGTACATATTCTGGCTTGTTGCAGCATTTTCACTACTGAGTTTTAACCTTCTGCGGCTGAGTTTGTGCTGACCTGGATCCTCAGAGCTGCATTTTGTCTGGAACAGAAAAACTGCTGCATGAGAAGATAGCTTCAGGTTCTTAAAGCTCCTGTCAGCTTAGATTTGTAGAAGTAATGTTCACTGCAAATAGGAGACAAATTTAAGTTCTGTAAGTATTTATTACAGCAAAGTAATTTCATGCTACGGTGCAGTATTTACCTCCTGCTCGTAACCTCTTCATCATAACTGAAAGATTTGTTCCAAATTAATAGCTCTTTACTTCTCATCTGAAAGCATTATCTTTGCTGGATGAGATATGGTAAAATGTGTTAAAATGACAGGATTCAAGTATTTAAATGAATAAATTGCTTCAGTGTCTTCCACAGGGAAGGAATGCAAATTATAGGCACATTTATGGTTTGCTTTTGTTTGGACTTGTCAGGGTAGAAACTAAAAATACTTGCAAAATGAGAAAACTGTGTAAGAAATACAGTTTTCTGTGAATGGAGATGCTTTTATGAAGTGTTGTGTGATTTAATTTGAATTAAAGCATGACCTTGCATCTCATATTATCAGAGCAAGTTGTGTTTGAAAAGCTGTTAGCTAAAATTACTTCTGCTTTCCATAAATCCAGTGGTAATTTTTTTTTTTTTTTTCCCCCAGCTTGCTCACTAAAGCATCCCTACCTACCTGAGATTTTAGAATAAGCATTCTCTCCCATTAGGAAGTGAAAATCTTCATAATGCAGATGTTTCCCTATAGAGATTTCAGCCCTCCTTCCCCATCCATATGGTGTAAGCCAAAACAACAGATGTTAGAGAATAAAAAGAAGAGAACAGAAAATAGCCCTGGAAGTAATATTCTGTTGTTACGTTAGTATTTTGCCTCCTAAAGGATTTAGCAGAATTTAAAAGGCTTCAAAGATGGATTGAATAATAGATCAGAGACTTAAAAAAATGAAGTGTATTGAGGCTGAAAAGAAGGGGAATGATTTTGTTGAGAATTGATATAGATCAAAGATGCAGAGTGTTTGTACAAATAAAAGAAAGAGAAGGGGGGGGAAGTGTGATTTTGGAAAGAACAGCTTAGCTCTCAGTCCTACAAAAAATGAAAAATTTGATCACTTTTAGAAAGATGGAATCTTCAAAGTGGCAAAATGGATAGTGAATGTGAAGGGCAGGTAGAAGAGTATTTCTTGTGTTTTGTCTTATGCTGGTAATGGTACGCCTAAGCTTTGTGAGGGCATCACAGCTCTGCCCTCAAAGCTGGGCTCAGGTTCTCCTGCAAAAATAGCACTTTTAGTCACCAGTTAAAATGGCTGGGGATGATGGCCATCACTCAAGAGATGACAGAGATTAGGAAGAAATCCTTTCCTGTAAGGGTGGTGAGGCCCTGGCACAGGTTGCCCTGAGCAGTTGTGGCTGCCCCATCCCTGGAAGTGTCCAAGGCCAGGCTGGGCAGGGCTTGGAGCAGCCTGGGATAGCGGAAGGTGTCCGTGCCCATGGAAGGGAGTGGAACTGAGTGAACTTCAAGGTCTCTTCCAGCCCAAGAAATTGTATGTTTCTATGATTCTTTTCCCACATGGAATGGGAATGGCTTCCCACACCATTTTTGGTAGTTCTTTGCAAAGTCTCTTCTTACACACCATGAAGAACAGGGATTCTGTGTCCCTTCTGTCCTCATGCTCGGCTGTCTTTCACAGCCCTTGCCTTGATGTTCAAACGGTCTTGTTTGCTAAGCTTCACTTGTCTCAGCAAAATCCATTCAGAGTTTTGTGTTGACGTGCTAGTGATAGGATTGGATCCAGAAATCTACCTCTTGACTTCGATTTTTCTAAATCTGTGTAAGTTGAAGGAAAACTGAATTCCTTCAACAGATAACTGCTTCACTAGGAAAATTAGTTGCGCTATTAATGATTTTTTGTCTCATAAAGGAATTGTCCTTGGAGTCAAAGTGTTGGTACCAGGCTGCCAGGGAGGAAGCCCTTAAATTAAAACTTCCCTCTCATCATGCTTCCTACTGAAAAGGTTCTTGCTGACTTCTCCCAGCTTGTCTCCTTCCTCTATTCTGTCCTGCCATGCTTTGCCAGTGGTTGTTCCTCTTTGATTTGTTGCTTTTTCTTTGCCAGTTTTTTCTGCTTACTGCTAGCTTGTGTTTCTGCATCTCCTTGCTGTAGAGGATGCAGACTGGTGCTGGGGCATTGCTGAAGGAAGCGAAACAGGCCAGGCAGGAGGCCTTTAGGAGATGCCTGTAATGGGCAAATCATACATCAGGCTCTCCCTGCCCAGTGCTTGGGAAGCAAGGATGACCTATTGGCTGTGGTGTTGCTTTGTAAAGACAGCTCTGGTGCTGCTGGGAGGCAGCAGATTCCCATTTCCCACCATCAGAGCTCACTGGGAGAATGTCATATCCAAAGATTGTAAGAAGTTTGTGTTTAATCTGCATTTCTAATATAAATGGAAAGAAAAACACGTATCAGCTAATACTGATTAATTATATCCCTGTGCTGGTGGCCAAGAATGGGGGTGTCATGCCATATAGATTATATACAGCATGTTCTTTTTATGAATCAGCCAGGGAAGGCATCCAAGCTCTTTCAGTAGGTAGGTAAAGGGTTTGGCTAGTTTTCGCGATTTGAAGCCATCTGGAAAAATTTAACTAAAATTATCTGCTTCACAGTCCCAAGATAAATCATTTTCCCACTTACACAATTGTTCCTCATTAAGCTAGTGGGGTTAGGACTGATTAAACCCTGATATTATAACTCAGGCTTTTACAGAGCATTTTGTAGACAGTGACAGTGATACCACTCTCAGCCCCAGCTGAGAACAAGAGAAATAATAGTTTCATGGAATGGAATAAATACTCCATGAAACAGAAACAATTCTCTTTAGCTCTGTGTGGTTTAAGACATTGTCCTTTCTGACAAATGTTTTATCTAAACAGTTCAGTGTGTACTGTAGTACTTTATATACTTACATATTAATATATGCTAAATATATATTATGTATAGTATGAATAACCTTTTTTTGGGAATCAAAGATACAGACATGACCTACATGTGACTGCAACAATATTTCGAAAAGCAGCAGCAAATAATTCTCTCTTAAAAAGCAGCTTCATGATATTCTTCATGTCTTCTCTGCATTCCTAAGCAAACTCTTGTAACTGAGAAGCAGAGGGAAGGAGGACAAAAAATGAATATTGTTCTTTTTAAAATGAAAATAAGTTGGTGAATGTGATGCTGTGTAAATGGAGACATGATTCAGTGATATGAAATGTCCTTACATTTAATAATTTCCAGTGCTACTCTGAATTTTAGAAAACACTGTGGAAATCAGCTATTTCAGTTTTTGAAAGATCAGTCTCTACTCCAGTACATTGTCCTTGTGCACTGGAGTAATCTTGTTGACTTAGAGGTCTACTTACACCAGTGTGTTATTAGCTTGGATGTACCGACCAGCCTGTGAAGTGCTTGAGATTTAGTTAGGATTTGAGGTTGGGTAAGGGTTAAATCATTTGCATGTTGTGGCTTAACTGAGCGTATGAGACCTGCAGCCAGTTGACAGCATCGCTGCCTCTCGGCTGTGGGTCAGGGATATCCCAGGGAATGTCTCACAGGCAGTGTTTACAAGATTCAATCCTTAACTCAGCATTTTCATTTTGCCAACAAAAGTGATAGCCTTTGCCTCCTAGTCCAGTGAGGTTTGTTATGGGTGTGTGGTGCATAACCCAGCTCAGTGACATCTGTCTCTGGTTGCAATGCTGAAGTCTGGTGATGTGGCCGTGGGTCAGATCTGAGTTTGGGGCCTGACTCTCTCTGCCTTGGCTCATCGTTAGAATTTCCAATGAGCCAGAAACCCTCTTGGTGCCTTGGGGTTGGGGCTTGCAGAATCAGGCTGGTGATACCTAACTTGCTTTTCTAAAGTGCCTCTTGACTGGGGGGGAGAATATGTGGTCCGAGAGCACTGCATATAAGTAATTATTGTAACCCAGAGGTCGTTAGAGCTTTGCGTTCTGGAACAGTGGTCAGCAGTAGAATTTCACTTACTGTGGAACTGGTGAGGCTTTTGGATGCAGCAGCCTGTACATGCAACTAAAACTATGTGCAGGGAGAAAGAAATAAACTTCTGGTGCCCAGTTGTGTTTGTGCCAGTTGCTACCCATCCTTCTTTTTTTTTTCTTTTTAAACTTTGTTATTTTTCTCCTTTGGAATGAGGTTTTTGAATGCTAAGAATTACACAGAGCTCATAAAATGCAAGGCTTAGAACTACAATAACTAGTATTTCCAGGGCACACATCATTATTACTGAAGATGGTAGTGATGTGTGTGGGTGTCGGGGCACGTGTGTCGTTGTGAAATACCAGGGAGTCTTACAAGACAGAGGAGGTCTGCAGCAAAGCTAAGCTGGTTAACACACACTCACTTCAGGCATGTACTTTAAACATCTGCCAACACTGAAAAACTTCATTTTTTCATTAAGTTGGTGCCTTAGGATCTCTACCCCAATGCAGTTTCTCTGAAATGAGAAGGTAGACTTTTTCTCCTCAGTGCCGTTTATGCTTTCAAAAGTGTGTGGTTTTCACATGCTGCAGCAAAGGTACTCTGTCAGCTTAAAAAAATAAACTGAGCCAAACCCTTTTATTCCCATCCCATTTTGACCTGGGATTTTTGACCTGTCTTTTTACAGTATTGAAGAGTTAATACTTTCTTATAACTGGTTTGCCATATTTTTGGAAGAGCAGTGATACATTCAGCAGTTTCTGTGAATCTTCATGACACAGGTTCTGTAATGTCAGGGTTACATTATGCAGGAGATCTGCAGCCCAGGTGGCATGAGAGGGCCATTTCTCATTGAAATGCGTGTCCCTGGTGGGGACAGTAAAATCAGGTGCCTCCTGCCCAGGACAAACACGGCTCAGGAGGGGCAGGCCATAGTGGCCGATAGAAGAGCTCTGAAAGGATGGTGTGGTGAAAGCAGAACCCGCAGCCTGCGCTTGCTTTGGGTTCAGTGTGGGCTTATAGTTTTCTGAGCTAATTCTCACAGCTCTTAAAAAACAGAAAAGAACACTCAGTTGAACTGGAAGGTTTCTTACCTCCTTTTAAGCCAGCAGATACTTTGAAGCTTTTTCTGTCTTACCCTCTTAAGTCCCTTTGTGATTTCACCTCAAGGTACAGATTCTTTCTCTTGCCCGAGGTCCCTGTGCAAAGCCTCTTTATGTGATGGTTACATGTTCTGAGGTTTTCCTTTTGTTCTCTGTACATTATTCTTTCACATAAGTGCAATCTTGCAGATGCTTATAAATTACTTTGTAGACTTGAGAAGCTGTTTTGCCCATCGAGCCTTCTGATACCTGTATGTAATTCCCATCTCATTATGTGCATAAAAACAGTTAGAAGAGGGCTCCATCTGTTGATACATCACCCAGCACTGAAGGACTGATCTTGCCTAGATCCTCTACAGCTTCCCTAGTAGTAGATTAAGTGGAGTTCCAGATTATGTTAAAGTTGCAGGTTTGGGGTTGAGTCTTTCATTCCATGTAGGTTATTCAGTGTCTGATTTAGAAATCAGACTATGATACTGTAATACTTACGTCTAAATGGTTATTGAACCCTCCCTTCTAACATAATTCCTTTCTTGTCTGCTGCTAGTACTTTGTTAAAGTGAGCTAGGAAGTTACTTGCATTTGGAAGGGAGTATATAAAAACAAACTAACATCAACATGCGGTTGCAAAACGTTGCAAGCTCTTTAAATGTTGGGTGCCTGCTTAGTTTGGAGTGTTTGCTGGGCTAAGTGTAACATGGATTTGTCTGTGATGTGTCATAGACTTATCAAAGCCAAATTACTCATTAAAATAATGCTGAATTGGAAATATAAAGCAGTAAACCAGCGGATAAATAAAAGGTTAGCAGAAAGGTAACTTGATATATGAAACCATAAAGGAGATTTCAGAATTAATGAGGGAGACAATATTTCTCCTGTAGAGACTTTAAGACTTGGTTGAAGTAGTGTAACAGCAACACATTATTTATTTCTTGTGTTGCCTTATTCTTAGGCCCGTGGGACCAGACAGGAAGGAATTAGAGAGCCCTATATTACAATTTAATTGCTTGAAGAAAAAATATTATTTTTTATTGTTAACCATTAGCTGCTTCTAGTTTTATTAAAGAAATAATGTCCATGCTGTAGCACCAATGTTTGCAGCATGCAGTTGGGGCTAGGAAAATTGTTCAATTGCTATAAAATCAGCTTAGTGTGGAAAAAAAAAAGAAAAAGAAAAGGTGGAGAGCTGGAACCAGACCAGTGGCTGTTCAGCTGTTACAGATGTCTAAGAGCTGTGTTTTCTTCCATTCAGAGCTGTGAAGAAGTGTCCTGATCTTTCACTGAAGAAGTGTTCACATACACACCCACAGTTTTCACTAAGTCGAGCCACTGGGAGCCGCTTGTGCTCACAGTTTGTTGTTTTCTCATCTTCATGTTGGCTTGGAATTTCTGTATAATGACCTGGGCTTGGTCACTAAAAGTGTTGGGGTGGGGGTTTTTTGGTTGGTTTTTGGTTTGTTTGGTGGTGGTTCTTGTTGTTTTTGTTTGTTTGTTTGTTTTCCAGTGCTTGTGGGGTTTTTTTTTAAACCACAGGTTAAAATTGTGACTTTATTTGACATCTCTGTTTAATGTATAAGTCTGGTTTTTAGACAGGTTTATTTTCTTTTTTTGTAGAGACAGTGGACAATGTCTTCTGCTTTTCTAACTGTTGTTCATTTTTCAAAATCAAAATTCTCATGTGCCAGATACACTGTGATGACTGTCCCCTACTGTGTTCTTGGCCTGTGGGAAAGGAAAGACAATATAACTTAGTTTGGCTCACCGTGGCAAAAATATTTGGAGGAATGATCTCACACCTGCTTCAAGCTAAAAATGCTTCTTCCATGAGCAGCCAGAATGGCTCAGCTGTTGAGCTGTGGTGATCTGACCACATGGACAGATGAGCAACACTGAGACACGTCTGTAATGCAGAGAACACGTTGGTGCTGGCAGTGCAGCAGTGCAGCCTTGCATGGATCCACGTGGAAGGGTTCACAGATCTGTGCAGTAATCCATTGCATTTTTGCACAGACTCAGAACATTTGCTTTCCCTCTGAAGCAGGCCAGCAGATTTTTTTTTTTTTCCCCTAGAATCTCTCAATCCTTGATCCTTTGCTTCAGTTCCCAAGAGCAACTTTGTACGATGCAGGGAGTTGGGTCCTTTCACAGAGGTCTCCAGCTGGGAAGGGACCATACTATTTCACCATCTGATTCCTTTTGAGAGTCAGCTCTGTCTGAGGTGGACTTAGCTCCTCTCATGACTGGGAAGTGAATGACTTTTCTACCCACAGGTAACACACTTGCAGCAGTACCTGCAGAAGTGCTCTGCCTTCCTGTAAATTCAGAAAACGGTGGTTGTCTTTCTTTCCTTTCCTTGTTAAATTCATCCCCATTGAGTAGTGTTTTTAACATCTGTGGTTAAACCACAGTGTGAAAGGAGCTGGCTGGATTACTGAGGTGATGGAGCTGTTGCAGCTCAGTGCTGGGGACTGCTGATGCT
The DNA here is from genome assembly GCA_013398015.1 of Oreocharis arfaki. NCBI lineage: Eukaryota > Metazoa > Chordata > Aves > Passeriformes > Paramythiidae > Oreocharis > Oreocharis arfaki. Next base: position 65,998 of record VZRR01011764.1, read on the forward strand.
ACCTACAGCTGGCTCAGATTCCATTTTAAACCAAGGGCATCTTCCAATCCAAGAAATTCTTGTGTGTGCTGAAATCCGAATCATTCCCTTGTTATTGCAAAGACAGCAACAAGATAGAAGACCCTCTCAAAAGGGTCATTCAGGGACCTATAGATCCCAGGGGCAGTTGTGATAAGCTGCTGTGTACTGCTCCAGCAGTGGCACGGGGCTGTAGTATGTACTCCTTCCTAGAGCTGGGGTTTGTGGGCTTTGGCTCATGTTGGCAGCACTTTGTATGCATGCAGGTCTTTTGAAAGCCTTGGAAATCTGCACTGGGGTTGTGTGTGTGTACATGGGTATATGTGAACCTCTCAGGTGCTCGCTTCTGAAAGAGCTGCCTTGGAAGCCTGTGAGCTGACTCTGAGTTTTTCAGGAAACACGATCTGCCTGATTTTGTGAAGGAGGGCTGAAATTTGAAATGCATTGTGGCCACTGTGACTGACTCTGGACTGTAGTGTTTTCTAAGACAGAGTTGACCTGTTGATACCAGGGCCAGCTCTGCTTTTCTACGTTCTTGCAAACGTTCAATGGGGAAGGTGCACTACTTCTGATGAATACTTCCATTGTTTGCCATGGACCCTGGGCAGTAACTTTGGCCTTACTGGGAAAGATTCCCATTCTTTGATGCTCTGATTCTTCAGCCAACTCCATTCTGTTTGATATAATTTTTAATCAAGTTTTCCTTTTAACTTGTAATGTAACAAGTCCCTAAATGTGTTACTATCCACCAAAGAGGGTTTCTTGGCAGGATTTCCAAACAAAAACAAAACAAAAAACCTCTATTCAGCCAAAATACTCTTTAACGGATGAAGCAACAATTACTTGTGGCTTTGTGAAAATAGAGTATATATTGTATATACTGTGGAGCAAGAGACCACGATGTGTGTAGTGATGATTTGAGGTATTGGGAAATTAAGTGATCCATCAGTATTGATGCTTGGTGCCAAGTATTAGTTCAATGCTCCAATTTCCTATGCAATTGAAAGTGGGAGTAGGCTTTCACGAAAGAGGGTCTAGTGGTTAATGCACTGAGCTGGGCCCTGGGAGGTCTGGCTTTAATTCCCAACTCTCTCCAGGCTTGCTGTTCAACTGCGAACACATTACTTGAACTCTCAGTGCCTCAGTTCTCCTCTTTCCCTCCCTCACCCACTTCTTTTTGAAATTCCTTTGGGAGGAACTGTCTTTAAGCTTGTGTGTGCTATCTAAACAAAGGGTACTGCGTCTCAGTAGGGGCCTGGAGATACTTTGGCTATAGAAAGATTTGTAAATGTTCTGGCAAATACAAAACTGTCATGTACACACGCATGTCAGGCAGGCTGAGTTATGAATGCAGTAACAGGGGAAAAATTAGCATGCAGAAATGGCAACTGTTACAACCGCATGTTTTCATTTGGATATCTTGATTATGTGAATATATGGAGCAGCTGCTCCCATCCCCATCCCAGTCCCTAGCAGTACTGTTCCACTTCTGCACAAGTTGGGATGAAGACATACTTGTTTAAGAACAAAGGTGTCCTTTCTTCTGTACATTCTGAAGCATAACACAGGGAGAGGTAGCTAGAGAGAACTGTGAACTTGAGGGAGAGCAGTGCTCTGAACACAGTCCTGCAGCTTGTCCTGAATGGATTTCCTGAGCCTCTTGGCTTCCATTCTATCACCTGCAAAAGGCAGGAAGTCGTAGCTACCATGATACTTCCTTAGACTCCAGATTCATTGGTGTCTCTGGAGATGGTGTTTGCCTTGAAGTCTGACTTAATACTAGCAGTTATGTTCAGTGGAAGTTGGGAGCTTGAATAATATAGGCCTCTTGGTGGGTCAGTACTGAAGTGCATTTGCAGAAGTTACTTCAGCTGAGTTACTCCAGCCCAGGGCTCGGGCTCCTCAGCAAAGCCTGGAGTCTGGCAAGGAGCTCCCAGAGGCCCTGCCTGCTCTGCTTGCTGAAAGGCTTTGGTTTGAAGACAGCAGGGAACAGCTGTGTTGGCCTAACAGAAAGAGGATGAATGTCCTTCCTGCCACCTTACGTGCATTTAAAAGTAGAAAGAGTTCTGTAATCCTGTGATAGCTGTTTCTGAGGATCAGCCCTATAACATTACCCAGTATGAGGGCACCAGTTCTGTGTCTATGCTGATTTTGGCTGTTGGGATAGATAAGGAAGCTTTTCCAATGAGTGTCTGATTTAACATTGCAGCCTAATAAAGACAAACCTCCTCTCTGATCATGAGTGACACAACAGATTAATTTCATTCAAACCAAGGGATTAACTTTTGGAATCAAACTTTCATTTTGTCATGACTAAAATGGTGGCAATAACTACTTCTTTGCAAAGCAGTGTTTCACTCTCAGCTTGTGGGAAGGCAGGATTGAGTGTCATGTTTTGTTTTCATTAGCAGAATGTTTTGTCATTGGACCTAGGCCTAAACAAGGCAGTGACAGGAGAGCTGTTTATGTGCAAGTAGGTTGGGCACGCATTGCTGGCTGTGTGCATTCTGCAAGCTGGTTTTTACAGAGAGATTTGGCTGCTGGGGTCTGGCCCAAGTGGCATGTCCTTGGATGACAGCTATTTAAGATCACACCAACAGACACCTTTGGGGCTAAGGAGATTAGACTGCCTGTGTGTGGTTCCTTCCACTACAGAAGAGAGAGAGTTTTGCTTTGTTTTGTTTGCAGCAATGGATAATAAGATCTCGTTTCAACTCCTGTTTCTGGAGATCTGAGTAGCAAATAGTGAACAGCATATGAAATTATTTAAAAAATCATCTGACAATCTTAAACCAGACATGCTGTGTAAACGAATGGTACTGTGCTGGAGTGAGCTTTACTGACCTACCACAAGAAGAACCTTTCAGCCCTACCGATGGACTTTTACTATTGATTACCAGCTCAATCCTTGTCTCTGAAATGTAAAGAAATGTCCTGGTTAGACCCTCTGAATGTTTGTTCTCCCTCCTACCACTCATGGTAGAGTTAAATGGAGGTTTTGCCACAGAAGGCATGAAATAGCACAAAGAAGGAAAGGTATGGAAAGCAGGGTTTTTTTGACTTCTACTGCTTGATAATTACAGGCATTCCTAGCTCTCATCTTTGTATTCCATTCAGATGTGTAAGCAAGTAAATATATAAGCCCAATTAAAAAGAAATGTGACTCCAAGGTATCCTAGGCCTCTAAAGGTAGAGTCTATGGTGATTACAGAAGCTCTGCTTTTCTAGAAGACTGTTGTAATAGCATCCACAGTAATGCATACAACCTCCTACCTGTATTTAAAAATAATAACTTGCACATAAATACTTCAAATTATTGCTGACATACAGATTTAAAAGCGGGAATAGAAGAAATGGCTGTTTTGCAAAGTAAACACTTGCAAGATCTTTTTTTGAGATGCAGACTCAGTATGTATACTTTTTTTGCCAACAAATGTCTTCAAGATTTTAGAATAGAGTCAATTTACTTTTTTTTAAATCTCTATGGGAGTTATCTTGATTTTCAGCCAGTAGGATCTGTCTGGTCCACAGACTCTTCCTGATGGACAAGAGTGCTACTGTTTGCTTATAGCTGTTGAAAGAAATGTAGAATTGGAAAAAATACTTAGTGATAGAACTTTCATCTGCTCTTTTGACACTGCAGTTAATGAATGTCTCATGTCTAGCCATCCAGAGGAGTGATATTTGAAAATCTAACCCAAATGCTGCATAAAGTTTTTCACAATTAAGGGAAAAGCATTATCTCATTGAGGACTGAATATTCCTACCTTGATGGCCAAATATGATGGAGGACTGTAGCCAGTTTGCTCATGTAAACACCCAGGTAGATTGCTCCCTCCCCAAGTATTCAGTCTTCATCCTCACCTGACACATGGAGAGGTGTGTGAATACAGTGACATGTTTTGTGCCTGGCCCTCAGTTTTGTCCTTGGAAAGCCCAGCTTTAAATATGACCTTGTATGAGAGAAACTCAAATTGAAGCTTTTTGTATTGAAGATGTCTTTTAGGAGAGGAGTGGACCACCTCCAAAAATCCCAGATGGGTCAGGTGTCACAAAACAGATGATGTGAAATTTCTCCGTTGTAGTTGTGTAAAGCCAGCAGTGTGCACATGGTTACACTCAGTGCACACTTTTTGGGTGGTTGGAAGCACCTGATCTGTACCTTGGGTAATGCCTGATTTAAACATGTTCCAAACTGCAGGTTATGGCACCAACTCAGTCTGCAGCTAGGGATGTATAGACTGGGGTTTTGGCAGGAACTGTCTAACTTTTGTCTGCAATATATAATAACTCTTTATAGTGTTTAAGACACATAAATCTGATCTCCCCCCAAGCTGTCTGTAGTTCATTTCCTCCAGGCTTGGGGGAAGGGGGAAATCCAGGTAAATGGAAGGACAATTTGAAGAAGAGAGAGATCCTGTGAAATCATTTGAGCATGAAATGTTGGATTTAAACAATGAAGTAGCTTCCTTTCCTATTCTATTTATCATTTTAATTGCTTAAAGCATATTTCTTAGAAATAGTCAAAATACAGACTCAGACATATTTATATTTTATGCATCCCTGCTGTTACGTTTTTTTGGATGTAAAATGGATCGACAAAACCCATGGAGATGTTTATACAGAAAACATAGTATAATGAAAGTCTTACTGTGAGTTTTGTGTTGATAGCATTTGTAATAAATCAGGAGAGTCAATTACTTTACTCTGCTATACATGCAGTAACTACTGTCACATTGCATGAAAACATTACTTATCTACTCACTGTAAAGATGCCAACTATCTCTGGATCAAACTGTGCTGAACTATGAAGTCAGACTTCTTACAAGGAAGGAACGCTTGCAAATCATACAAATATATGTTCTGGTGATAAAGCCAAAGGTTTCTGACAAACTACTTTATGAGGATTTTTCTTATTTGTTGTTTTCTGTACTGAGAGGGAGGAGGGAACGCAAATCAGTTCCTTAGGTTGTTAATGTTGAAGTAGTTCCTTGGGGACACAGAGGGATGAAGCATTGTGTATCTTAAGCATTTACAGTTTGGCAAAGAGAGTCAAGGCATCAGTCTGGGGGGATGTCCTACAGGGACAGAAGTACTGGGTAGGTAATGGACACTCTTATTTCTGAAAGACTGGCCCTTTCTCAGGGTTTCCTCTGGTGTCAGGCTGAGCAGGGATTGAGGGACTCCAGACCAGTATTTTTAAACAAAAATACCTTGAAAGGTGTTCTGATCTTAGCTTCTAGTAGTCATTGTGGCTCTAGAAACAGTAATACATGGCCTGCAGAACAAGTTGAGCATTTCAGTGCAAAATTTAGGCTGTGGATAACTGCAGGTTTTGTAAGAATTGAAGCAATGTCACTTTCATGGTATATGTGAACTTCGAAGGCTTCAGCTCTAGAACCACCAGAGGCACAAATAACTTGAGGTTCTGGTGCCTTTGATCCTGTTGAAAAAGGGATTATGATTATAATTATAACCTAAGGAAATGCTGAATTTGGGAGGGAAAATGGTCCCTCTCTGTAAGGGAGGGGCTAGCTGCTTATGACTCAAGACAGTAGTTTCGAGAGTCTCTTAATTCGGTGAGGACACTTTCCCTGTCCCATTTATCCACGGAATAAATAGGGTAAGGTGAAAAAATACTTGAAGCTGTTGTTGGAAGAAGAAAAGGCATGAGAAATCCAGGCCCTCTTCCTGTAAGGCTCTGGGATGAGGCAAGGCTGTCACCGTGCCCCTGACAGGTGATCAGAGGAATGGCAGCTTTTTCATGAACAAGAAGCTGCTTGGGCCTGCTGATTGTTTTGAGGAAGAAGAGTAGCCTTGTTTTACAGATTGTTTTCCACACTGGTGGAATAGGTTATTCCTGAAAGCTGAAGGAAATGATGAAGCAACTGCTCACAGGGTCACCTGAGCCTATGAGGAGGCACATCAGCATTGTTTCATGAGAACAAAAGGCCGTTTATAAAATGTGAGTAAGAGAGATGATGTGCAGGCCCTGCAACGTTCTAGTCACACATATTTGCCCCCATTTCTTGATACGAGTTCTTCCAAAATATCTGTGAGCTCTAAGTCATCAGTTTTATTCTCATTTTCAAAATCACACAACCCTGGAGAAATAAGTGTCTCAGCCTGGACTGAAGCTCAGTTTTTAATATGATAGTGTTAAAACTGCTCTTGCTTACAGCACTGACGGCTGGTAACACCAAAATTAGCAGTTGTGCTGTTCTGGACTCCAGCCTTGGCAGAGCCAGCTTAGGTACTGCTGAATGGACTACAAGGACCTTCCTGTGAGCTTACAGTTGGCTTGCAACAGAAGACTCTGAGTAATCAGGCAATTACAGCTGAAATCAGAATCAGCCACTTGAAGGCTTTTTTGTTTTTGCATTTCTGTTTTGTTTGGAGTTGTTATGTGAGTTTGAAGATCTTGAATCATTTTCTAAGGCTCTGCGTTCAAATTGATTGAATACTGGGTGCTGTAAAAACATTACTTCAGCACAGATACACTTCGACAACTCCCTTCTAATTTTCTGTAACTGCATTTGGGCACTCCAGCAATCTTTGGTGAAAAGTCATTGGATACAAACAAGTTGTAACTTTTTTCCCCAGTTGGATGGCTGAAGGCATTTCATGTCTTTGTGTTAGAAAGTGGCCTTCTCTAATAATATATCCAGGCCGTGCAGGGCTGTGAAGAGGTTGCTTGTTTACCATAGCCAGGACTCTCTTAATTCAGTGCCAGAGAGGGTATTAGGCTTTCCCATTCGAGCTGCTGTGCTGTTAATGCAGGATCTTTGACTGCACCTTTTACATCTTCCCAAGTTTCATGTGTGCCAAGTTCTCAAAATGTGATTCCTCTTGTTAGATAGAGGACACAGAGGCAAGGTGATATCTGCAACAAATCCTTGTTAATATGCTCTACCCCCTTTGGGAATTTCCCAAAGAAGATAAACGTTTTCAGAAATGTCTGTTTAGATGAAAGAAAATCCTAATCAGTGAGTATTAATGACTTACAGTTCTTCTTTCTGTAGTCAGGCTCTTGCAGAGATTGCCATTTTAACAGCACTCTTTCAGCATTATCCATACCATTGGATGTCCCTTAGATCCACACACAACATTCTAATTATTGATGAGATTTCATCACAAGTATAGCAGGATCTGGCGAACTCTGTATGAATGTTCATGTTGTCATCCACATACTGCAGACATAAAACCACTAGCTGTCTTTTGGAGAAATCCATTGTTTCATCATGCATAATTGTACAGCACTTTCCAGAAATTTTCTCAGAAGCATCCCTTATGAGTTATAGAGCCATAATTTCCATTATCTCATGTTGAGTAACTGGATTTGTGAATTTGTCTTGAGTCATTTTCAGCTACTTTGAAATATGAGGATCAGATTCCGTTTGCAAACAAGACAGTTAAGATTGATTTCAACTTTATTCTTTGCTAAAGGGTATATTTGTAGTTTCTTTAGTTTAGTGGTCTTGCAGTGCAAGCCTTTGTCAGGCAAGATAATATCTCCCACTTAGTGTTTTCATAAGGATCTTCCTGTTTTCTTTTTTCTTTAGAGAGCATTGAAAATTTAGCATTTCACCCACATGTTTGTGGTCTTCTGAACGGTATCAGCTGCTTTGCAGTGATCTCAGATAGATTTTAAGATTGTTTTTTCTCCCAGCTGGAAAACATGGATGGCATAACAGCTTCATCTGTGCAGTTAGTCAAAAGAGCAGTTCTTTGGTGCAGGCTACAACAGTAGAAGCCCTGTGTGCTGTGACCACCTTGCAAACCAGAGAACTGTTAAAAATCCTCAAATTAGGGATCTGAGCACACAGTCAAATAAAGGAATTACATATTTCTTCATGAGCTGTAATTAGAGTCTGCCTCAGAAGACATCGGCCAGAACTTCAACCAGCAAAAGCTGAATCACATATTGCTGAAAGTTTGGTGGGTTTTTTTCTCTCTCTCTATTTTTTTTTTTTCCCCAGCAACCAGAAAGGTTAAATGATTTTCATTTCTGTATCTGGAACTTACACTGTGTAATTCTGTACTTGGTCAATCACTACTAGCACTGTGATACAGCACAATAGTGGTTTGTTTATCCATTAGGTAATCCTGTCTGGAAAAATGAAAGTTTTATAGAACTACTGCAGCATTTGTAGAAGAAGAGCAATACCTTCCAACAGAAAAGCAAAACATTTATAAGGGAAGCATGAAACCCTTCGTGGGTGTGGGGCTTCAGGCTGCAGAAAGTAAAAAGATCGTGGTCTCACCATTAGCTGGCTGGTCCCTCCTCATGCAGAGGTAATTCTTGAAGCTTGGCGACAGAAGGGAAGAAATGGGCAGAGCAGAGGAAGTTGGCCAGACGTACAGCACACAGTGGGTATCCTTGGGAACACAGAGAACACATAGAAAGCCATTTTTGAGAGAAGGAGGACAGTAGTGTAGAAGAAATGGGAGACATGGACAGGTAAACTTCAGCCAGGCTTAAGTGGAAAGGCCATGTTGGATTGTTCTTCCAGTCAGGAAAAAAAGAGTCATCTAGACATGACTGCAGAAAAGGCCCATCCACTCACAAAGATTTTTCAAGGGTCTCTTGACTCCATGGGAGAAGAAGCAGCAGAGACCACTGAAAACTTACTCATTTGAACTAAAGAAAACAGCAAGCTGCGTATCCAAGGGACTGATCTTGCTGACTATAATTCATAGAGAACATGGTTTATCAGCTCTTCTACTGAAGCTGTCTCTTCCCACTGCCCTCCTTCACCATTTCCCGTAGAAACAAGTGTCTGCACCAATGGCAAATCACATGCATCTAAAGAAACACGAGGCCCTCTGCAGCACTGCTCACTCAGACAGATCCTGAGTCCAGCTGTAAGAAAAATGCTTAGACACCCAACATGCCTTTTGTAGAATTTAAGAGCTGATTCTAGAAGGCTTTGTTGGCTGACTGCTTAAGTGTTCAGAGCTTGGAATTAGAGAAAAGCCAGGAAGAAATGTGCTTTTGGAGTGCTTTCGGTGCACTTTGACTCTCTTGAGGTGCATAGTATCAATAGTGCAAGCTGCAGAATTCTTGCTCAGAACTGACTGTTCTATTGTAGGAACTTTTTCATGCCTTGAAATGGCACATGCTGATCCCAGATGTTGGAAATAATCAAAGCAATGTGACAACTAGAAAACTTAGTATCAAAAGGCACAATCTGATCTGCATTTTAAGTACCTTTTGAAAATGCAGAATCAGAGAAAAAAAATTCTGAAAAACTGAGGTGTCTTTTAAAAGATGTAGTTAAAAAAATAAAACTATAAAATTACAAATAGTTAAAAGATTAATGAGAGATGGATTTGTTTTATGTAGTTAATGCAAAAAGTAGAATATTTTAAATCTTATTAACTGTGTATTGGCTAAAACTGGTACTTTGATGACTGTGGAGAAATGCAGATTATCTGAGAACCAAAGGAAAAGAGCACATCCTTTGAGCAAAGGGCTTGTTCTCTGCTGACATTACTCTGTCGTGACTTCCGTAACACCCATGGTCCTACAGTGATTGATTGTATGGACACACTGTCGAAGTTGAAAATAGACCCTGTTGATTGCAAAAAGTAATAGATTTTTCCCATCTGTACTTAACAGGATTATTTTCCGGCAGAAAATTTCAACTCGGCTGTTTATTTTTGCATTCCATGATTCCATGATAAAGAGGCTTCAGATCTGTATTTGTGGAATATCTGGATAACACAGTGGTTTAGGCCTTTGTTTAAAAGGAGGCTGTAAAGATGCCTGTTCTTATCCTCTGTGAGATGTATGTCACAGGAATACATTTTAATAAAAACTCTAGAATCTGGGTTCAGAACTTTGTTTTTCTTGCTGTAGTAAAGGCAAAGATAAGCCTTACCTAAAATTGTTCAGATGCTTTCAGGCTTCTGGAAAGTTGATGTTGTGTCCTAGACTGATTGGAGGTTGATGCAGACCAAATCCTTTTGTTAGTCTTCCATGACACCAAGTGATTGGTAATGCTTTACCTCAAGATGAAGGCTTGGGATGGTGGAAATGTGGTTTAGAACTCGGTGTGTCTTTGGTGTGAATGGGTCATGGAATGGCCTCTGAAATGGCTGTGCCTGTTCTGTGCATGTTACAGTGCAAAATGAGGTGGGGGTCTGATTTACAGCCAGCAGAGCCATTTAGTGCCACTGTGCTACAGTATTTCCCCCTGATCTGAAAGGTGAATTCAGGGGTGTTTCTGGCAGTAAACATAACTGCCACTCACAATTACTTTGAATAATAATTTTAAACCAAATTGGCGAGGGGGGTTTTTCCTGATTTTTGTGTACCAGGGCTCAAGATTTGACTGCAGCTTTACTTGTTAGGAGGCAATGCTGAGCTAGGAGATGATAGACTTGGATTTACTTGGGAAGGAAGGGCAGTTGAAAGCCTGGCTCTTAGCACCATGAGATGACATGGTTGAGACTGTCCCACCCATACAGCTAGATCAGCCCTTTTAGATCAGTGTGAGAGCTTGATGCATTGAAGGGCAGAGAGGTTGTGAAATCATCACCTTTCGTACTGTTGAGAACCATTAAGGAAGATTTCTCTTGGGGAAGAATTGGATACAATTTATTCTAATTTGAGGCAGAGTTATAAAGGTAACATCATAGGGATCCTTCTAATCTCTCTTCCGTGAGACCGATAAATTTGCTTGATGTTCCCTGCTGTATAAACACCCATATTGGATTAAAGTTCAGTATTCTCTATATTAATGGAAGTGGCAGCAAATGCTGAAGGAACAGCAGAAGGAGTCAAGCATGTAGTCAAACCTCCTGCCACTAATAGTGTGCAGCCTGGAGACTTCTTGAATTAGTGCTTTTGTTTTATAGACCTTCACCTGTCTTGCTACCACTGTTTTTTCTAGCCACTTTTTTGAATATATGCATTCACAATATTCACAGTATCCTCTGATGGTGTTTCATAGCTTAATTGTATTTTAGTTAAGCTCCCCACTAAAAGCTTGACCTATTGTGATTATACAGAAACTACCACGTGATGTCTGCATTTGGTGCCTCCTCTCCTTTGCACCTTACAGGAACATGAGTGGAGTGGTCCATAATCCGTGTGTTGCTTAGTAATATTGTACTGCTTGGATTGCACAACATTTAATGACATGTTAGGGAAGGAAATTTGTCCTTTCTTGTCCTGAAGGAAACTTGTCACAGGATTGAACTTGGTTTGCTGGTATACAGCTCAAACTTGAGTTTTATAGCATGACCTTTAGGGTAGAATGAGATAATTTTAAGAGGCCATCATGTTCCAGGGAAGCTGAAATGGAATGAGAAGTGGGGGAAAATCATTAAAAACATGAGTACTAAATTGTTTTTGCACTGTGTTAGGTTCAGATATTTGTCCTAACATCTGGTTTCTCTACCACTTTCATCTTAAATCTAAGCTGGATTTTCTTAGTAAACAAGCAGCAAATTCATCACTGTGAGCTTTCCAAAAAGCTTTACAAGTTATTTTAAAGATCTTTTTGGATCTTTTATTTTTATTGCACAATAAGCTTCCATTCATGACTAAAGATGCCTGCTTGAGGTGTCAACAACCATTTTTCTTTCCTGCATTTCAGCCATATTCTGTGAAACTGGACCAAAAAATCTATTAAATTAGATACGCCAATAGAAATTGATTTTGAAATGGAGAAAAAATAAATTATTATCCTTTCTGATATTCATACAGCTGTGAATACATCTTGATTCAATTTGTATCAAGCGGTGGGAAAACACTTTTTGAACAGTTTGAAAGCATTTTATAGTCCTGTGATGCACAGTTGATTTACAGTTGAGCTGTACTGGATTTCAGTGCCATGTGTCTGAAAGTTTGAAGGTATGATATGGAAAATTATTACCTTCCCTGCTATTCTGAGTAATTGCTCTCTAATGGACTCTTTCAGCTTTGAGACTGTTTTATTGCTTAAGGTAACTGCTAGCTGATGCCAGTTAATACAGCTGTGATTATTGACCAGCTCCTGGGAGGATATTGTCTGTTCCCTGGGTGACAGGAGCCCTGTGTGCTCTATCCCCCTTAGCCTCTAAACAACTCAGAAAATGAAAAAAAAAAGCCCTTTTCCTTTAAGAGTGATAACTTAGGATAGCAGAAATAAAGGCCTTGTCAAAGTGGTTTGGACTATTGATCCATCTAATTGAGAGTTCCATCTCAGCCTGCAGTGATCCTGGATGTCTCCGAGGAGGTGCTGCAGCCCTGTGGTTATGGGGTGGTTTCTTTCTGCTGAAGTCTTGCTGACCATCATCTTGTGATACAAGGAGGTGAGAATTAATTATTCCGTGGCTACCTCTACACCATTCATCATTTAGCTTGGTCACCTCCTGTTACCTCTGGGTTTGAGATAAAGTTCCAGATCTCTGTGGGATCTCCTCATCTGAGGTACATTCTCTGCCTTTGCTTATGTCTGACGTCCCCTTGTTTGTGCAGTGTCCCTTTTCACTGGAGTTTAACTGCAGTCCTGAAAAAGGGTAGCCATGGATACATTGAACAGAGTGTTTTTGCTGTTTCCATTTGTTTGCAGCCCTTGAGTGCTCTTCCAATGACTTTGTTGCATGGGGATGTGCCATCTGAGGTTCCATGGACTGAAACAGTCCATAGTCCATAACCAAAAGGAGTAATTTTAGGTACTTGACAAAGGAAGGTAAGTTTAGGGGCCAAATCACAGTTTTTCCCTGATCTGGAAGTAGAGCCTGTTCACCAGCCACAGATGTTGGAAAATCATGGGTGCAACTTGTGGCACTGGCAGAGTACGTGGGAAAATTGGGCCTTGGATGAACAAGCACTCATCTGAATAGGTACTTCATTCAGTCAGGCATGCTTTTGTGTATTTATTGCATTCATACCTCATCCACCCTGATCCTTGTTTTATTCTGAGGGAGGAACCAGATTGTTTCAGGTTGAAACTTCATGGAAAGAGAAAGAAAATATTTTAAATAATTGAAAAATAAGGTAGCTGCAGCTAACGTGTGAGTTACTGAATATTGTATCAAGTGCTGAAAGAAAGTAGAATAAACTGAGACTTCTAAAATCACACAAAAGCATCTGGAAGGGGAGCTTGATTTCTTCATAAGGTGCTGAGCAGCATTGGAGGGCAGGTGGCAGTGAAAATTTGTGGAATCAGTAACAAGGTGAGCTCTAAAAATACTGTCATTATCTGTATTTCTTTGAATTTAAACAGTTTTGATCTTGGCAAAAAGCAATTCAAAGTGTCTCCAACTGAGGCTTTTAGCTCCCCTTGTTCCCTGTTCCTTTCCAGGGCATTCTGCCCAGGTAGAAAGAGGGGAGGCATCTCTGAGGCTTCCTAAAATGCTGTTGGCTCTTTAGGTGTGCAGACATTCTCAGGGAAGTATTACAGGGCACACGTGATCTTGTCCCACTCTGGGCATGCCAGACTTCTGTAAGTGAGTCTGTGTTCAAGTACTGGTGTGCAGGCACACTGGGGGCCACACGGGTGGCCTTTGGTTGAATAAATGAAAGGGGAGCCAGTAATTCTTCTGTAGAGGTACATAACTGCCCAGGCGCCTTTGTTGTGGGTTATTCGTGTTCCATGCATGAGGCTTTGTCTCCTGGATAACTTAATCTGCACCAAGGGAATTCAGTGGCCTTCCCGAGGGGAGATATGAGTGATGTTCAGGTTGGGAGGCAAAAAAATGGGACTGCAGGGAGGGAGCTCCATCATGCCAAAGGACAAAAAGAAAATGATGTTTTGAAACACATCTATAGACTGGTGCTGAGAACAGAGAGGAGTTTAGGGGGAGGGTGGGGCTGTCACTGAACGATCCAAGCCATAGGAGACCTGTCTAGTTAACAGAGCAGTAAATCTGAGCTTTCCTGTGTATATTTATTTTCACATCACAATCTGTTTAAGCAAGAAAAGCACATTTTAATTGCACTCTAAACAAGGATTTCTCCTTCAGCATTTTACAGCTGTTTCTTGTATGCAGTGCCAAGCTGATCTTGGTGAGATGTTCTAGCACAGCGTGGACATGAGCCCAGAGGGCAGATGTTTCTTCTGCTGCGTTTTCATTCACTGTTTCAAGGGGCAGTTGAGAGACTGTTTTACTCCTTCATAAAGGTTTATAATTCATGAAGCCCATTACTGAGTACAGAGCTGCACATCTGGCATAAAGCACTCTGGTGGCCCAAAGAATGTGCTCGCAAGAAATAAGATGCTTTTGTAGTAAATGCTGCAGTCTGACTGGCGTTGAGTTCATTTAAGACTAAAGAGCAAAGATAATAGATAAGATAATGGCTGCTGGAAAGGTGATACCGGGAGCTGAGTTGAGTTACAGTACAGTGACATCTCTGAGCAGCGTGAATCGCTTTGGGCTGTAAGGCTCCTGCATGCAGTTATCAGATCATGTACACAGCGACCTGATGATTTGATCCCGAGAGTTTGGGTAATGAGGACAGCGTGAGCAGCAGAGCAAGGGCCGTTCGTTCCCTGTGGCAGAACGTGGGTAGAGAACAAGCCTTTTATTCCTTTCTCTGTCGGTGGCCCCGGGACCCCGGCCACCACGGCACGGCGCTGCGCTCGGGCTGCTGCGCTTCCCCGGCACAGCCTCCGCCCGAGAAATGTCGCTGCCGGCAGCACTGCCGCACCGAAACGCACCCGGCTTCCACTCCTCGTCTTCATTCATGCACTTAGCAGCAAAAGCCAGCTTCGCACAAAAAAAAAAAATTCTTCCCGTTTAGATGCCTGCTGCAAAACGTGCGTTTGAAAACTGCAGCCTGTGTTTATTAATTTAAAACAAACAAAACGAACCAGTGATTGCAGAGATAAAAATATTCCAGTTGAATAATCAAATGTACCATAAAGTCCCTCTGGACTAAGACATCTTACTAGTGGCATCCCAGCTAAATTTAGACTTTCAAATTAAAACCATTTCTGCTGAGAGGCCAGATCTGTAGGCATGTTCTGCAGTTCGTGAAAAGACAAAGCTACTTTCCAAAGGTTGATTTAGCCACCTAAGATCTGAAGTTGTGGGTGTCTCTCTTGACTCTTGTAAAAGGCTCTGATGCTCCCAAATTAGACAGAATGAATGCAGAACTGAATTTAAGCGTAAAGTTTCGGGTAGGCTGTAGTGAATTGAGGCACAGATTTTGCTTAGCTTTCAAAGGAGGTGGAGCCAGGCTGGTACTTTTCGGCATAAAAGGCTGGATAGAGTTTTTATGGACATGGAGAATTTCTATAAAGGCTCATAATAAGTACACATTGATCAAAACTGCTTCAAAAATTATTTTTCTTAAATGGAACAGTATGAATCCTGCTGACTTTTAATGGACTTAATATTCCAATTCCTTCTGTGATCCACTGCCCACAGTACACCACAGTCCCCGTATTTGCGAAATGTCCTCTTGATCAGTCGGTTACAGCAGAGTGTCTGGGAGAGCCTTGCTCACTTGGTAAGAATCTGTACCAAGCAGGTGAATGACAGCTCAGGGGAGGGAGGAGTTAGATGTTAAGTTTATCTCGAGAAGCGGCAGCATTTGGTGGTTCACAGTCTAGCTGCAGTGCTGGTTATATTTAAGTTTTCGGCTCATAACAGACACACAAGTCTGAAGTAAGTATTGCAGGCTTCTCCTCACTTCTCTAGGAAGAACATGACAGGAGATCCCCAGGGGAAGCTTTCAAGTATTCATTAATAAAGAGCAAAAATGACACAGGTATTATAACAGGTTTTCATCATATCAGGGACATCATCCTCTGCCAGTTCCATTGGAGGAGTTGTAAGAATTGAGCCCAGAGAAGACCAGAGGGGAAAGAAAACACGCTTGAGTGTAGTCAGTCATAACTCCAATTTATGGCTGCGAAAAAGCATCCCATTTGCTAAACAAAGTATTTTCCTGCTTTGCTTATTTTCAAGTTCCCCCAGCATTTATCTACTGATCTTTTTCTAATATAAAATTGTAGGTGTAAAAATCTCTCTTCATTCGCTCTCATACCATGAACTATTTATTCTGTTTATTCAGTTAGAGTGAGAACAGAATGTGGCTGTTCCATTCTGTAATGATCAATGTTCTTATTTCAGCCCAGTAAATACTTATTTAGCTTTATTTAAATATTATCATTTTCTTCTCCTTCTCTGAAACAACAGAGGAAAAAAGTTCTTTTGTAATTTTGACTCACACCCAAGGGCTTTGTAAAACTGGAATGTGCAATTAACATAAACCCAGTTCTTCGGTATCTGAAATTGTGGGGGAAAAGGCAGAACTGATTCTTGATGCTTCTCTTGTGCAACCCAGCATTCCTTCAGAGCAGAAAGATTCCAGTATTAGTGGAAAGCGTTTTTGTAAGACATCTCAGCCCGTGCCAGCACGGCATGTAATGCACACCAAGCAGCCAGCTCATGAAGAAAAACATGTTTACAGAAACTGAAATGACTTCTTTGTTGTTTACTCGTGCAGAGGAGAATGGCGTCAGGAGTACTTCGAGAGAGAATCTTGCTTTTGAATTGCCACTGAACCAGCACCGCGGTGTGACCAGGCAGAATTTCCCTGACCTTGGGACTGTTCCAGGGGCTGCTGGGCAAATGCCCCATCAAAGAGTTGATATGTGGCACAGAGAGGGGCATTGTCAAAGACACGGCTGTAGGCTGGCCTTAACCCTGCCCAGTCACCCCAGGGAAAGTGACTCAGTGCTCAGTCACAGCAAACCCTGCTCGTAACATCAGCCACCTCCACAGCACCACCAGACTCTGCCGTCTTTTTATGCTGAGGGATCCAGCTCACCTGACCACTTCAGTGCTCCAGCGTGTGATCGAGATCATCAGTAATGTGTGGAGGTTCAGATGCGACTGTGCTGCTTGTGCTGGTTCTTGCTGACCTTCGTACAGCACGTTCTAGAAATCTTCCTCCCGGTTACAGGATTTTGGAATTCCTCTGGTTATTTCCTGTTCGCTTTTATCTGCTCCTCTCTAGGGATCTGTAATTGCCTCTGAATATTTTTACCTCTGAATTTTTTTACCTCTGGTAGATATGCATCATCAGTACTTGTTAAAGGCGGAGTTTCTTTTGTTTAGTTTTGTTTTTCCTAAAGAGCAATTTGTAATTCATGCAGTGGATGTGTCTTTTGGCTCCAGGCTTGAGATCCTGGAGATCCCACCTGCTGTGGGCACAGGCACTGTTGCATCTCTGGTCACCCGAGTGTGGAAGGTGTTTTGAGTATTGCCTATGCAGTCAATCAGATTAGATATTTGTATGCTTCTTTTTCCATAGCTGAGTGTTTACCAGGGTTACCAGGATCCATGGGTGTGCTGACAGTACCTGGGTAGGGGGCAGCTCAAGGCAGGAGAAGGAAAAAAAACCTGGCAAAATCAAAACCACTGACTGTAGAGGGTGATTTTACCTTCGCCTTTCCTGGTAGAATAGCTGCCCAACAGGGCTTCCAGATAGATGCTGAAGGAGTTGTCACCATGAGCAACATTAGTGGAAAGTATTTGTGTTGTGAATGTCCAGCCAGCACAGCTCTGAGTAATTTGTGTGAAGAGCACTGCAGAAGTATGCACCTTTTTCTTTTTTTCCTGTTTTTTTTTTTTCTTTTTTTTTTTCTACAAAGAGCAGGGGATGGGGAGAGGGGTGATTCACCCACGAGTTAGACATCACTTACTGTAAGTGTGTTGCCCTTGAAGAGCTTACTCAGGCAATTCTGCAAACACAGCAGAGCTCTTGTAGGGCTTGTCATATGATTTTTAGGTCCTTTTCTTTTCGTTTTCTTTCTGCTCCTGGGTGGTACTCCTTGTCTTTGCCCCACCAGATTTACTCTCATTTTAGCAATAGCATTCTCTACTTTTTACAGCATCTTGTATTGCAGGCTCTGCTGGTTCATTTTAAACTTTACATTATGTGGCATGAAGTTCCTACTGTTTGCAAGTGGGGAAACAGAGGCACTGAGTCCCCAGACCCTTTGTCTGTTCTTGCTGATGCTTGTATACAGAAGTGTTGGATGATGTGCTCTGTCCTAAATTCTGCCAGAGAAGAGTTCTTTGACTAAAAGCTCCTTCTCCTGCCACTGTACTGCAGATGGACTGGTGATTTCTCCATATGACCAAGGACTGTATTCTCTGAAGAAACTTCTGTGTAACTGAATAGATCTCCCTGATCGGGCTGTATTTTCCTGCTTTCAGCCCTTATTTCATCCTGTGCACTTACACCTGTGCTTCCCTTTTTGAACAACAAATAACAGTGTGTTCTATGGGATCATTACTGTCCACTTGCCTTCCTCCCTCCAGCCACCTTCCTAAAATCCATCTCCCATTCTTTCTCCTCAGATTAATGAAACTTTGCTTTTCCAGACCAAATGTCAGTTTTTTGCTTTCCAGGCCTTTCCCCTCTGTATTTACTGTTTCTCTGACTAGCTGGAGTGATCTCCTCCTTCTCCCGGAGTTTGCTCTGAGGGCAGGAGCTATTCTGGTGCTTTCTCTGCTTCAGCAGAGGGAGGTGAGTGACTGGACAAGCATTGCCACATAGCTGTCTTGTGCTGCCCTCAGCATGGCTGGGAGACAGACTGGGACAAAGAAATTGCAGGGATAAGATAGCTGGGTGCACGGGGAACATGGGGCTGAGTCACATGGGATCAGAAGTGTGACACAAATCAGTGTTGCAGCAGTAGCAACTGCTTCATCCTCAAAAGCTGATGGCTCTGTGGGAAGCAGATTGCGTATGACTCAGTTGGCTTTGCTGACTCCTGCACAAGTCTGAATGAAGCCCAGGCTGACCCCAGAGGTCTGCAGTGAATTCATCCTCTTGATGCACACAGCTGGGAGATGTCTGATCCTGTCTCCAGCTGCAGTGCTGGCAGGAGTTAAGATTGCTACCCTATGCTCAGAGCTGAGCATGGGAGAAGGAGTCTTCCAAAGCTCACTGTGAAAGGGTTGCTTCAAAGGAATAAATTAAAGGGTAATGGGGATCTCAGAGATCTTCTTAGCTCTTAAAATTAATTATACTAATAATACCAAAGGATAGCTTTCCTGAGGTGTCTAATAGCCCTGAGAGGTTCTGACAGCCCCAGCTGCTGCTGCAGTGTGTTTCTTGGATATAGAGCAGCTACTGAGACGGACTGTGAGCAAGGCTCACACTCCACTCCTTTTCCTTTCCTCCACCTCTCCCCATTTCTCCTGTCTTTCTGTTTGATCCTTGTGTACAAAATCAGCGGGTCTCTGTCCTGTTTCTGGCACTAAGGAGCCATGACTTCTGTGACTGCTGTTGGACACTGCTGCTGATGTGCTACATCCCTAGTGTGGCTCTTGCCCTTGCACCTCTAACTGATGGCATCGCTGTAAAAAGTAAATGAATGTAAAATGAAAATGTAAAACAGAAATGGATGTTGGACCAAAACATACAACAAATGAACACATGGGGTGGTGTTGAGCCAGTTAATGGGACTTAATATTTGGCAATATCATGGTTTGATGAAGTATTGAAGATACTTCACTACTTGCCTGTATTGAAGGCATGCAGTTAGTTTAGTGTGGTTGTAAGGAAAGTGCGTCTTGTCCAAGAAATCTGACGTCAGGTTTCCTTGAGGTTATGAGGTTAATGGATTGAGGTTTTCTTAAAAAAACCCTCAAACAATCAAAAACCATAAAACCCCCAACACATATTATGTGATATTGCTGAAACATTTGCTAAACAGATAAAAGTGCTGGCTCGGAATAGTTGACAGTAGCAAGTCCAAAGTAGGTGGATCCAGTGGATTTGCGTGTGGAGTGGTCAGGCCTTTTAACACTTAAGGCTGGAGCTTCTAAACCACTGCTGATAGAACTGTCTGCAGGGTATGAAGGTGGATCCGGTGCTGAATAATGACAAGAGCAGAGTAGTGTGACATGTACGTTGTCAGTCATTTGACAAGTTGAAACACACTGAGAAAAAATTATTTTAGCACAGCTTGGTATTGGATACTGCTGGGGCAGGAGGAAGGATACCTAGTCCTGGAAACCTGAACTCTTGAGGTGGTTCTGAGTTCTGGACAGCAGTGGCAATACATACACTGAGGTGTTAGAGAGTTTTATGCTGCTCTCAGGAGACAATTACAAGTTGGAGAAAGTACATTAAAGAGGAAGAAACCTTCCTGGACCTGAGTGCTTTACCTTCTAGCTTATCAGAAAAGTTGATTGACTTGATGCCAGTAAAACTCTGTACATTAAAGGATTCTTAATGCAGCAGAAAAAAAGCACAGCAAAAGGCTGGAAACTGAGTTCAAACAAATAAAATGTAAAAAAGTAATAAATTTTTAATAAGAATGGAATATGTGAAGGCTCTTGGCCTCCTGAAATCAAGACTGGATGCTTTTCTGGCAGTGTTCAGCTAGAGTGTGAGTTTACAGGATGAGAGTAACAGAGAGAAATTCAGGGTCAGACAATGGGATGCAGTAGGTTCAGCAGTCTTTTAAAAAACAAAAGACTTGAAAAATTGTATCACCTAAAACACAGGGTCAGGCGCAGAGCCAGTTTTCTCTCATGGATGCTAAAGGCAGATGTTAATCATACCACATTCCTGCTAACCTTTACCAGATTTTCTTTGTCATCCTTAAAAGGGTCTGATTTAGCTCAGTGGGAGGGTTTTCATTGGCTTCAGTGAAGATGAGTGAGTCCAAATTGCATTACTTTTATTCCCAGATCAGTGCTATGGTTCAGTAGTGTTCTCTTCAGGTATCAAATGTGAGGGATTCACTAACACCTTTTTATACAGGAATCCCTTTTGATGCACTTTTACAGCATTGGAATGTATTTATTTGACAGACTATCTTTCCAAGAGCAAACACAGAAATTAGAGTTTAGATATTGCATCTTCCGGTGTCATTTGGTAGCAATTGCAATAAATTTGATGCATTTCTACCCTTATAAATTTACTGGAAGATCAGAATCAGACTCATTTATATTTTCATGATTGAGTCATAACTGCTTTCATGTCTTCACTGTTCTTTCCATGGGCATCTCCTTGGACTTTTGAGTTTGAAGAGTTCTTTTGAAAAAGGAAATGTAGGGAGAAGGGGGAAGATAAAGGCAGAGAGAGAGAGAAAGCTTGTCTGCAAGGCCGATTGTTTTCCAGGCTCTCACAGCTATATTAAAAAGTACCTGGAGACAAGTTAAAGAAGAGGTATTCCTATTCATAAAACCAGCATAGCTGGTGGTGCCTAACAACGTCCTTGGGCAGCTCTTGCTTGAGCATTTCACTGGGTTATTGTAGAACAGATTATCCACACTGTCTGTCTCCTTCTGCCTGGAGGAGAGGCTGCACTGTCATCATCAGAGCCCAAATGCTGCCCTTACTATCTGTTCCCCAGTGGCTGGGAGAGGAGATGGTATTTAATTTGAAAACAGGTTGTGTTTGTTTTGTGTGCTGTTAGACAAGTATCCTTTGCAGGCCTCAGCAAGGATCTGTGCTTCCTACTGGATGTGTGTGCAGAATTCCCATGAAAGCTGATGGGTGTGCAGTGGAAGAGGCCCGGGAGGGCTTTGGAGTCGGTGCAGAGAGCGAAGGGGCTGCCGGGTTTGTGTCTCTTGCTGTGTGTACAACACACGCTGTGGCCAGGACGCGGCCTCTGCCTGCCACGAGGGCCAGCGGGAAGGCTCTGCTGCCTGTCTTGTCCTAGCAGGAGCTGTGGTTGGGAATGGAGGGGAAGGAGCTGAGTTCCTCTGGGTGGTGGGAAGAAAGCAGGACTAGGGGCAGTGAGAGAAGCGGTACCTAATGGGATACCCATTCGTAACCTCAAGCCTCATCCCTGCTCTCTTAGCAAGGTCTTCCTGTATTTCCTGGTGTTGCTAAGCTGCTTGATAACATTTCTGTCTCTTGTTGGCTACCCAGGGTGCCCACAACTGGAGGGCAAGTTATTCATTTGTGTATTGATACAAACCATAATAATCCTGAAAATTTGCTAGAACTAAACAGAAGCAAGTGGTAGCAGAAATGCAACGCGTGAATGCTGCCCTCCAGAATTCCCTGGTCACCTGGATTTGAGGCAAAGCAAAAGGAAAGAAGATGGCTGTTTCTTGTGATGCAGATTGGTGAGATTTGTCTGATACCAGACCCAGCCTTTCTGTCCTCAGGTTGCTACTTGAATTTTACAGCAGACACAGAGAGAAGTACACATTCCTGATGTTCCAGTGATTTCCAGATTTAGTCCAGCCACCAATATGTAGTCGGTCCCTTTGGCATGGAAACTGCTTCATCTTCCTCCTCATCTGAGTTTGAAGCATCACTGTAGTTTGTCCAGCCTCCATCTGCAGGTTGTCACGTGTGTAGCACCTTTTTTTTTTTTTTTAAGGACACAAAAGGATTAAGTTAGCTGTTAAATCACAAAAAAGACTGACAACTTCTGTCGCTGAAAAAATTAATTAATGATAGTACAAATAATATTTCTCAAGTCTAGTTTTTTGATACAGTGACAAAAATTTTGAGTCAATCCTTTTAATTCCACTTAACAAATCAGTGCAGAGTGGGATCTAGTACAAAATTAAACAAGCTGCAGTCTTACGGACAACCTAGAAATGCATTCCTCAGTGTCAGAGCCATCCACTGATTCCTCCAACCTATTTTTCAACCACATAAGATTTAATTGTTGCAAATGGAATACTTGTTCTACAGAAGTCCAATAAATCTGCAGTCTGTCTTCCCAGTAATCAATCACAGATTGTGAATTGCATGAGGAAAAATCTATAAGATATGTTCTTCATGTCTAGTACGTTGGGTTATTTTCATGTCTTGTGGTTTGAATTTGGCCACTGTCATTTTAGAGGAATTTCCTGCCATCTGCATTCAATTGAATTTTCTCACAGATTTGGGCTTGCTTGTAAATACTGGGATCTGGCAAAAGGAGTATCTTTGTTCTTCAGGGGCATATTCAAAAACCGTTAACATGGTGTTGGCAATGTGCTGGTTTAGGGAAGATCCAGGAGATAAAAAAGGTATAAATTCCCCCTGCCCCTAACAGCTGATGATTTATCTGTGAAGGAAGAAGAATAACGAGTGCATGAGTGTGTGGTAGAGTTCTATCTCAAGCTATCATGGTATTTTGTATTTTGCTTATTATTGAGGTGTTGGTCTGACTATCTGCTTGTGACCACGTACACAGGCAGCAGGCTGAGTAGGCAAAATATTACAGCAAATTCCCTGGGGATCTCATTGCAGGGTCTCAAATAGATGGGGAGTTGGTTTACCACCAGCTCTAATTTGTGTTTTGGCTGCTGATTTTGCATTGAGTTAATATCCAAACAGTGATATTGGCATATGTAGATTCTTAGAAATCACACATACCTTGGGGCAAAGGGGCTGCTCTATCTTCAGTTTAACATATCAGGTGCAATATTACGAAATTCAAGGTAATCTCATCATCCTAATTGAAAGCTGGAGAGAGCCCTCTGCATTCCTTCCTGAGAGAGTGTGTATAATCAAATAAAAAAATCCAAGCATTGAGGATCAAGCTTAAACCAACAAAATCAAAACAATTCAGAATGGAGTTTATTGCCATCTTGAGCTTAACCTCACAATGAGAAATAGCAGATAAAATGGATTTACACGTGTACTCAACTCTCTAGAGATGGAAGAGATGTCCCAGCTCAGACAGAACCTGCTTCAATTTATCTCATTTTGCGTATTTCGATTTGTCAGACTTTGTGTTGTTTGGGCATTAATCAAGGGCAGTTCCATCCTTGCTGTGAAATGTAGGCCTGTGAAAATGATGGCAAGGGCTTCTAGATTTGTCATGTCTCGGGTTGCTTAACAGCTTATTCCGTTTGTAGATGGAAAGATGTGTTTTCTGACTGCCAGTTTCTCAAACTAACTTTGGTCTTTAAGAACGGGTTACTTCACCCTGTATGTCACTGGGCCAAGATTAGATCTTCCCCAGCTCTTTTAAACTTGAATTGTGCATTTAAATATGTGCAGCTGCCTGGAGTTCAGCATAGTGATCTGTTGATAATGCAGCAGAGGGAATCCTGCTTCTGCTCTCCTAGTTCTGCAGGAAGGGGAGAAACAAGTGTTTTGGCCAGCAATGTCCTTGGAGTCTCTCAGTGTTATTTAGCCTTTGGTTTCTGTAGCAAGCATCTTCCAAATTCTGTCAGTACCTGACAGCAGTCCTGTCTAAGACGTTAAACAACAGCTCAGCCCAGGCAGCCAGAGGGTGTCATTTTTGCATAATTTATTTTTTAGAAGAACTGCAGCATGAGAATCAATGAGTTGTTTCCAGTATTGCATTTTCCATGGTCTGGAAATAGTCAGTGCCTGCGAGGCACCCACTTGCTCCTTGCAATAGCTTCGGACACACTCAAAACTTGCAGACTTTGTCACTGCAGCCTCTGCTCTGCCCAGGGATGCTGAGAGCTGCAGGGAGCAAAGCAATTCACTCTTACTGGCACGAGCAGCTGCACTTGCATTTATGTCTCTGGCTGCTTTCAGGACACGCAGCTTTACCAGCAAGGAGCAATGTTTGCCCCGGTTACACGGGAAGATTGCTGCTTCACAGGAATCCCAGGGGATATTTCCACTCCTGCTCCAGGCAGGCTGGCAGGGAGTAAATGGGCATAGTTCAGCTGGAGCAGGGTGATGCTGTGTGGTTCTGCCTTTTGGGGTGCCAGTGTGTCACCCTGGTTGGCATGGACCTGTTCACTGCTTGGGAGGAACCTCTCACGTGGAATATTCCCCCACGGTTCACATATATCTTAGGTTATCTTTCCAGGGATTCCAAATCTTAATGATATTTTGGTGGGATTGTACAGTTCTTGCTGGGCATACTTTTCTTTCCTCTCCCTGTTTCCTTATTTTTTTATATCAGTCTTCCTGTCATAACATTAGTGTTATGACTAGTGTTATTAGTGTAGATATTTGTCATTTTTGAGGGTATTTCCAATGATGTAACTTTATTTTAATTGACTTATAATACATCAGGCAGCACTGTTCTGGATTCACTGAGGAGCTGAAGCTGTTTATTCATAAACAGATGTTTATTCACTACTTCTATTTTTAATATGTCGTGACTATATTAGCAAAGATTACCTCTTTGATCTTGACAGCAAAGCCCATGATAAACATCTGGAAACACACCTTCCAACTTCGAGCCATGACTCCGAGAGAGAGAGAGACTCCTTTATTTAAGTAAAGTTTCCAAGATTCTCTGGATCACCAGTTTAATTTGCTTGTTTACCAAACAAAGGGTTGCATTTTACACAAGCCAAATGAGCCTGGCACTGCAAATAAAAAACAGATTACATTCGTTGCCGTTAGTCACTGAAACTTAAAGGGCAGCTCCTCCCTGAAAAGCAGCTCTAAAAACGGCATTGAAGATCTCCATGGGTTTTGTCCCTTAGTATTTCCAAAGCATAAACACTAAAGCAATACTCCTATTTCCATGCGTCAGTCTTGCACAAATTAATTTTGTCGACTGACCTTCTACTAATAAAGTGTTTCACATTTGACTGTTCACTTATGCAGTCTACTCTGTGCAGGTTTTGTCCCTGATTATACAAAGGCAAATCCGGGTTCTGTTGTAGTCAAGAAGAGCTGAAACCCCTTATTTCTTGGTGATTTTTTTTTTTTTGGAGTTGATAAATGATGGGATAAATCTTCAGCATTTTCTTCTAGTGATCAGATCACATCATGTCCTGAATAAATCCTGTTTTTTCCTCCAACGTTCCTCTGCTTTGGGAATAATATTTCTTGCTTTGTCTTCAGGAAAGTTGACAATTTGCTTTGTCCCTGATCCTTTGTCACTTTATCACTTTATCCTGTTATCCTCTTGTTCCCTCTGTTGTGCCTTCACGCGTTATGTTGTTTTCCTATCTCAAACAACTATCTCCCTTCCTTCTGCTGGATTTGCCAAACACATGCCAGGCCCTCACTGAGTTCATCTGCATGATGCTCTTCATCTAAGGCTCTACTGGAGACCAATAAAACCTATAGGGAATTGGCTGACAAAGCCAATTGTTACTGTTACTTCATAAGAAAACATGCTTGCATTTTCTTTTTCTTTCTCTGAATAGCTAAATGATCCTAACAATAGTTCTCTTGTTCTTTCTCCTTTGTTTGCTTCTCCCTGCCATTTTGTATCATGAAGTTAAACTATTGATATATCTTGTATGCTGAAGGGCATCTCTCAGGTTTGGTTATTGCAGAAAAAAGAGCATCACTTAAAATTCTGTAGGATTTTGATAAGAACAGGATGCTTACACTGTGGGTATTGAAAAATACGTAGTGGTTTTACTGATCCAGTCTGGCTTTCAAATGCTTGAGTTTTGTTGTAATTTGGTAAGTAAATCATTGTTGGGAAGCTTTCAGTTTTATTTGAATCCTGAGCTGTATCTCAGTAAGAACATGGACAATCTATGCTGAAACATTGTGTGATTGTGCATGTACCTGACTCTTGGGGATTCTCCAGGCTGAAGTTTCTGGTGTCAAGGTGCCCCCGCAATATGGAGCAAAATAACCTGGAGCCTTGCCCTAATCTCCCGCTGTACACCTGAGAATCGCAGCCGTTGATGTCGCCATGAAAACTCATGAGCTACTGATGAAATCAGATGAGCTGAATAAAATTTTGCAGTTACCCAAATGTTGCCTTTGCTCAAGCCAATTGGATTAAAACCATACCTTCCTGCTTTTAATATGACTACATAGAGAGGCCGCTGTGTTGTCATTAAAGATGTTCATGTGGCTTAGTTAGTAGTGTGAGTTTCAAAAACCATCATTGGAGACTGCTGTGCTAAAAACTCTGTTAGATAAAGCCAGGAGTAAAAACTAACATCCTTATTAGAGGTTTCCACAGATCTTCACCAAAGGGTTCTGTTAAAGGTGGCATAAATCTGTGTGCTTGAACTGTGTTTACCCAGCTGAGATCTTGACACAGATGCCACTGATCATTGGAAAGTACATTTGCATTGCATTTACCTATCATTGCATAGAGGCCAAATGCTTAAGTGCAAGCAAGTGAGTAATTTAAACCATTGTGGACTATACATGAACCAGACAGTAAACAGATCGTTAGAGTAAATACGCAATGAAGCTGTAGAATCAAACATGCCAGCTAAAAGATTTGATACATTTTTCTTAGTTTTCAAAGGCATGCATAATTATCATCCTGATACAACAGTCTCAGTTTAAGTCAGAATTTGTATCTGGAGTTAGTGTGCAGCTCTGAGAGATAGAGGAGCCATGGGAAGCACCATCTGAAAGAGTGAAAAGCTCCACAGTAGGATATCTGTGAGTGGTGCAGGGATCTCTGACTCCACCCATGTTATTATTACTTTTTATGATGTGTGACTTGTGCTGTGGCAGATTAGAAATACGTTGTTGGAAGTGCAAAGAGGCATAGATACATAAAGTTTTATGAAAGTGTTTTAAAAACTAGTGACATTTCCTAATTATATGCATTAATTTTTTCTAATATTTTTTCCTGATGTTTTGGTTTGTGGTTCTTGATAAACAATTGGCTTTATTTAAACTGAATCTCTGTTCTCCTTAAGCCCTCAACTTTCTTGTGAGTTGGATGCACAGCCCATCATTCGTGGCCTCACACAGTCACTGTGGGGATGTTCAGGAATAATGTTATCACACATCTTGCTTGGTGTTAAGTAGGAAAACTAAAGAGGTGAGTGAGGACGAAAATAGAGTCTGTATTCACAGAGGAAAATTGCACCTTCAGGCCAGCACCTTTGCTCTTGGAAAGTTGAGAAACTCGGGGAAAGAGCAGTTAAAATTCTTGGTTAGGTTTGTGTTGCAAGCTCACAACAGGCTGCAGAAAGCATGGGGTTGTCAGGTGCTTCTCAGCTCAGGACAAAAGCTCAGTTGCCCTGAAACCAGCAAAGGGAGCTGAAGTCAAGGCAAACCCCAGTACAGACGAGCTCTCAGAAATCACTCTTTGGCCAAAAGTCTGCTCTGGACTAATCCCCAAAGTGATGCTGATACTGCCAAGAGACAAGAGGGCTATGGCTGTTCCTCCTCAGTTATTAATATTAAACCAGTGTGACTATGGGAGAGATCAAATTGCATCTGCTGGAAGAAAACCCTCTGGCTTACCCTGCCTTTGTGCCTGCAGGGAGATGTGGTAGGGCTGCAATATTTGGGTAGTGAACGTTGTTATGCCATCTTCACTTGGAGCTCTTCCCTTGCAGAACTCCTTGGGAATGATGTGGTTAACAGTGTGTTTGTTTAAGAGGTAAGGGGGGAGGGAAATTAGTATCAGGTAAAAATGTATGTGTCTATGTGTATATATAAATTCCCAAAGCATTCACAGCCAGCTACTTAATAGTTTTCATTGAATTAATTTTAAAATGTGAACCTTGCTTCCTTTATTTAATAGAACAAAACGGCTTCCATATTCTTGCCTGTAACTAGCAGGGTTTATATAGCATTTTGCAAACAAAGTAAGCATTAAAGTCTCTTTTGTCCATCTGTGGAATGAATAATTTTGTGCAAAGTATTTATTATAAGCACACGATACACTTAAACTTTTTACTGTAGTGGTGACAGATCCAGCACAGAACTGGATTGTTAAGTAGCAAGCACAGCACGCTTCTATACTGTATAAAAATTTACTGACCTTTCTAAAGCCTTCTGGGTTCAAAGGAAAATGTTAGCTCACTTGGCTAACTTTTGGGTGCTACTTAAAATGACTCTGGATGTTGGAAGTAGTGCACAAGAGGCTGTGATGAGTTTCAGTCAGAACTACACAACTTCATGAGGGTGAATGGAAAGCTTTGGGTTGGGTACATGTGAGCACTGGCCACTCGCCCACTCCCTGGGGCTGCACTAGGCAGCAGCTCCGTCTTAGGTACCGAAATGTCCTTGGGAACCACCTCAGAAAAACTGTAAGGTTTCCCTGTTACTTGGCAGAAGTTGGGACTAACCCAGAGGTGACACGTCACAAGTACCTCCCACTAATGTAGCTGCTTTTAGGATGATTTACAGTAGGTTCTGTAATGTACTAATGTACACACACACACCAGTCCTGTTTGCTGTAAGTGAGGCAGTCCCTTCCCTTCTGTGAGTTGCACTCTTGCACATGGCAGTTAATTGCTCCCAGAGTCGCACTGTTCCCCCTCTGGGATTCAGTACGTGTTTGACATGCAGCTGTCTTGTCAGAACCCAGACTTTGGGCTCCCCAAAACATCCTTCACTTGGGTCTGTATGCAGGGAGCCGAATTCAGGCAGGGCATAAGGAGATGAGATTTATGGATTAGCCACAGGCACAGAGAAGCACACACCAGGCTGGAGGGAGTCCTAGCACACACAAGCCCAGGGCTCTTGGAGGTGACCTAAGTCACACCACCATTTCTGGTCACTCTGTGGTCATGCCACCACAGATTTCCTGTAACCTTGGATATGGTCACCTCTGGATTTGGTCCATGGGCTCTGCAGAATGTATTGGACATTGGCAGTAGGGACAGCTGGTTTAGTTTGTCTCTCATTGTACTGGTATTACTGGTTGGAGGAAAAAAAAGAGACAACTTTTATGAAAATATATTTCCAATGTTTTCTGGCAGACAAAGCACCAGATTCCTTTCTGTTGATCTCTTCCAATCTGCTGCCCTCAGCCTTTGGAATTAGCTGCCTGCCATGCCTTTACAGCCAGTTGCAGGGCCAGTGTTGTCTCCAGCAAAGCCTCTCCCTCGTTTATTTGAGTTTCCCAGGGATGAGCATTCAGGGACAGCATCTCAGCTGGTCCCTGAATATCTGCCCCTCTCCATTTATCAGGTCCTCTTTCCCAGTGCTGTTTTCTTTGATTGCTGGAATTGTATTTGTAGCCAGTGATAATGAATTCGTGCTCCAAACCCATTGTGCGTCATGTCCTTTGTTGTCTTGATAGGGTTGCTGCAGTTTGGTGTCTGTTCTGCCTTCTGAAGTGAGGTTGCTTGTCACTGACATTTCATGTGAGAGGGAGATGTCTTCAGTTTCTGTGCTGGTATATGCTGAGTTTTATGCTAGAAAAGTTCTTCAGGCTTTGCTGTTGGTTGGGTTATGTCCAGTGTGTAGAATGCCGCGTGAAGTGGACTGAGGGATGAAGAATGTGTCCCCTTTTCCAGCTGTAGCACCATCCTTAAGGCTCGTGGTGGGATGTCCATGCAGCTGTTCTGGAAAGAAACTTTCTGGACACAGAGCTTGTGGAGCAACTCTCAGAATAAACATTAAATCCCTTTGTGTATCTTTGAAATACAGCTGAAGATCAGAGTGGGGGTACTAATGTATGGTAGAGGATAGATATTGTCATTTATATGCAACTGCATTCACTCATAGGTTGTTTTTTCCCTCAGGCTTATGGTTAGTGAAAAAAGATCCCTGGATCTCTTTCTCACTCTTCAGCAGGAATGCTGCATTCCCTTTCAAGCTTTGCTTCATGCAGCATTCCTCTGTCATCACTGTGTTTATAATGCTGCTTTCAGGAGAGATTTGCTCTTGTGCTTGCCCACATCCCGGAGGGATCTGTAAGAAAGCTACAAAAGCGGAGCACTGAGGTCCTGTAACTCCCTCTATGGATCAGGAAGGTGGAGGAGACATTCCTAAATGCAGGTCTCTTCATTAGGTTTCTGTTGCTCCCAATTCTTTGAGCCTGTGGAGGTGCTGGTTGAGCTAATGCAGCAGAGGGCAGCTACTTCCCAGCACATGCCATTTGTCAGATCCTTGAAATCTTGTGCTCAGTCTTGGGAATAGGTTGGAAATAACAGCTCTTTTGGTATGCCTTTTCCAAAATATCCTCAGAGTTGCACGCTGCAAGGTTAGAGGCGTGGACAAACACAAGGAGGGAGGAGCAGTGGGAATGTTTCGTTTTATTGTGAGTTTGGGAAAATGTCTTTGGTGTGTAGTTGGAATGTATTGTTGTAACCAAGAACAATAAACATAATAGCTGGGAATACATAGAAGTATTTCAGGATGTTAGGGAGTGACCAAAAAAAAAAAAGATTTGTCCTGTAAAAGCCCATTTTTTCTGCTGGATAATGATGTAAATGCGGTTTATTTCCAAGCAGGCAATTTGCACATCTGTTCTGATGTTACTGTCCAGGTTTGTTTGCTATTATTCTGTGATGGGAACACCTAAATTGTTTACAGTTCACAGCAAGACCTGTTTAGTTGGGTCAGATGGTTTCTTCATGCATGTAAGACATTCAGGGAGTTGTTTGATAGGCAGATGGGAGGAATCTGATGAAAAAGTGTAGAAGTGGTGGAGGTGATTTTTACTTCTGTTGAGTCTTGCACCTGAGCCAGCATTAGGTATAGCTTTAAATTTAACTCTCGTGTTAAGGAGAAACTTGAAAATAAATCATGTTTTATAGTTTCGATAATGTGGTGTCTGTTCCAGCTGATACTTTATTTCTTCAGTCCTTTGATTCTTTCCATATGAAGGCAGCAAATGCTTCCATCAGGTTGATATGGCTTTTTCTTTCCTTAGAAGTTGGATACCTTTAAAACGGCTCGAGCAACTGCATCTCGAAAATTTGCATAAATAAATCAACTGTGGCTTTTGTGATGTTCAGTGTCTTTATTATTTGATGATTAAACGTAATGCAATTTACTAATGAAGAGATGTATTTTGAAGAGCAAAGGTCAGGGCCAGATTTGAAGACTTCCATTGCCTGAAATGTCTAAAGTAATTTTAATCAGGGAATTTACTTGCCATCATCAAAGCACTTTTCCTTTCATGATTTGAAAAAGTCTTGCTGCTGATGTTTATAATTATGGAACACCACCATCAAACCCTTTGCTCATCAAACTTCATTACAATGATTTATTTGACATGCAGTAATACTTGTAATGCAGAACAGAAACAGAGCTATTGATTTACCAGCAAATTCATTAAAATTGTGTAAGTATTATTGCCAATAGATACACAAGGAGCATAAATTATTTTATTCTGTTTTTTGAATTACAGAGGGTCTGTCAAGGAGTTCCATATAAAGCAGGGCAGAATGCTGATATTTCTGTACTTAGCAGTCTCTGCTGGAATAGCTTTTCATATTTAGAGATCTCATACCGTCACATTTTGCTTACAAAAGTATTTTGGTTGGTGCAGTCCTGTCTTGCAAGGAGACATATTTTATGACCTGTAATGAAGTCAGGAGTATGGTGAGTGAGACATCAAGACTGTTTTTTAGGTACTAAAGAGATTACATAATGGGGAGGGAAGATGGTTTGCATTTTTCTGCATCACAAGTTTCAGGTTCATCCAGAAGCTACCATGTGTTTAAAATATTTTGCTGATATCAAGAACTCCTTAACTTGTTTTTATTTATATTAAAATGATTCCAGAAGTGCAGGACAGAGCATTTGCTTGTGTTGTATCTCCAGACTGTTCTTTTGTGTTGTATCTCTTAGATTTTGTAGGATGTTCTACAGCACCTGCTCCAGTGGAGCTGCAGGATTGATCAGATTCTGCCACAAACTGATGGAGTGACTTTGCTGTTGTCATTAGTAAGTGCTGTGAGTTGTTGGTACTGTGCAGGAAGAAAAGCACCATCCTGTTACACCAGTGATGGAATTCTCTGGAGAAATGTGAAGACTGAGTTGGGCTCTGGAGTGAGCGTGGATCCCTGTGGGATTTACTCATGGAAGGCTGGATGTTGGAAGGAACTCCTGGTGCGCTTAAACTGCGCTGAGTTCAAGGGCATGTTTTGTTCTTCGTGTGTTTTACTGCTTTTCCTGGAGGGTTTGGATTTTTTTTCCCCTTTGCTCTTTTCTGTAGGCAGTTCCATTTTGTGCTTATCAAGGCTCTGCCAGATGCCACGCTGAACAGTGTGCTGCTTTCCCCAGTACGCAGCACCTACTCCACTGTCTGGTTTCCATGCCTAGCCTCAGGCAGGATTTTTTTAATTACAAAGTTAATTTTTTTCTTTGGACACAATTCAAACAGCTAACAGTAATGCTCATATATCCCTTAATGCCTATGACAGGTTTTCCATGTAAACAAAAATTGCATCTCTCCTCAGGGACTAACTTCTATGAGTATATATCATAACGTTGGCTATTTTTATAAGGTATGTAAATGAAAATGGAAAATACTGAGAGGCTGTCCTGGAATGTGAAGAGCTTATATTTCTGTCTGAACTTGGGTAAGCAAACCTGTCCTTGCTTTTACAAATGGTTGTTTTATTTGATTCAGGGCTTTGGTTTTGGCTGATTGGTAGCGTATGACCCTTCACGTCAGTCTGGATCTAATGGAGATTCCAGTGAAATCACAGAGCTCAGCAGTCAGGAGACTGCATGAGCACATGAGACTGCAACAAACAGATAGGAGATGAAAGCTGAGTTACTCATTGGCCCTAAAATTGAGTGGTTCTGCAAAAGGAACTGGAGTCAATGCTGGAGTGCAGGGAATTTCAGTGATTTGCATGAGCTGAGAACCTGCCTCATGACCTCCCAGCAGCAGGATTTGACTGTGCTGTGCTGTGTGTCTGTAGCTGGAGGACAAGTTGGGCACCAGCAGAAGTCCTGGGGATCTGTGTTCTGATCAGCTGGATCCGCAGAACCATCCTGCCTAGGTCAGGCAGTCTCACACAGCACAATATGAGAATGGCTGGACAGACAGTATTTCCTTCCCAAGATTTTTTCTGAACTTTACAGGTTTTCCGAGAATATCCATTCCATGTGTATGGTCATTGCTCCTGAGGTGCATAAATGTCTCTGGTTCTGCTAGGAGACAAATTACTATTGTGTTGATGTTTCGGCTCTTTTAAAGAGCCCGTGGATAGGAGCAGATGTGTTCATGGAGGCACTGGGCCTCAGGGCTTTGGCATCAGGATAAATTACTAGAGAGTAACAAATCACCTCGTGTCAGTCGCTCACTTGTGAATAACCACACGCACAGTCTTTCCCTGCGGCACCTCCGTGTCAGTGAAAGGTACTTCAGGGCTCTTTTCTGAAAGGAGAGCTACCTTCAATTAGGTTGCATTTACTTCGGGAAGGTGCCTGTACGAGACAGTATGAAGTGGTTGATAAGTAGAAAATTGCCACCTTGCAGTGTGGCAGAATTTGAGTTCTTTTGAGATTCCTTTTACTTTGAATACAGTATTTTTTTCCTAGTCCAAAAAGAAATCAAAACCAGTTTTATCTTCTTCATCAGTTTCTGACTTCAGAGCATGTTGTTATCTCCTTGTTACTTTCTTTGGAAGTTCAAAAATGCTCTTGCTGCTCTATTGAAGAAATTCCCTTCCTTAGAGGATTTCTGGTAGAATACCAATTTGGCAATTTTATTTCCACACTCAAATCACAGCATTCCCCTCAGAAAAGTTATCCTTCTTTTCCTTTCCTGAGTGCTCAAAAAGAAGAAGAAAAAAATTAGCAAGCTCTCCTTAGATTTGGGCTCTGTTGAGTCAATTGGCTGATTTCCTTATGGTGTTTCTCCAGAAGAACATAGGATCTGAAAGTCAGTGTTGATCCCAAAATCACGTAAGTCCTCTAAACTGAATGAAGCAGACGGAAGGGAACTGAAATGGGAAGAAAGGTGTCCTCCTTTTCAAGCAAGTATTTTATTTCAGTTGTTTTTGTTCCATGAGCAGTGCCCAATCAATCCAGTGGAGACCGGAGTCTGGAGAAAGCTCTCTTCCCACCTACTCCCATGTCAGCCATATTGAAGGTCTCCACACCCGGTCCTGGCCAAAGACTGGGTTTGGGTGAGGTGTTTGGCTTTCTCCTGAGCTGGAATCCAGAACAGTAAAGGATTGTTGGGAGCTTCATGATGAGACACCCTGGCCTGGGCATATCCTTAGTCTTGGAGCAGGATGTATCCTGCAGCCATTCCTGCTTCCTGTGAGGGTCTGCTGGCAGCAGTCATTTGGATGGATGTGGAAACTGCAAACATCCCAGATTCTCAAGGCAGGCTGGAGGGAGGGATCTGCCACTTTGCCTCCCTGGTGATGACAGGCCTTGAGGCCTTGGAAATGAGGGTGTGAGGGATGGGATGGGAGGGCTGGGACGACCCAACAGCGAACAAGCTGGGGAAAGGGAGGGAGAAAGTGGTGACAGAGACTCCAGGGCTCCTCTTCTTTTTCTTGCTTTTGTCCCTTTCTATTGTTTTTCCCTGTCGATGCAACGATGAATTTGTGACTAGGCCACAATTTAAGGTGAATGGGAAGTGACTGAAATCTAATACTACAAGAAAATGTGTTAAATTATTGTTTTGAGCTGGACTTTCACATAGAGCCAGATCTTGGATTTTACCGAGCCTTGGCCTGACTGCACTGTGCCTGATTTCTGGCTGCTCCTTGGCTTGAGCTATTACTTCATTCCCATCGAAACCCTAATTCCCAGAAAGCATTTCCCAATCCTGTGAGCACTAAATCCAACTTTTTTGCCCCAGAAAGCCTCACTGAAATGTGCTGTGGCTGGGCTCTGGCTACCTGTCCTTTCTCCAATGGGTGATCTGTTGGGGAACGGGCCTTGCAGTGCAGTCTGAGCTAATTTGCCAGAAATGAAGACAGATTGTAAAAGGTACAGCAGCCTACTCAAAAGAGCTTTCTTTCTCCTATTTCCTTTGCCTTTGATTTGTTGTAGGAGGCATGTCTGGGGCAGGGACACTTACACTGATGATTCCTTGGGATGCTTCTGAAGATCCTTCCCTGTGCTCTAAAATTAACCATGAAGGTTCCTCCTGTCTGGCAGTGACAGCAGAGGCTTTGGAGGTTTAGAGTTCAGGCTTAGCTCCAGTGAGTATCCCAAAATATATATGTCTCTGCAATTCTGGAGTCTGTCTGAATTATTCAGACTTCTTCCTGACAAAAATCATGCAATCCCCTGTGTGCTCTCTGGCTATATTTTAAGATACTTTTTGTGGAGGCTTTATATTAGGCCTTGCCAGCAAATACATAAAGCATTGAGATGGGGGTGGCCAGACAGCAATGTTTTGACAGTAACTTCTCTATGTAGGGTGACTGTATGGTCCTGCAGAACTCGGGTACCTCTCGGTCTTTAATATATTTATTTTGTTAGTATCCCTATGAGATACAGAAAAACTATTACTCCTATTTTACCAGAAAGCCATAAAGAGCAGGCTGAACTCAGTGACTTGCCTGAGGGCCATCCAAAATGTGGATTATCAGCTCCAGTGTTTCAGTCTTTGCTCTAATCCAAGGACCATCCACCTTCTAGGCCTTCAAGAGGACATAGGCACCACAGTCTTTGAAGATAAATCATATACTGTTGGAAGAAAAGCTAAAAGTGCCCTAACCGTACCTTAATTAAGAAAACAACAATAAAATGTATCAGCTGTGATGGAAGTGTTGAACTCGATAGGGAGGCCTGAAAGATTCAGACAGTAAAGGGTCATTTTTGAAAGGATAGTGAAATGTATGCATTCTATGGAAGGTGAGTTCCATTAATCCCTGAAAGCATATCAGCCCTATCTGTCATTTTTGTTAGTTGGCCATGCTGGTGTTTCCTGCACTGAGGTGATGCAGTAAAACTTAGAGGAATTTGTACAGTTTATTTCATGTTGCTGGAATGTGTCTGAGCTGGAGTTTGTACTGGACAGTCACATTTACAGAGCTTGCAGTGTGAAAATCCTGTGATGTCTTTTGCTTTCCTTGTTCTGTTGGGTGTAGTCCACCAAGACAGAGGTTGTTTCTTGTTCTCGTAATGTCATGAATTAAAGGAATCCTATGGTAGTTTTATTTGTTTCTTGTAATTTCTTTTTTTTTAGTTTCTTTTATTTGTTTCTTGTTCTTTTTTATAAGGGAGTGCAGTGAATTGCAGTTAGTAGTTGCTGTTTAAAAGCTGATTTGTGAAAAGAGTACTTAATTGTGCATTCATTTGCATGTACTTTGCATAAGCAGGGCCTCTGCTTGCTATTTATATCAAGAATTGGTATCCTACCATCTAATAACACTAATTCTGCCCAGGAGTATCCAGGAGGCACCGACTGCAGTGGAACATGCGGCTTGCTGGGTGTCAGGACCACTTACTGTGGTGCCTGAGACTTTAATTTCCCCCCAAACCTGACTGTTCGATGTTGATGTGCTTGCAAGTCTTGTCAAGTTCGAAGCATGAGTTAGGACAGCAACAGTACTGATGCATCTGAGGAAATTCTGGCTCTATTGACTTTGGCAAAGAATTTTGAGTGGGTTTGAAGATCTGAAAAATATTTGGAGAATTAGCAATCCTTTTTTTTCCACATAAAGCATCTTTTCAAGAAAATTTGACTGTGTTAAAAAAAACTTGGTCTCTGCTGAACTTCAACTGAGTTATTAAAAAAATAAATCTTCAAACTTACCCAAGCTACTAAAATGTTGGCAGGATGAAAACGTAAGGAAAAAGAAGTAATTTCTGGCACGATGCATTCTTTTTATTTTGCATTTTGTTACATTTATATATGAGTCCATTGTTGCTACTTGCTTTCAATAGAAGGCAGTCATTACACAAACACTTACTGTGGTCACTGAGCCAATCTGCAATCTTAACAAAAAAGATTAGATTCAGATAACTCGACTGACCTTTCTCAGAAAAATAGCCTGATAATATTTAAGGGCTGCCCTGACTGATTGCAAACTTATCTTCCAATATCCTTATTAAAAAAAATCAACAGAGAAGTCTCAAGCACTTCACCAGTAGAGAGAGAGAACTAAAACCCCACAGTGGTGATGACTGTTGTTGCTGCAGAATGAAGACAGACTTTGTCTTGTGGATTATTTCTGCATTGTTCTGTTCGTGTAAACACCAGCGTTTCAGTGGAGAATCGTTAGGAAACTTTTAGCAGTGAAACGCTCAGAAATGTCCGTGGCACAGTGTTCACCCATGGAAGGTTAGAGCCCCTGTGCTAAACCCTATAAATGATATGTTAAAGTGTATTGTTTTGTTTAAGCTGAGGCCCCACCATTGATTTCAGGGTACGTCACAGTGCAATAAAACCATGGCCTTCGGTATCTCCTGAAAGCATCACTGTTTTGTGAATTACACAAGAGACGTTAAAACTCGATGTGTGGAGAACAAGATGTAACATGCCTTAGAGGGTCAGGGTCATAGTCGGTGTCAGCTTGGAGACGTAATGTTTTCCTGGCAAGACAGCAAGACTTGCCATCCCTTTGGATTAGGAGGAGAAGGGACATTTATAGGTAGAGCTGAGTTTATCCTTGCGAGAACAGTGCATCCTTTAGGGCTAGGAATGGTGTATTGTACACATTGTGTAGCACAACGTGGCCTGCTGCACAGAGAGATTACAGGGGGGTGAAGAAATCTTGCTGGGATGTGACCAAAGGTCTGCAGTGGGTGGTAGTGCCTGAGGGAAGATAGTGACAATTAAAATAGGTGCAGGCAAGGTAAAAGTCAGAGTGAAAACCCAGTCCCTGTAGTTCCTACTGATTTTGTTGTCTCTTAGATAAAAAATTCACAGACTTTAGATAAGGTTTTGGTTACAAGGTCGGGATTTGATTCACTAAGTATTTTAAATTATTGTTCCTAATTAATTTCTAATATAAACATAGAGATAAGTCATGGAGAACTCAGAATCCATTTGTTGATTCTGCATCACATTTTTGTCTTTCAGAGGGAACTTTGTCCAGTGTTTCTCATTTACGAAAATTCATTATCAATGTAAATCTCATCCCCAGATGTTTGCATATCTCTGTAAAAATACAGTTGTATCAGAGAAATTATGTTTAATTTTATAAAAATCACTTTTCCCTTAGTGCAGCCCAAACTGCTTGAATTGAAGGGTCTTCTAAATAAGAAAACTTCTAAACTTTAAAAATGTAAGAGGCAAGGAAGCAGTGCAGCAGGATGGAGATAATAAAACATAACAAAGATACTACGAACAGATGTGTCTGTGCTTCAGCAGCATCCTGTGAGCTGTCAGGTACCACTTAGCAGAGAGTGTAGCTACATTTGTGCCATTTGTTTTTGCTAAGAACAGAGGATGTATTTCAAGCAAGTTATTCTAGCGAAAACAAGTATCTGCTGTTAATAAATGATTATCTGCTGTTAATAAACAAATAATAAACCAAACAATATCTGTTTTGGTTTATTTTAGTATTTATTTTATCTTTTAAATTTTGTGCTCATGTTATTTTTCAAATGCATTTTCCTTTGTATACTTTTTGGTCTCCTGTTCTGTACATCGTGGGAGGTTACGGCTTGTTTTGTTTGCACATCAGTAGTAAAAGAAAATTGACTTTAGGGTGGAGATTTTGGGCAAGATGGCAATATGAATAATGAACAAGTACTCAGTTTCCTATCTCCTTATCCCAATTGATAGTGTCACTGTTTGGCTAAGAAAAATAACTCTGTATATGGCACAGTGCAGATTGGGAAACTGGCCTCAAAATACCTTCATGTCTCGTGCTGAAATCCCATCCTGACAGGCAGTGCTGAATTTAGAGTGCTAGGGTTTTAAAAATACTGGGTTTCTAAGCAACAGTGTTTATAGAGGGAACACTTCTTGTTCCCAGTTTTGCCTCTGACTGCTGTATCTATAAAATAGCTTAAACCAACAGGTTTCCATGTTGCAGAGTGATTAATTTTGATACTAATGAAGTGGGGCCCTGCTGCCTTCCTCATGCTCCCATGTACTTGCAGTGTTTTGTGGGCAAGGTGCAGGATCTTGTGATGAATGGGTTGCTTTGAGCATTCTCCTCGTTTTACAAAGCATATTGTTCAGGGCTGGTTTTGTGAACAGCAGCTCAGCAATCCATAAAATAATGTAAATTGTAGGATAAGAACTTGCAAAGGAGAACCTGGCATTGACAAAAATATTAGCTTTATTTTAAACATAATATCCTAAGGAATGGAAGAATGGGGTACCACAAATTATGGAAAATGCTGTTTTACTAAGAAAACAAGTTTTGCTTGTCCCAGTGTTGTGTGTTTCCCCCCTTCTTCCAGATGATTTATGTGGTGACTTTCACAAGCCTCATGGCATTTTGTTGAATTCCAAAGGAACTTACGTAGAGATGTGTGTGATAGGATTAAAACTCAAGATTCTGTCATTTACATGCTAATCTCTGTGGATTAGGAGAATTTGGCAGTAATTACCAGAGCCAGTGATGGTGCATACTGATTTGAGGTAATCCCTGATGTCCATTGCCCTGTGCTGGGCGAAAAACCAATCCCACCTTGTGTCAGAGCCAAAGCAAAGAGAGATCATAGATATTATAATAGATACTGGCTGTGGGTGGCCCTTCAGAGGATGCAAAGTCCTTTTGCATAGGATGGCTGTTGGTTAGCCCCAGCTGCTGGCAAAAGGCTCCTCGCTGCCGTGCGTGGCTGAGCAGCGCGGGGCGACGGCTGGGTGTTTATAAAAACCAGTGCAGAGTAACTAATACATGAGATCACTTGAAAGGAGCGCTGGGATCTTAAGCAGCTAAAAGGAACTGTTGCCTGTTTGATTCAAAATCTTGATTTCAAAGACAGTCTGGTGAGATTTAGTGATTATTCCTGATTTTATTTGTTTACAGATGATCTAAAACTAGGAATAGTGATTTGAGACGAATGGCAGAAGCATTTTCATCAATCAGTATCAAGCGTGTTAGAAGAGAGTTTTATTTCCCCGTATGTCTAGATTGTTGTAATGCTATTACATTACAACAGAGTGTCCTGAATCCATGCAGTATTCCCACATGCTAATGTTTGCATTGGCACTTTCGTGTTGACGGATGTATGTGCAAATCCAGTCTTCTCCATCCCAGTTTGAGAATTTAGGAGGCTGCTGTGAGAGCTATTTCTCCTGCAGCCTTGGGAGACCTCCTCATTAAATCTTGCTGAGTTTACTATCAGGTGCTGCATTTTGAGTCACAGAATACCAGGGTGGAAGGAACATCATGGATCATCTGGTCCAACCATTCTTGGCAAGAGCATGCTCAAAGAATCATAGGATTGTTTAGGATGGAAAAGGCTTCTTAAGATCCAACTGCTAACCCAGCCCTGCCGAGTCCATCATTAACACATCCCTAAGCATCACATCTACATTGCTTTTAAATTCCTCCAGGAATGGTGACTCCGGTGATTTCGTGGGCATCCTGTTCCAATGCTTGACAGCTCTTTTGGTGAAGGAATTTTTCCTGATACCCAATATAGACAAGATGGCCTAGTACCAGCTGCATCTTAAAAGTGACGGGTGTTGGGGAATCCATTTTGGGAGACCTCACTCTCTTTAGGGAGTTCATTGTTGTTCAAGCAGAATGTATGGCAGCAGATTGAGAATATAATTTATAATGAGAAAAAAAAAAAAAGCCAGGAGGCAAAAGTTATTTTTCAGTGCACCAGTTTCTTGGGCCTTTGTTTATTATGTATTCTTTAATAACTAATTCCTCCACGACAGTTTATATCTAGATCTCTTTGGCTTCAGAAGGAGCGCGTTGAGTGAGCATGGAAGGGAGTGCACAACACACAAGATCTAATCTAGCAATGGCATGTGTGCAAGTAAAACTCTGTATTCATGCATTGCCCCGGGGATTTCACTGGGGCTCTGCCTGGGCACCTAGTTCTGCCTCTATGGAATACATGGCAAATAGGAGTCATGTGTCTGAAAGCAGCACAGAGCTGTCAGATGCTTGTTTTAGCCAGATTTTACTACGTGTATAAACACTGTAAGCACTCTATTGCAGAGCTTGGAAAACATTTTGCTTTGCCTTCTTTGTTTTGGTTTGATTTTATTTGCATGCATCGTTTTACATGTGAAGAGATTGACCCAATATAACCAACCAGATTGCACAAAAGGTAGAAAAAGGTTTTACAAGCAAAATTTGTTTCCTTGTGTCCTTTCTTTTCTGGAACATAAGTTCGCCAAAAAAACCCCTATTTGAAACTGTCACCAATTTGCTCTTAATGAATGTTAAAAAATATGATCGAGATATTTGCTGGTTTGTGAATAGGGGTTCACGCTTTGTTGAAAGTGGATCAGGCTGAAATGTTTACTTTAGACAACAATTCTGAATACTGAGATGTACAAATATTAGTCTTTCATCTGTCTTCAGAACAGGCAAATATTGGGAGATGAACTTGCTCATACTTCCACTGCCACTTGGGTAAAGTATTTCAGACATTGAGCTACAAATTTGCTTTTTGCTGTTGGCTTGTTTTTCTATATATGTTCAGGATAAAAAATATAGAGAAAAGATACATTCATTATTGACTTCCTAGAGACTGGCCATCTGATTTATGGCTTCAAAGTGTCTCCATTTAATCTGTCAAAACTGATTTTAAACTTCATTTGTCTTCTGTTTTTGGCAGCGCTTTTTACCTTGAATTCAGCTGTTTGACATGCATTGTACCAGAGTCACATTTTAAAAACATTTACAGTATGTTGCAGAAAAAAAAGGTTCACGTTGGTACATCTGCTTTCAATATTATGCATCTCTCAAAGTGAAAACAATTTGAGAGCTGGCATTGGGAATGTTCTTGCTGTAGCTGTAAGCACAGCATTTAGGTAACTTAGAAGAATAGAGTAATAATTACAGAAAATGAATTGTCACAGAATAACATTCTCCTGTGATTATCACCAATTACAGTTAACAGCTCCAGTGGCCTTGCTGATTAGATGCAGAACATGATTTCCCTAGACTGAAAGATGTGCCATTTCTCAAAAGATTTTGTTAAAAATTACTTTCAGAGATTGAATTCCTGCAAATGGGGCTACAACAGCCCCCTCAGGCCTGGCACAGACACCTCGGAGTGCAGGGCGACTCAGCATCTCTGGGGCTGATAAAACTTCCTGCTCTCCCTTTGCCCCAGTGGAGCAGAGCCTCAGCTTCAGGCTTCTCTCCAGACTCTGTTTGAGGCACCGAGCACCGCTCCTCTCCTGACTCTGAGCTGGGTGGGAGTAGTGGGAGGAGAGTGCATTGCACAATGGAGCTCTGTACCAGGTGAGACCTTCATCAGTGGTGTAGCTCTGACAGGGGGAGAAGAGAGAAATCTTGGCCAAGCACCCACAGCTCCAGGCTTTTAATCACGGCTGCATAGGCTCGTTTTTATCAGAACACCCTTCAGCCTTTCCCCATCTTGCATCTTTTCACCGTACTGTTACTGTGTATTAGTTCTTTCCTGCACTAGTCTGGATGATTATCAGTGAGGGAATATTGCATGAGTAAAGCTCATGTGAGAGGATGAATTAGCAAAAGAAACACAGGGTAATGGAAGCCGGGTGGATCTGCTGACGGTGCAGGTAGATCAGAAAGGCCTTAGGAATATTCTGCAGAAAGGCCTGGAAACAGAGTGAGGGCCAAGAGTTCCAATTCAGAGGTGGAGCCTATGTTATGAAGACCTCCTGGTAGGGACTGTTCAAAATAAGAGTGAAAGAAAGGCAAACTGAAGGTGCAGCTGGTGGGAGCTGTGTGTGA
Source organism: Oreocharis arfaki (assembly GCA_013398015.1). Lineage (NCBI taxonomy): Eukaryota > Metazoa > Chordata > Aves > Passeriformes > Paramythiidae > Oreocharis > Oreocharis arfaki. The sequence continues at coordinate 109,294 of VZRR01011764.1, forward strand.
TGGCTTACCATCCATGAAGCAGTGCCAGAGACTGCATTTTTAAAGTGCTGGTAGGCAGATAGTTGTCAGTGGAAGCAGTATGATTGTGCTGTATTTGGATTTGTTACTGAGATTACAAACCAGATTGACCGTGAAGGTGAAGAGAGAGAAAGAGACACAGAGAAAGAACTAAGCTGTTTGAAATTAAGAGAGAAATGAACAGGATCCATCCTCAGGACAGTTCGCTGGAGTAACTTCTTCTGGTGCATCACAGGGTTGGTCATGATTCCCGTGCTTAGAACAGAATAACCTGGTGTTGATGTGTGCAACCATGAGTTCAGAGGAGCCTGCTGAGGCTGACACTCCTGGTCTGCATTCACCTCAGACCTGCATGGTGTGGTGTTGGGGGATCCGTCCCTGTATTCTCATCAATGTGAGGAAGGATTTAAGCGATTTCATTTGTTTCGGCATGTATCTGATGCTGAGCCCGGGGTTTTTATTCTTTCAGTTATGCTCTGTAGCTTGGAATGCTTAACAGAGCCAGGCACAGGCAGCGCATAGGGATGAGAGCGCAGGAATAGAAAAATAAACAGCGGAAACCCACAGCTGAACTACCAGATGCTGGGGTTTGTTGAGACTTTTTTGTAAGAGCATAAGGACTCTGACTGGGGTCATTATTCCCACCAACCACTTGTCAGTGTAAGTCCCTCCTTCTCTTTTTTCTTCCCCCTGTTCCACCCACCCACTGCCATTTATGTCTACTCCTCCCTATAAAATGTCCCAACTGTGACTGAAATAACTGATTAGCTACTATTTCCCTAGAAGAGAGGATGCCCAATGCCCATCCAGGCAGGGTTGTGCAGGCCACCACATCACCTCTGGAGACATTGCTGTGGTGCTGGGCTTGCCTTAGGCTGTAGAGAAGCAGATCACTGCACAATAGGATGTTTAGGCAGAACTACTTTCCTTCTTCACTCAAAGCATTGAAAGCCCTGGGGCGAAGTGTAAGAGGTTCCCTGTTGCAGGGGCAGGTGTTTGTGAGTGTGAGAGAGATCTCTCCCTGCCTCTTCTCATGGTCCCTTTCCTACTTTCTGTCCTGCCAACCATTAACTGCTGGTCTTCAGTACCAGGCCTGAGCCCGGCCCCACAATTCTCTCCTGCCCTTTGAGAGGTTTGACGTACTGTGCTTGGCCCATGATGCAGACAAAAGATGTAGAAACCCTTAGCTGCAGTTGTGCCAAGGCCACTGCTGCTGTCCTGAGTGGTGCTGCCTCATCATTTTGTGCTCTGCTGCCTGCATCTGTCAGTCTCTTAGGCTGTGAACTTTCTGAGGCAGGAGCCACATTTATGGTCATTCCTGTGCAGAGCAAACTGCAATGCTATTATAATCCTTTGTGCCTTGACAATATTAATGAATAAATAACAGGATATGCTGTAGAAAGTTCTCACTGAATATACAAAGAATGGTCCCGTCTCTGGTGCTGAGGGGAAGGAGGGCACAAGGTTCCCTCACACCTCTGCCATGGCACGCCTGTGTGCTTTGGACAGACACTACCTGTATCTCAGAAGCAAGAGCTAGGCATAGGTCCTTTGGCATGACTGCACTTCAGTCAGGTGGGGGTGAGAAGAGAGGCCGTGGATAATCCCAAGCAGACCACAGTACTTCCAGTGCTCTGGCCTTTGCTGGATGGATGTTGTGCAGCAGAGAGTGAAGAAATATCAGTGGTTTTAAAGGGAAAGCAAACCTGAAGCAGGTGTTACGTGTGCCTGAGAGTGATTGTAGTGCATAGCAGTCATTAAGGGTCTGAGTCCAGAAAGAAAGTCACGAGAGATTCCCACCAAAGCCGGTAATTGTTTCTTTTTTAGCTTGTTTATTTTGTATGCAGTTAGCAAAACGTGACTCTTCATTATGGGTGGTGTAACCAGTCATTAGCTGTATACACATGGCTGGGGTTCAGTTTCACAGAAACAGGATACTTTGCTTTTCCACGCTGACTGAGAAGAGGAAAATGCACTGACCTACTGGGCATGTAGGCTTGAGCTTTGGGAAGCCACTCTTGCTTGTGTGGGATTGGTCTCTGCAGCGCATGAGCTGGTTCAGTTGAGCTTAGTGCTTAGAAAGCACTCCCGTGTAAGCATCTCAGTACAGTGCCTGACCCGGGCTGGCCTGTGAGCCACTCTCAGAGCAGTTGTGCTAGCTTAGCCCAGGCTGAAACAGCCACTGGAGACAGGCTTGGATCCTCCCTTCAGTTCCAGGACTTTGGAGCAAATCCGACCAGCTTAGACATCCTTGCAGCATGCTCTGAGGAGCCCCAGCTTGGCTGTTGCTTGTGTCTTCTTTCCTTGCTTTGCTTTCTGGAAAACTACTGCTAATGATTTGCAGTGCAAATAATGCATGAGACTTGCTTCTGTCGTATCACAAGGAGTGATTTTGGAGCTGTGCTGTTCTCATGTTTTCCCTCTTGCTGACTTGCTGACAGTGAGACAGAAAAAATTCTTGGTTTTCTCTTTTTGGGAACTTCCAGAGGTTGCATTCCTCCCCCTTAATCTCAGCTAATTTCTTAGTCAGCATGCTCAGGATCACATGGATTTCTGCCAGGTAAGTAGGGATTTTTGTGAGCTGTAGTCTGTTCAGTCGGCAATCATTTTAGCTGTAAAAGGCCATGGCTTAGCATGGGGCTCAGATGACACACACATTCAGCTTCCAGCTCCTTTATTTTTTAAATGGCTGTAGTTACTCCCTCTCTGCTTTTTTTTTGCAATCCAGCCATAGGGTTTAGATCTATTCTGTAAAACTAGTGCTAAACCAAACAAGGCAAACCTAAGAAAAGCTTAATTAAAAGAACAGAAATCTCACACTCGCTGAATCTATTGCTGGAGCTCTTTTTGCCTGTAAACAAAAAATTCAAATGGCTGTGTGTGTCTCCCCCCCCCGCCCCCTTCAGTTTCATAAGTGGTAACTGAGCTTCTGCAGTTGCTACATTCCTTAAAAAGTTGTTATTTCTTTTTTGGTCACACACTAGGGGACTCCATTGTTTTCAGTGGTGCCTATTGAGTTAGGCCCATCGACAGCAGAACTCATTCTGGGTCATTAACTTTGGAGGCACAGTAGTATAATTTGGTGACTTTATTCTGTTTCTTAGCAGACACTTGTATTAAAGTCACGCACGCACAAAACCAGAATACCCATCCTTCTCCCTTCCTGAAAACTCTGAGAGTCTTAAAGGACCTCTTAAAGATCATTTAAAGGACCTGTTAAAAACCATTAAAATTCGTAAAGTTGTGTTTAGGCACATATTAGGCAGAAGTAGCAGAACAATGCTGCTGTCTAATGTTATTGATTCTAGTGCTGTGCTGTTCTAGTGTTGACAATTTAACAAGGTTCCTTGGAAAAACTGGCTGTGTTTAAGAGAAGATTCACACAAACGATTCATGATCTGGAGAATATACTGTAGTGTGAGAAAATGAAGAAAGCAGACAGTTAATCAGTGAAGAAAAGGTAGGAACCAAGCCTGAAGTCACCTACAGAGGGAGAGAGTACCAGGTATATCATGTGTTTTCACCTAGCACACAAAGTCATAATGTGAGACGCGGTGCCGGAACTGAAGTCAAACAAGTTGAAGCTATGTAAAATTCATGCCGAGAACCAGGGAACAAACTGCTACAGAAGCAATTCTCCATCATTTAAAGATTCCACTTTGAGATTTGATGTCTTGCTGAAAGATGCACTCAAGATCCAACAGTGTGTGGTTAAACTAGATGGAGATATCCCAGAGGAAATAAAATGCACCAGGCACACTGGCATTCTTTCTGGGCTCAGTCTGTAAACTGTGTGGTCTTTGGCAGTTTCACTCTATTCCTGTGCTACGCTTGCTATTCACAAACTTGGTCACTTCACCCTCGAGGTCTGTTTCCCACTTAGAAATAGTTCTTATACAACATTTGGTCCTGACATTTAGGGAACCTTTACACCTTTTGGCCACACTTCGTGTGCAGTGAACGTTTTCATTGCCATAGCTCTTAATCTGCCTTTTTTTCCCAGCACCAAATTCACATAAAAATGCGCATGATCAAGGTTAGCAGTGTGCTCAGGTGATGAGAAAGTGGAAAGGAAAGGAATGGTCTGCCCAGACTCCTGTAACAAGCTAAACTTCCTCTGTCTGAGACCTTCAAATCTAGTCTGAATAGAAGATCTTTCTGTCCGTGGCTCTCTGCTCGCTTTGGTTAGTCAACAGTATTTACTGAGTTACTGGCTGCATTCTTTGTATCTCTAATCAAGCACTGGAAGCTGTTAAAATGCAGATGTCAGAATTCAGTGTGCATCTTCAGATACTCAGTTCTGGAAGACTTCCTAACTGTAATCTTGCTTTTTCTAGTTTTGCAGTGCTGTTCATTTCACTGCCTGTGGCAGAGACTCCTGACTGATGACCAGAGAAGAACAGAACTGGGCTCAGAGACAGTATGATTAATGAATTACTCTCAGTTCCATGGGATGGATTGGATCAGCATGTTAAAATGATTTCATGCTTTTCGCATGTTCTTGATGGCAGGGATGGTCAGCAGAAAAAGTGCTGGAGATCAGAGGAGTCAGCCCTAATTAGAGTTTTGAGACTTCTCTAACACCAGAGTCTGGGTGTTGTGCAAGTATGTGCACTTTCCTGAGAGTTTTTCTTTAGTGTTTTATGCTGCTAAATTGTATTTTGGCTTGAGGGGACCTTGGTGGAGGCAACCTTTACCTCTGCATGTGTGCATTCGGTAAGTTCTATTCTGAGCTTTCTAGGCATTTTTCAGAGGGTGGTTTGATGCAGCAGTAAAAACCAGCAGGAAAACTGGATCGTGCCAAAGGTTCATTAATCTTATTATTCTCTGCCTTACCCAAGAAAAAGATCAACTAATCCAGATAAGATTTAACTGCTGGATCTGCCTGCCATTTTGCTGCTGGCTCACAGTGAAGGAAGCCTGTACCTGCTACCAGCTGCAAAGAACAGAATCTGTTAATGAGAAGTGTGGAGAAAAAAGGTGTATAAAATACAGAAAAAGGACTGCTGGAGACAGTTCAGAAGAGAGACAGAGGGAATAGATCAGAGCTCTGGAAAACATGATTTATGAGAAAAAAACCTGAATAATGAGAGTTGTGTAGCACTGGCGAGAGACGACTGAGTGGAGACAGCCTGCAGAAACATAAAAGGTTGCTATGGAGGGCAAGAGAACAGACTCGTCTCCATGTCCAGCTTGGACAGGACAATATGTTACACACTAAGTTGTGCTAAGGGGCCTTTAAGTTAGACATAAAAAAATTCTTAAGTCAAGTGAAATGATTGAATAGTTTGCTGGAAATGCTGGGGAGTTGCTGGAGCCTGTGAAGTAGATTGGTCAAACACCCCCTTTAAGTTTGTGAGGTTGGATTATGCTGTAGGGACACAAGACAGAGTAAATCATGTTCTGAAGACTCAGCCTTGTTTTTCATGATTGCATAACGTGTTTGTCAGAGCAAAGGACTTCTCATGGTTACAGTGACTCTCCTGTATCTGTTTCTTCACTGGCATATCCAGCTTCACGTAATCCCTGAGATAGCTTGTTCACAGGGCCAGTGGGGAAAGTGCAGACCCAGTTTACGGAAGGCAGCATTTCTAAATAAAAGCAGAGAGTGTTCCACATACTCCTAATCCATAGCAACTGCCCACCGTCATCACTGGGAGATTCACAGAGGCCTTCTAGCAGGAGCTCAACTTCTCATTGTTGTTTATTCAGTGTTCATGTAAGACAGCACCATTCAGTCAGAATATTTTCCCTTTTTATAGAATTCTGTGTACTCTTTCATTTTTCTTCATCCTCATATCTCTGCTTTTCTTCTTCCCCGTGCCTTCACCTCTTCACAGCAGATTACACAATAGCCTTGTTCTAAACCTGTTCCACAGTCTGCCAAAAAAACCCCACAGCAGAACAGCTGGTGGTGGGGGTGCCTTGGTTATCCCCAGAATCTGACATTAGGAAGAGATGGATACACTCAAGATGTTCAGTCCTCCCAGCTGTTATCTGAAGGTGCCCCATTTGGGATAGACACCTGAACTAGTTACATTTAAGTCATAGAGTAGAGGGGTTTTTTCTGTGTTACATGGCAAATAGATATTTATGGCACCAGGAACTCATATGTTTGACACTGTCCTTCAGCAGACTGTGCTTAGTGGTGATACATTAAGTTGTATGTTTAACAGGCACTGCATATGTCTGCAGCCCTAAAACAGCACTCAGAGGAGAGTCTGCAAGAGGCCCATTCATTGGCACTGAGTGCAGAAGGGTAAATTCAATTTGAGTAGAATTAGTCCCAAGCATAGTTCTGGTAAAATAGAAAACGACATTGCAAATCACTTGATGTTAAATATATTTCAAATCGAGCCATGAAATAATGCCAAAATCCTGGCAGAAAGAAATGTCAAACAATGAAAACAGCAAATGAAAAGTAGCAGGGGTAGGCTGTTGCTCTTTTCAGCATATGTTGTGGAAACTGTTTGTTTGTCTTGAATTTTCTTCCTGGCAGTGTTAATTCTAAGCTGCAAAGAAGCCATTACTGTATTAGGTATCAAGTGTTAAATGATCAAGGAGATGGTGTAGGTGAAACGTTTGCCTCTATGTGGCAGCAATTTGAGTTTTCATTGTAAAAAATTATTTTACATAGGAGCACAGAGATGTTGATAGGGGATGTGGGTTACTTGTTAGATGTGAGCGGTCAGCAGTGAGTCTGGACGGAGGTTGTGTGTGTGAGGATGTCTCCTTTTTGGTAAGAGCACGGAGCAGCCAATGCCAGTGAATTAGGAGAATGTGTAGTCTTCAGCAACCAAATGCATTTTTGCTTTAGCTTTTCATGCCTGATATGTAACGAACCAGAAAAAAATGTGTGGAAGAAGCTCTTGCAACAAGTGAGCTTGAAGCAAAGGTAGCAGTGGAGAGGAGAGACTCATGAGACCTCTCATAGGAAAGGAGCTTAATTCACACTTCTTGGCGGACTGGCAAATGGAAGACGACCCAAAGCTGGCAGTGATGTGCAGGTTTACTAACCCCCTCCACTGTATTCCCTGTACATGCTGGAGCATTCCTATCACATAGCAACACAGAAAGTTCTTTCTGGACTCCAGTGCATTTTGGTTCCTATTATGACTCATTTTCTGTCTCTTTTGCCTATGAGTAGACTGGTTTCCAAATATATGCATCAGAATTATGTGCACGAGACTAGATGTGTGCATCCACATCCCACCAGACCTTTTCCTCCACCCACCTTGCATTGAAAAGAACGAAATACTTTCTAGTTAGCAGTTTCCTCCATTTATATAAGTTTTTTTTTCTGTGTAACCCCTGGTGATCTACAGCAATTCTGTCTTTGTGGCTCTAACTGATTTAGTGACACTTCAGGCACCTAAAACTTCAAGCCCAACATCTTGATGGAAGTATTTTTTGTTGTGTTGTTTTTTTTTTCCTTTCTAATGTATTTAGTGTACTGCTGAGCCAGGCAGACATAAAATTCCTTCTTGGAATATGTTTATGTAAGACATATGCAAGGTGCCATATGGCAGAACCCCAGCTTTCGTTCCCTGCACATCCTTGTGTTTCAGATGTTTGGGAGAGCCTGTACCCCTGCGGAGTCTTTACATGGTCTGCTGGCTAGAACTTCCATGGAAAAGAGAGACTAAATGGACTAAGTAAAATACAGGGGAGTGGAGATCTGGGAGTTTAAAAGTTCAGGGCTTAGTAAGTAAATGGGAAAGCAATAACTGCATGCAGTTCGTGGTAGGCATGCTCTGGCTTTTAGGGAATTAAATGACTTAGAGGACAAAACAGAAGGAATAGATTTTCTTGGTTCTATGCTTACGGAAAGATCCTGATTCCCAATGGAATCCTGTAATCAATGATGAAAGCATCTTTACAATGGGAACAATTCAGGTACTTCATCACAAAATGTGTGAACTTCTGTCTTGAAAGAGTCAATCTGGAGTTCTTTCAACCTACAGGCTCCACCTAATGACAGGGTGCTGTGAAAGGCCTGATGGTGTCCTTTTAGAGCAGCAAAAAAGACAAACCAAGGGGGCCAAGGGCAGGTGAGAATGTATATAACCCTAAACCATGTATAGTTGTCTTAAAGCTTACACCAAAGGCACAATGGCATTTATTTGGTGGGTGTGGATATCCTGCCTATCAGAAATACTGAGAATTAAACCTATTCCAAACATGGTCATCTTAAAAAAAAAAAAGAAAAAGAAAAAGTAACACATCAGATTTCATTGCATTGAGCTTATATTCTCCAAGTGCCCATTAGGAGGGTTTTGGGATTTCCTTTTAATTAAAATAATGTTTGTTGAGCTTAATATTTTCCTAAAACATTTATTTTAATGTCTTTTCCCCCGTTACTAAAATCCAAGTAGTGAGGAAGGATAACTGACCACAAAAAAGTCCAGATGTACCGAGAACAATATTTTTCAAATTGCCTGGCAACAGGAAAAGGGTGATTCCAAGCCAAAGAGACTCTGTAACAATAAATATAATGACAAGACCTGTGTTTCATCCAGTTCTGAAAGGTTTTGCCCTGATTGTCACAAAAGAGGCCAATGGTCATTTTCAGTCTGCTCTCAGCTCTGTTTGGGTGTAGAATTCAAAGGTCTGAGATCCAAATAGAAGCCAAGAATGTTGAGTTTCAAACCTGCTTGTAGGGAAAGACTCCTTTTAAAAGTAGACAGTGTATTTCTATATTTCTCTGAGAATCTATTCGCTATTGCCTAAAATGGTTCTATCCTTACACATCTTGAGCCTAACTCAGAACATCAGCTGAGGCTGTGAAGTCACTGGAACCAAAGCTCATGGCGTGTGTTTTCCTGAATCTTGGCCATACTCGATAAGTTCAAAAAGTGTTGTGCAGCTCTCAGATGGAAATCTAGACTATGTAACATTGCAGCTGGTTTAGCAATGAAAGATGTAGTAGACTGTTATGTGTTCTTTGCTGCCTTTAAAATATCATGATAAAGTCAAATATGGGAGCCAAATCTATCCACATGCTCGAAAGTGAAAAGGTTACAGATCTGTAAACTACTGAACTGTTTTCAAATTGTGTTAAGCTGGACTGATATAAAATTAGCCACGCTTCTTTATTCGGTAGTGCCAACCCTACACATTCACTCTCTTAAAATACTGTGTGTAGTCTGCAAAAATAAATTCCCCAGAACAGAAATATAATGCAATCCAAATAACTAGTTTTAAAAATAAATTGAACATGAAATAACAAATATGGATGTAGCCAACACTTAGGGTCCAGAATTTACTAGAAAGACACACATGGGTTGTATTTATCTTTCATGAGTTTTCAAGATTGATACTTGACAAATTATTTCTTTATCTGGATTGTTTTAGTTTACAAGGGTTTTCTTAGCCCTTCTGTCTTCACTCATACATCAATGTGAAAGTAAAGAAATAAGTATTTTTGTTGTAGGATTTTATTGCATGGTTCATAAAAACTTGGAGGAAAGAGATCCTTCTTTTTTATTCTAATCTTATTCAGTGCTATTTGTTTTAATCCTGATCTTTTATAGATGGATGTCATCTGTATCTATTTGGAGGGGATCTGCCAGCCCTTTTTTGATACACCAATGTAGGACAATTTTGGTCTTCACTTGACTCTCACTATATGGTATGGTCTGCTCAATGATGAAGAATGTTGTGGCTCTCACTGTGTTTTTATTAAGATAGCACACAAGCATTTTAAATAAATGAAGCCATGTCTTTATCAGCTATATGAAACAGACCTTAAAATGTGAACGGGTTGTAACTGATACAGAGATCCAGGGTGCACCTGGGGTGTGGTGTGAGCTGCTTTGTTCCTCTTTGACATAGGAACTCTTGAATGCAGCAGCGAAAATTCATTGCTGTTACTGTTAGCCATTTCAGTCCTCAGGAAAGGACAAGGAGCAACAAAAGAGACTCAGAGTGGAGAACTTTCCTCTGTGAAATGGTGAAAATCCCGAATGTCTGGAGATTTGTTGTGTACGAGATTGTGCAAATGACTGTGAAGAAACTGGCCAAGAAAAGATCTGAACATCCCTTCTTTTCTGGATCTCTAGGCCAAGACCTGGAAGTCCTTGTTTCGGATGTCTTGTTCTAAGATCTGAATGAAAATACCAGTGTTACACTTGGGTAAAGTCTGCTGAGGATATAATGGCACCCATGGCTAATCACTCCAGCCTACTTCTACAGTGTTTTTTCCTCTCATAAATTGTGTCCATAATAGAAAAATTTAGACCCAAACTCATGTCCCTGCTAATAGTGGTTCACTGAAACAAAGGAGAAGCCATGTTTTTCCACAAGGCACAGAAAATCTGTCTCCACAGTCATACAGTTGGGCCTTGTGAGGGGTGTAAGAACAACTCTAGTATCTCTTTCCTGTCCTTTGCTTTCCCTTCCTTTGCTACTTTTTCTGTCCCTTGGGCTTGGGGTTGCAGGATTAAGACAGTCCCTCCCATTCACCATAGAGAATGGCATGACAGGCATAAAAAACTTAGGCAAAGTGATGATTTTGTTGTTGTTGTTGAAAATATCAAAAATGCACTATTTCATGAATCACTTTGAAGATTCTGTGTTTTGAAGCACTCAGTTCATTCATTAAAGCTTTCAATCAGCAGCACAGTGCTGTGCATCTCTCTGGGTGCTCTTAAATTACTGACTGTGTAGGAGTTGTGGCAGCCACTCCAAACATACTGGGGATTATTCCACACTCGTTAGTGGAATGGGATGCTGAGCGTGGGTACGGCACCTTCTCCCCCATGGCTTTGCTGTGTTGGCACCTTTTGAGTTAATAATTTCCTCTCAGTGGAGGGGTGTGATGGCCTCTTCCAGCATGGATGATTTTCACTTGTTTGAGAAAATCTGGTATTGTTTGGTCTTTCACTCGTCTCACGTGACTCATCCAGCTGCCAGTAACGGCGTTCCATTTCTCAGTGTTGTCGTGGTAAATTTTGGACATCGCATCCAAACAAAACCAAGAATGGCAATTTTTTTTTTTTAAAACAAGAAGTAATTAAAGAGAATGAACAGTAAGGAAAAAAAAGGCAAATGACCTAGTTTGGTCTCTGCCGCAAAACCCACAGCTCTCTGGGGATATCTAGTATGTTAGGCAAATATTTCAAATCTGTCTCTATTTTGAATGTGAGTCATTTCAATTAGACATCTTTCAGTTATTTGTTCATTGGTCTTAATTAGGTAACCTCCAAAGCACTGCAACATGCGTTTATTGTTGAATAATTACCCTGCTGGTAAGTTTTCTTGCTCTTACCTTCTTACCCTTAATACATAATTTTGTTAGTAAGGGTGAAGCCTTCCTGAATGGCAAACAAGGTGTTCCCCTGGGAAGAAAGAGGGCTATTGTCCTTTAGTAAGGGTGTTTTAAATATTGGTCTCATTGTTGGACTGACAGGTTTACCTTTGTGTAAGGAAATGTTCTGTTTTGTTCTAGGAGAATTTACCCATAACGAGCAATGTAGGGCTGACCGTACAGATCCTGACCAGTGTGAGCTGTCCTTCCCAAGGTGTGTAGTCTCATCATAGTGCATGGGACCAATTCTCACCTGACTTAATCTGGCATAAATCAAGAAAAATCTCCCCCAAAGTCAGTTACCCCAGAATGAAAGAAGCAAGATATCCAAAACTGAAGTAACTTTATTACTCATATGGAAGGAATTGCCTGATTGCAGCCTTTGCACACTACTGTATCAACTCCTTCCGTTCCCTTCACAGACACTTAAATGTGAAGATAGAAATCAAAACTGCAGGACACAAAAAGACAAAAGTTACCTTGAAGGATTTCACTTCCATGAGATCCTTCTGGAAACCATTCTGCTTTTATTAGATTTACTCTCTGTAAATTAGGATTAGTTTTTTATATGGATTTATGGCGGCTATGGTATAGTGCAAGCAGGGTGAACTCTCTGGTCGAAGGCAAGGGATTGTGTGCTCTTTTCATCTGTTATTGGTAAGTTACAGAATGTAGGTTAAAGGCCCCTCGATACCAGTGAAAGGAGAGATCTGCTTCCAGACATGGAAAGTGCTTAAATCTTATGTGTGCCAGCCAGTGATATTAATATTGTATAGAACAGCCAGTTGTCAGAGGGCCAGATTCTGTTCTCAGTTACAGTGGTGTAAAGTGGACTTTCCCCCTTTTTTTTCAGAGGTAATGGATTCGCTTTCACATATGCTTGGACACTTGAACACTTTTGTTGTCTGTGTTTGGAGATAATCTCACAGTTCTTTTTTGAGTTGCTGTGGGGGAAAAAAACTCCTGAGCTGCTGGTGTTGTTCCTTGCCCGTCGTTGCTCCAGCTCACATGTGGCAAGCACATTTCAGAGGCTTTGGTGCAAGTGCAACTGCACTCAGGGCACTGTTGTGCAAGAAAGTTTTAGCTCTTACTAATGAATCTGTAAGGTACTTTGTGAAGGCAAATGGATTGGCTGAAACACACAATTTCATGGATTTAGCATAAGTGTTCTGTTCCTTTGCAGGGAGTGAATGTGTTCTCTGATTTGACAGCTACAAGAGAAGATAATTATTTTTGACAGCACAGGGATAGTGTTCATGTTATTCTAGGAAATCTCTGTCTTCACACAAACAGGTATCAGTGTGTGCTGCAGTTGGTATTGCTGAGCTTTGGTGGAAGCTTCAAGTTTCTATGTTTTGATAATATGATAAAATTGGTAAAGTACATATTTAGAAAGCCCTAATGAATTTCAGACTTGTATCATTTGGGGAATGAAAGAAAGTGTTTTATTACAAGTCCAGTATAAATCTTAAACACTTAAAAAGGATCTGCAGTATTTTGAGGGGAAGATACATCTTGACTGTATTCCAGGTAACTCTGCTGTTGGAAAGAGAGGAACTGTGAATTGGGTATTGTAATATGATTGATTTACCATCTTCTCTTGGTGGTGTGGCCTTTAAGAACTTATTCACAGTGTTCAACAGTGTATTTAGATGCCCTTAAAATGTGATTCATCTGCTCCAATTAACAGTTAAAAGTCGTCTTATACAGTCTTGCTAAGGTAGGTATTAAGTGAGTTAGTTATGGTGGGGTGAAGCCAGAATAGGAGTGGAATAAAGCCCGATGGAGCTGTAGACTCCAGAGGATACAATGATAATTTATGTCATGGTTACAAGAGTTGATAGTCAGAAAGACCGGCTATAAGCTGAAAGGCATCCAAAGTGATCTTCTTAAATGCCTCGGTCTGAACCCACCAAAGACAACTGACTGTGCAGGCCAGAAGATGCTGCATTTCTGTACAATGAGAAATAAACAACCATAGTTCTCAGATCCAAATTCCTTTGCAATTAATTTTTGCTTCCTTGTGAAACCTTTCATTTCCATTGCCTTGATGTAAATACAAGAATTTTGGAAGGAAATCCAAAATGAGATTACAAAGTCAGGAGAGAGGGTTCTTAGTCAAAGCCTTATCTTTTTTACTTATTTTTTTGACAGTGAACGGTGGCTACAATCACTGCAGTTTGATCTCTGAGAAGAAGAACATGATGGACATGGAGATGACGAGTAGCTCGGTGCCTGTCTGCAGGCAAGGTCTGTTCCTCCACACAGGGAACTCCCTGATGCGAGACCACGCGCTGTCCCGGGAGAGGCTCCTGCACGTGGGCCAGCTCAACTTGGCGCACTCGGATCTCAGGTATCGCTCCAGGTTTTACCAGCTCGTGCCCTTGGCTCCACCCCAGTGCCGTGGTGTCGCCAAATTACTGCCTGGGAGGCAGGGATGATTCTTACTCCCAACCCAGTGTCCCCCACACAGTGATTTGGCATGCCACCATCAAACCTACAGGAAGCCAGTGCTACTTTTATTTCTACAGCATTTGCTTTAATGAAGTATTTGCCATGTTCCCATACAGCCCCATCCTTGGTACTTGCTTTTAAGGCCGTAATGTGAAAATTTGGTCTCTGGTTTTGATATATACACTGTAGTTGGATATGCTATGAACAGAATCTCTATTTAAACATTTGCTATAAATTAATTATATGAAAACAGAGAACTCCATTATTTTTTTGTTGTTGTTGCAAATTTAACATTACCAGATTTTAAACAAGTACCCTAAAGAGACATCCATTGTGAACAGAAACCTGCTACAAATTAAAATCTGTCCATCTATTTTAATTATGCTGCTTTTTGGCAGGGGATGTAATAGGAATAATCTTGACCTTTTTGAAGAGCTGTAGAAAAGAAAAACCTCAATAAAGTTTCAGCCTTTATCTTAGGTACTTGGAATATTCAGCACTCTGTGGATGGAACTATCAGGCTGAAATTTCCATAGTCATAGCAAAAGAAAATACGGCCTACAGCTTGGTCTTGAAAATCCGACTGTTCCTGATTTTATTGTACATACTCATGCCTTGTTTCCCCTTTTCAATTTACTGGTGGGGTAAGAACATCCGTGTTTTCAGGAGAAAGAGGCACGGTAATATGGCAAGCAAGTGGAAGAACGTTTTTGGATGTTTGTTTACTTGTTTGTTTAAAAAGGATAAATAATATCCATGTCACATAACAGAATAATCCACTATTGCTACAAGGATTTGTAGATGCCTTTGCAGCTGGATGTAAATCTACTCCCTCCTGATTTCTTTATGGCTCAGTGTGGGACTGGTAGTTATCAACTTTTTTTTCATTCTGTCAGTGAGGACAATTATGAAACAAAGATAATTAGAGCAGGAGCAAACAAAAGGAGGAAGAGAATACTCTGCTTAGATCTTTTTGAACCTTTTTGTAAAATTTATAATGAGGAAATGACAGATACCTTCATACCTGGCATCACAGTACCCTCCCTCAGAAATATGAACCCCTTCCAGCCCCCATTTGGAAGAGGATTCCCAGAACAACATAAAGGATTGTCAGCTGCATTAACATGAGAAAGTAGCAGGTGATAGGCCTGATTCCCTCCCGTCTGCTTTGTGGCATGGTCTAAAGCCTTGAGACTCTGCTGCCTCTAAGTTTGGAAATGTTGGGAGAATATCCTGAAGGACCTTCCACTCCGTTACTGGTTGTTTTTGTGTCCCACTGGTCATGCTCTGGTTGTGTCCACCTGGCTAATAGTGCGTTTGTCTGCATGGGATTTGCAAGGTAAAGCCAATGCCCAACTCTGCTCTGTGGTCCTCATAGACACAGTGACTCATTATATCACAGTGCTTTTCATGAGACACAGAGCCAAAACCTTGGCATTTGAGAGAAGGTGGACAGCATTTCAGACAATTTCTCTTCATGGTGTTTGCGATGCTAAAGGTTCTTGACAAGCAAGTAACAGAAAACATGGTCTTTTCCTGAAGATCTGAAAACAGGAGAATGTAACTGAGGCAGGAGTGAGTGCCCAGGAGAGAAGTCAGTGGGAGCCAGGGGTGCTCTTGGCCTCCCCAGATCTCAGCCTTCATCAGAAAATGGATGAGAGAAGTAGGGCTGGAATTGTCAAATACAGGAGCACAAAGACATCAGGGCAAACTGTCTTTGGTTGTTCTGCCCAGCTCTAATGACCAGCACAGAAATAAATGGAGACACAAATTCAAACAGTATCTCTGAGTAGAACTTCGAACCACTTTGCATTTCTAGGTTATGGAACATCCAAGGAAAAGCCAGACAAACCAGGGAGCACCTCCCCTAGCAATCAAAAGTCTCCCTCAGGGTTTGGGATTTTGATTGTCTTTGTCCTTTTTTCGTTTCAGTGCACTGAAACTTGTTATCCCCTTCAGCTTCTCCCTGAAATTGCTTTCTTTTGAAAACTGTATTCTAGGGATGACTGACTTAGTCCAAGAATCATGATCCCTCTTCTTCCTGGCCCCTTTTCCGCACTCAGTTAATAACTTTTAAGTTGTGCAGCATAATTGCTGCTACATTCTATCTGTGAATGCTGCGTGTGTGGGACTGGAAAAGTCCCAATACCTTCCTCACCACAACTGGAGGCAGCACACAGCTCATGTTGGCCTTTTGTCAAATAATCCATTATCAGCCACGGCAAAGCCGCCCACCCTGCCCTCAGTGCTCGGCGTGTAAAACCCAGGGAAGACATCAGAGCACTCGGATACTGTTGCACGGGGTCCCTGGATGTGCAGCTGAACAATCCCCTCCAGCTTCTTAGAACTGTCAGTTATCACCGGGTGCACATTTCCAGTGGCAATTGAAGGCATGTATGTTTTGTAAATAATCCGGAGATTTCAGATACAGTCATCTTTTCCTCTGAGGGCAGTTGGGAACTGCAGCGCTTCTGGCGTGGTGCTACTGGCCTCGTGCTCTGGCTCCAATTACCACGTAAGGGAGTCTCTTAGGAAACACTGCCTCAGTATCCTCCGAGAGGCTGCTGTTACTCTTCAAAGGCCTTACACTCAGCTTTCATGAGCTTCAGCAGCAATTCTGTTCCCTCAGACTGTCCATCCGTAGTGCATGGATGCTGCCTTTGAAGAGAGGTTCTGCTGACCCCAGTCTCTTTCCAGGATTGCTTATTTGGAACTCCCCCCAGAGCTGCTCAGGCTGTTCCGTGTGTCCACACGGTGCTCCTTGCACTGTCCTGCTTTTGTCCCTCTCATCTTGCTTCTTTATTTCATGTGCATTTATATTTGGCTACTGTCCAGAGATTGTGAAATCTTGATGGCCGGCACAGCCTGTGGGTACCAGGCCTGGAATCTGCTCCGTGGCTGTAACAGCAAGATGCCAGGAGCAAAGAGTCAATGGGTATAAGAGGAGCCACCCTGCAAGCTGGCTGCCAGACACCTTGTGTCACTCCTGCATTGATTTTGTTTCTGTGCCTCTTCTCCCTCCAACCCCCCCCAGGACTGGGAGGAATGAGCAGGGCTTTCCCTAGAAAAATAATGGCAAAATTCTGCCAGGAGTACAGGAAATTTGCATTAATGCAACCTTGACATCAGGTACCCCAACACTCAAGCATCAGGAAATTGAGGGAATGTCAGATTCTCCCACCAGAGTTACCTAACATGGGATGTATAATGTATATAAATATACAGTGCTACAGAGAAAACTGCAGATCCTGGAGAGGACTTGGTTCTGATCTGCACAAGCAGCCTGTGCTTATGGTTTTGTTGGCAGAGAATGGATGAGACATGTCTGTGGCAATGGGAAGCATGAATGTAGTGCCCTCATCTCATTTGCTTTTGAAACAAGGCATTCCAGCTTGCCTTTTGCTTCAGAACTCTCTTTTGTGTGTCTCAGAATCTGCGCTGCAACATCACACCAGTACAGTCTTGGCTCTGAGTAAGATCCTGTGCTGAAAATGCAGGCCACTGTTCCTGGGGGTTTGGAAACCTGGTATTTCTCAGGACAGGGATGTTTGTGTCCATCCTGCAGGTACTCTGCACTGACTCCAGCTTAGTGAAAAACTAAACTTCTCTCATGGATTTCTGGCAAGTGGGAGCTTTACATAAAGCTTAATAATACGACCCCAATTATCACAGGCTGAAATGTAAGGCTTGGGTTAGCTTTATGTGATGTAGGAAATGTGTTGTGTTTACTTTAGCCTGAGGCTTTGGGACCACTAAATTATGATACAAACTGAATTATTTAGAAGAGTTTTTGTGCAGCAGAAACCAAGTAATAGGAAATGCTGTACCTGGCATGGTATGCTGTAAAGCCTTTCTCAGAATGAGTTTAAACCACCACGCTTTCTACTCAGCAAATAGAGCAAGGTTTCCCAAACATGTGCAATAAAAGCATACTTATGCCACGTATTTTACAGACATATGGTTCTGTAAATGTTAAAAAATAATGTATGAGTGCTGTTGGGTTTGGTTTTTTAAATATAAATTTACCATCTGCAGAAACAGGTGCTTTATGTTTACTCTGAGACCAACTGTGCAAACCTGAAGGGAGAAATTATATGTAATAGTTTATGGAAACATCTAAAATTTTTAAATGTACTGTTTTAAAATTCCTGGTGGCAAGTGGACAATCTCATTGTTCTATATCAGTGAATGGTGGGGATTTTAACTTCTCTCATGATCTTAAAGGTTTTTTTTTACATTAAGCCCTATTGGAGCTTAGAAACCTGTCAGTAGTGAATTCAGTGTTGCCACCCGTGTACCTCGGACAGGTATAATTTTTTGACAACCTTAGTTTCCTGGGAAAGAAGTATTTCTGAAGCTTTTTATTGTTGTTATTTTTTTCTGTCTCTTTTTGTTCTTTTGAGAGCTGTTACCAAGGCAGTTTTAGAGGTCATCCCAGCTTCCCATCTTAATATTAGTGATAGATTAATGGAAAAAATAGTGATAAAATCATCTAAGGTGTAAAATAAATGCAGTTTATTCAGCAGCTTCATCATTTAGTGTATAAATGTCCAAAATACTTTTATGTACACGTGTTTCATGCTTTAAAATGTGTCAGATCTGCCTTAGCTGCAGTGTCACACACAAGTTGCCAAATGGCTGGGTTTTCTTCAGCTTTTGTGGTGCTAGCATCAAAAAAGCATAAAATTCATTTAAGTGGAACATGTCAGCTTAAGAGCCACGGGGCACTTCTCTGGAGGGTTTGTTAGCTCAGGTACAGCTTTCCTGCACACAGATGTACTGTTTCCTTTCCTTGGTCTGGCATGATGAAGCCATAGGTTAAACCCTCCCATGCTTTAGGGATATGTAAGGAACACCCTCTGGTGCTAAGAAAAAACACACAGTTGGATCATCCACAGTAAATGTTTATAGCTGAGATAAAATGTTTTATTTTAAGCCATAAACCAGTTGCTAACTGCTTGGAAGAAAATGTTAGGAGGAAATGTTTCCTAATGCAGTGCTTTTCTGAAAAGCCTTTTGTGGAGTTCCTCAAGGTTCTGCTTCCTCAATGAATGGATTCAACACACATCAAAAAAGATGAAAAATCACTTCTGCAGAACAGAACTTTGGTTTACAGTCCCATTCATTCTCTATTATGAAAAATGGAGATGGGAGTACATAGGCTGCCATTTTAAATTTACTGGCTGTGAACTTTTTATTTTGTGGAAGTAAATACTCAGTTGATCTCTCATTGATTCTGGAGTTCTGGTTGAAAGCAAGCAATTCTTCTGCTGTATTCCTTTTTTCTCCAGTGATCTGGCTCCTTTTTTAATTTAGCAAAGGAAAGCATGTCTCTGACATGTAAGCAAAGCTCAGCTAGCCTTTTTTGTGTCAACAAGAATGCCAGGGCATTTTCCCAGTGTGCTCTGAGGAAAATGACGATATTTGAATAATTCAAAAATGGCCAAAGTTCTCAAACTTCATTCTCAGCTATTGTTTTGCCCAATCTATTATGCATTGAAAGCTTTGATTGTGATTGATGAACTGCCTGTAGCAGTGGAGGGAAGATTCTCTGTTCCGTGTGTAACCCCGTGTGTAAAATTAATCCTGTGTAAAACGATGCTGTCTTTACACAGGTTGGAGAGGAAGCATTGCAGATTTTTTTTGGTGTAATTGCTGCATTAGACAGGCAACATTCAGCAGAGAGCAAGTGCTTCCGTTCTGCAGGGCTTAACAAGTGTTGTGTCTTGTACAAAAATAATGAACTGTGTGGTGGTTAGCGATGCTTAATGAAAACTGTATTGCAGGTCACCCAGGTTTCAAGACTCAGTAGATTCTGCTGCTCCATGCCTGAATGGAAGTCACCCTGCTCAGCACATTAAACAAGAATGCCCCAGTGATTATAAGGTTCTGTCTGAGGCTTCCACACACAGGAGGATTACAGAGGGGATGGAGCTGAGAGCCTCCGGTAGTCTGCATCCTGAACTAGACCTAATGAATAATAGCTTTACAAATTCACTTTCGTCCTACTTGTTTAATAATGAACACAGCTCCTCCCTGGGTCCTTTGTCACTTGGCACCCCTCAGCACTCGGCCAGGCTACAAACAAGCAACCTGAAGAAGAGATGCATCTCTGTTGTGCCGTCTTCAGCCGAAGGAATCGATATTACAGCGATCATCCGCACGTCTCAGACGTCACTGGTCACCTGTGTGAATGGACTGCGAACTAACTCAGCTGGCATTTCCTCTCATCCTGTGGAGATCAGTCATCACAGTGCTCAAAAATCCTCTCAGCCCCAATCTTGCTCTCAGCCTGGAAACCCTTGCAGTATTCCCTCCCCTCCAGCATGTCTTGTACCTCTTTCTGCTGAATGTGACAGAGGTGACTGTGAGCAGATACAAATGCAGCAAGTCGAGGAGAATGGCAGCCTCAGCCTTATGATGAATGGTACAAGCCTTCCTCACCAGAACTCCTCGCGCAGCACCCAGAAGGTGAGTTTCTTAAAACAAGAACCAGCTGACGATTATTCCTCCACTGCTGATCTTTTTCGCCATCACCAGGGGCTGCCTCCCCCTTACCACCTCCACCAGCAGCTCAGCCAGACCCCAGGGACATTGCCTCACCTCAGCGCCTCCATGTCTCCCAAGTCCCTGCAGCCCAGCGACGGCGATGAGCAGGACCTCGGCAGTGGCAAGCAGGTCTGTCAGTGGATTGACTGCAGTGCCACTTACGACCAACAAGATGAACTGGTCAGACACATAGAAAAGACTCACATTGACCAGAGGAAAGGAGAGGACTTCACTTGCTTCTGGGCAGGCTGTGTCCGCCGCTATAAACCCTTCAATGCTCGTTACAAACTGCTGATTCATATGAGGGTTCACTCTGGAGAAAAACCAAACAAGTGCATGGTAAGTCTGGATTATATTTGTTTGAATAGAAACATAACTGCTCTGCTTTCTTTCTTGCTCTCTCTTCGATCTTATTCCAATATAATTGTTGTGCTTTCCTGTAACTTAGTCTGTAGCAGGCTAGAGGGGAATTGGAGAAAACCTTAATCTAGAAGGAAATGATTGAGTAAGAAATACTGTAGTTCTTGGAAAAGGGATTCAGTTTCCTTATATGAGAGCTTAACTTTTAATACAGTGCTTTGTTTTTTTAATATTCATTAAACCACTAATAAAGTGATGATCAAAGCACGCAGCCATCATTTAACGTAAAACAAAGTCCCTGAGCCTCGGGTGACATTTTTAATCAAGAAACATAAAACACGTCTAATGAAATTCTTTTCATTCCTTCAGCTGAACAATAACCCATAGAGTTGTGAGTGCAAACATTTCAGATGGTAGTTTAGACAACAAAAAAAAAGAAACTTGTTAAAGGATTTTAAACAGTTAAAAGAGTAAAAAGAATATATTTAATTACATTTTCAAAGGTTGTTAGGGGCTTTTTTAATTTGCAAAACAGAGCTTTAAAAATAAGTAAAAACCATTGTTCTCTTCTGATCAAGAAGATGTAAACAATAGCAGTGTTCCAAAAAGAGGATCTTGGGAATAACACCATCTCTGCATCTGCCCACCATGATGACAATATGGCCAAACTGAAATAAAAGTTAATGACTTCCATTAAGCTTTCCACATGTTTGAAACAACAATGATATAAGACCCTGACTGAAACAGATGAAGCAAAACAAGTTTGACATAAGCTTCCAAACTGGGCCATGAAATTTGGAAAGTCTCATTTGTAACACCCACACGTGTGTGCAAGCACACACACGCACAAGTAAGTCCAGCCAAAGGGAATGGTTATGGCAGCAGCAGGTTGGGGTTCCTGATAGGCAGAGTTTTCAGCTATATGTCTATTTTATTGTTTTGATCAGAGCATGATAAAATGGAAAATGCTTGTAAGGATGTTAGATCATGACGAACTTTTCCATGGCAAGCTGTAGCTTTCTGTGGAGGAATAGGGAAGAGTGTTTATAGAAAAAGCTTCCAGGCCTGTGATGGTTATGGAAGGGAAAAGGAAGAAAAACGAGAGTATTAAAAATGTTTTGCATAGAAAAATTTTCTGTGTAAGTGATTGTCCTGATTATCTTTTTACTTCCACTGGATAAATGAAAAACATTATCTTAATGTCTGCACTGTGTAGTGGGTATTCCCTAGGATAACACTGGAAGCAGTGCATATACTTAGAGAATACCATCAAATTATCCAAGATAAAATGGAAACACTCTAAGACTTACGTGTTTCTTTTTCCTTTGAAAGCAAGAACTGACTGGTTCAATTCCAGGAGTACCTCAGTCCCATGTTCTAAACATGTACAAATGAATTTATCCTCCCTGCATAGATTTCATTTAGTTATAAACCATCAAAGGATAATGCGAGTTTGCTTCTTTCCAAACAAAAAGATAGGTAAGTAAACTGAAAGCTTACTTAAAACATGAAGCCCTAGCTTTCCTGTGGTGCTGAAAGATCAGTAGACTCCATGGGTAAGCCAACTTGTCTCTTTTCCTGAAAAATGCATATTTAACAGGTATTGTGTGGCAGATTTCTAATGTTACATTCCCATTCCTACAGAAAACATGGTAAACCAGAGATATTAAATGATGTAATATCTTAGCACATGCTAAAAACGTCCTACTTTCAATTAATTTTATCTTCATTAAAATATCAGCTTCTGATAACACATCAAGGTTTTTTGCATAGGTTGGAAAAACCTTTGTATCTGATATTGCAGATGGCTTTCATGGCATATGTATATAGCCCTGGCATGTAAGTACAGAAAGATCCCTTTTACTGGAGCAGATATTGTAGCTGTTCCCAAATGTGGAATGGCCCAATCGGAATTGGGAGCTCTGCATTGCTCGACTTGGAGTTAACTCTTCTGTTCCCTCAGTAAGAGCCTTCCACTGTCAGCAGAGGTATCGTGTACTAAAATGTTGCAGTCTGGAATTCTGCATGGAGTGAAGCAGATCTGAGAGAATACACAAAACCTATGTCTTCTCTGCAAGTTTAGTTTTCTACCCCGGAAAGATCTTGATCTAGCAGGGACAGGATCCAAAGCTGCAGCATAGCTCCTTAAAGTTATTAATATTGAGCGGGGATTATTTGCCCAGTGAATTCCATTCCATGTGAAACAGGGGTTGCTGTTCAGTTTTGCATTGTGCAGTGATGTCATGTCATTTAAAATGATGGCTGTTCTTTTGATGTGGTAATAGTTGTGCTGTTATTCCTGCAAATTAAGAAGGCAATTCACTCTCTGTCTATAGAGGTCTGAGATTTTGTTTCATTCTTGCTGTAGCTCACTTAGAGTAACTTTGCATCTCTTGGCTTTTGTAGTGGAGATTTTCTTTCCCTGTTCACAATTACCCATTGTACTTTCTTTTTAAGCCCTCGGTTTCGTTCTTCCCTGTAAGGCTACTGCCTGACTAGGTATGAACTGCTCAGGAGAAGCTAACAGTGAGCAGCACCCCGCCCTCATACATAAAAGTACTTTTCCATGTAAAATTATTAATTTCTTATGACAGGCTTTGCTACTATGTACTGTAATAGACAAAGGAATTTTGGAATTCAAGCTACTTGAGAACAGGAAATACATGAGACATTTTGATTGAAAAGTAAATGGTTCACTAAAACTGCAGTTAATCCTTTTATTATCTTTCCAACAGCAGTTTCCACAATACTTTCATGAGGTAAGCTGCCTTCAGTCCAACTGTAACACTCTCATCGTTGCAGCTGGTTTGAATTTAGTGAGCCAGCTTCTTTCTTTACTACAGACAGGCAACAGGCAAAACAGGATCTGGTGTGGAGCACTGCTGATGTTTTGGGTCCATATTCTGCTCGCTGTGTTCCATTGCCAAGGCCGGTACTATGAATATTCTGTTTTCATATTCTCTTAAATATTCTAATTAAGTGGTGCCTTCTCGTCATTGTGTGCCTCAGTTTGGTTTTTCCTTGGGCTCTGCAAGTAGTCTAAAGGAAACTACCTAATCTCTTTGCAATATCCTGTTATGTTTCATACTTAACTCATGTTATTTTAGTTTTATTAAATTTGGGGTTCATCTGCATTATAATCAAAAATATATCCAACAAAAATAATGATGCAATGCCTTTAAGACTTTAACTTCTGAAGATTAATTTCATGCTTTTTTGGATTTGATGTCCCAGACAATTGGAATTTTGATTGTCTGAGACAGCAAAAATTAGCAAGCTTAAATGGTTTTTATTAAAAAAAAAAAAAAAAGAGAAAAAGTTTCTCATAGCTGCATCTTTTGCTGCCTTTCAGTTCTTTGAATACTTTGGTGAGTGGAAGCGTGCTGATCTCCAGATACTGCATCCTTGGTTTAAGCCTCTGCTTGCAAATGTAAATACAGAGCTGCTCATTTAGTTGTCTAGAATTGTTTGATTTGGACAAATCTGTACTTGGCTTATTAGTTTTCCCTCTTGCACTCTTGTGGCTTCATAACGAGTAGAAAATATGTTCCCATCACTGCAGTCATATGTGCTCAGAGGCCTCCCCAGACAGGATCAAGGTAAATGATTTATCTTTATGTAATTTCTACATGTGTAGTTAGTGTTTATAGAAATTGGCTATCATAACGTATTTGATATCCATGAATGGAGCTGGACAGGGATAATATTTATTGTTAATGCCTTTAGTTTTTGTATTTCAAAGAAACAAATGCCTCCTGCGTGTGTTCTAGACCTGTTTTTGTGTGTTTGCCTGGAGAGTCAAGACTTTGAAGCAGAATCTTTTTTGCATGTGTATATTCACCATACTCAGTTTGGGAGGAGTCTGAATGGAATGGTTTGGGTGCTGTATTGTACCCAGTGAAATTCAGCACCTGTGCTGTTTGTAGTCAGTTCTTTTGAATCCCTAAGGCTGAGACACCATAGGTACTGCATTAAACATGGGGAAATTGAGACACAGAAGATAAGTAACTTGCCTAAAGGTGTCTTTAGGCAATTCCAGCATTCCAGGGCAGATCTTGTGTTCCAATCACCACTTCACACAAACTAACAATTTGCAATTTACCTATGAAACAGATTTTTGTACAGATTGCACAGAAGATTGTGCTCTGGCTGAACTTCCTGTTATTTTTTTACCGCACGTCTCTGACGCAGGTGGTTTGACACGATGTGAGTGTGTGAGAGCTTTCATCAGAAGGCTTGGCTGCATCTGTAACACTTCATGGGCAGAGACCTCGTTGTTGGGAATACAGGAGAATGCCTGTGGAGCAGATTAGTGTTATTGCTTCTGTTTCTGAGGAAACCAGTGTGGAATCTCTGTTCTCAGTAGATGTCGAGTCTGATGCCGTCTGCAGTCCGTGGGGAGCGTGTGTCCAGCAATGCAGAGTGAGAAATGAGATTTCTACAGGGCCACAGCTACAGAGGAGTCTCAGGGACAGCCCTGCATCTGTGGGGAAAATGGGTCTGCATGCAGCAGCTTATCCACTTGTGAGTTACTTCACCTAAACAATGAGTTTCCATGCCTGACTCGAGGGAATGTTGTGGAAGTCTGGAAAGTATTTTCAGCTTTTGGAGTGGAGGGTGTCATGCACTGATGCCAAAGGAGTGCTTTAAAAAAACAACAGTAGTATTAGGCTCACTTTCTTTCCTTTGAAGTCAATAGTAGGAAACATCCATTCTATCAAAGCTGCCTCAGCAGAGATCTCTCTTTTTATTAGGTCTCTGATGGCACTTCCCCATACTGTCAAGGAACCTCGGCATTAAAACCACTCTGATTAGAGGAGTAGACAGCAGTTCAGTGGTTTTGTGGAAACAGGATGTTTGTTTGTTTACAAAGCCCACTGCAGATTCCAGGGCAGCACAAATGGGTTTAAGCATGCCCCAGCACTGGAGGGCAGGCCGGCAATGGGCTTTAGGCTTGGCTCTCAGCTCGTGCCCAACCAGCTGGTGAGTTTGAACTCGTGTCTGCCCCCAGTAAAGCTCCACATCAGCAGGTCTTGCAGAGCAAAAGCAGTAGAAATTACTGGGCCCAGATTCTGTTGTGAATGGGGTTGTCCTGTGTTCCAGTGCAGTGGGACAGAACTGCAAATGAGTACGGTGTAATGGCCCCACACTCCCCTTGGGGGCTTGAGACCTGCCTTCTTGAGCTGGGCTGCAGAGGGAGGAGCTCCCAGGGTTTTCCTGAAGGATTATCAGCCTCCCAGTTTGGTCCTGGGATTGCTGGGCTTCAGGACATGGTGAGGTGCATCTGCTTTATCAGGCTGTTAGAAAAGTGGTGTAGGATGCTGGACATGATAGAATTGTGGTCTGACCAAGCTGGGCTGGCTGCCTTTTTTGTTACTTTCCAGCAGTCTGATATGGGTTAGGTCTGGCTGACATACTTCCAGGGGTTTTTTTTGCATAAATCTAAATAAGTTAAAACAAAGTAAATTCCGAGTGTTGCTGCCAGAATTCAGAATGGTTTTCAAGTTCACTTGTGTGCCTTAAAAATGTTGTACAGGACACTGAAGAGATCTGAGAAATGGAATATGGTAGTTGGAGGTATAGCATGAAACTTCCATGGAGGAGGCTTTCAAATATGTACTTTCTTCATTCTACAAGAACATTTAATTCCATAAGGTTTAATTTCATTTGACCTGATAAATTGTTAAGTAGTTTGGGCCCTGTTTAAAACATACTGATCCTGAAGATTTCCTGATACATTTATACAGATCTAGTGACTGTGTGTAGGTATTGCTGTTCATTCACTGTGTTAAATAAGAAACAGATTGGGATATTAACAGTAATATCACCACAGCATAGTGGGCACTCCCCATGTGAAACTCCCTGCCACAGGATATGGTAATTAATTGCTACTATTACGGTTCTCACAGTGTTGGATAATTTCCACTAACAATACTAGGTATCTGCTGAAGGTAAGGTGATAGGCAGGTAGTGGTTTAGGGAATAGATAGCCTTGTGACAAAAGCATGGATATTCATTTCCATCCTCCATGACAGAAATTTTATTAGTTATTCCACCAGGTTTTTCAAACCAGCAGTAGTATCACAGTAGAGCTTTGAAAAGAAAGCCATCAGTGAATCTGGGTCACCTTCAATTTGGAAAACAAGTGATGGGGGACAGTGAACAGGACTGGAGGATTTTGTTACTATTTAAGTTTTATAGACAAAGGGCTATTTTGGAAATGTGTCAGTATTTTAACTCATTGTTTTTTACTTTCTGTGTCAGAATGAATAAGGGTTAAACAGAGACTTTTTTTTGTTCGTTTAAAAGCTTTTCCCGATTGATTTATTCAGTATTTTTATTCTGTGAGTACAGTCCCCCAAACAATTATATTTCAGCTCATCCTGGACTGATTCATCTTTTCTTCATTCTTCAGTGTTCTGATTTGGCTACTGAAACACATGTTTTTGTACCACAATTCCAACTGTGACCTGATTTGAATACAAGGGAAATGATCTACTTTCCTGCAAAGCCGCAGATATTTGTCAGAACCCTAAACACTGAGCTTTTGACAAATACCTGACAATGGTCTGATTGACAGAGAGCATCTTAAAGGAAGGGAACAGTTTTGTATTAAAAGTGGTTCTCCACAGGGACTGTGCTGCTGGCACCCTTGTGGCACACAGGAGGGGTAGTTGTACCAGAACTCTGGCACACCAAAGTCATTCATGTTCTTTGTCAAATAATATAGGCTGAAGTATGCCCAGCTTTGCAAAGTGAAATTTATTAGTTGTGACCTACCATGTCTGGCTGCCAGACAAACTTCTAGGCATGTCTCCCAGGTCTTTTCTGGAAAATTTCTTCTGGGCTCCTTTCCCCTCCCTTTGCTCAGTTTGCATACAAAAATGACATCTCGATACCATGTTTTTGTCTTTATCCTCTTGTCCCACAAAACTCAGCAAGTAGTGATTCTTTTTCATATTAAGACACTGAGAATTATTTTCAGCTCTGCTGTGGCCTGGCTCTGGATGAAACTCTACATGGAGATTTATTCAAACCCCAGTCTCAGCACAGACCTATAAACCTCTCATGGGGCATCACCTTTTGAAGATACCTTGCAAACAGCCTCATAACTCCGAATTCATTCCAGCTGCACCACAAGATCACTTTCTTTGCCGTGTAGATCAATGGATTTTATCAAATAATCACATCTGAAGAGCAAAAATGGAGAAAGGCTTTCCAGCCTCTAATCACTGGGTTTGCAGTAACTCTTCAGGATCTCTGTAGCTCACCATTTCCCATGTAGCAAAAGTGTGACAAGGTTTCTTTCTCGCTGTCTCTCCTGCCTTGGAGTGAATCATCCACTGGTTTTACTGTTTAAATCTGCACAGTAGTAAAGATAAGTGATACACCCTCAACTAGTCAGATGCATTCTCCACTCTAGTAATAAGTTTTAGAGAGTAGGAAGTGTAATTGTGAACTGCGTGTTTCCTGTAGGAATATCTTAATACACCTCAAGAGTACCTCAAAGATATGTCCAGCAGCTGTGTCCTAAAACTGTAATTCTGTAGGATCCAGCATCATTTTGGGAGGGTGAGTTGTCTCCAGAAGACCTGGGAAAGCAGGATGCATTCAGTGATTTGAAGGCAGTCTGCACTTACCTAATACCTAGGAGCAATGAGAGAAGAATTTTCTTTTTACCCCCTGAAATTTAATTTATAAAAACCACTTGCACCTGAATATTATTAATCTTGTCATTTGGTGGACAACTTGGCTGCTTGGTGGGGATCTTGTAAGTTCTAAAATTTTAAACAAAGTATTTGTGCTTGAGGTTAAGTGCTTGGCTTTATTCTATTCCTTTGTATGTGTTCTGTGGGGATTATTAGAAGTGGTGGGAATTGCTCAGAACTCTCACTGATTTAGCCTTTCTGAAGAGTGATTAACCTCAAGAAGGAAAAATAGTTTGTATCACCTGGCAGAGGGCTTGGTCTAATTAAAAAGCCATAAAATTAAATATTATTTAAAAACCGTGCCAATGATGTACTTAATAATATTTCTTATTAGGCCAATACGTTTTAATGCTCTGTATTAGTGAAAACGATGTCATTTAATAAAAATGTTAATCTGCATTTGTAGGCAACAGAGAGGCTGTATAGTGTAGTCTCAGGGGAGAAAGAGGAATTTAGTGCACATTAAAAACTTTATACAGTCGTTTATGCAGTATCTCAGTTCTCAGTGTGGTGCATTTGTTTGTTACTTTGGGGCAAATCAGCCGCAGTTGGCCTTTAATATCAGATGAGAAATGAAAAGCCATCATTGCACAGTGCAGGGTCTCATTCTGAAACCTTCACTGGCTCATTTTGCAAGTAGTCCAGTGGGCCTGATAAAAAACCAATGTGCTGGTTAAGCTAAATATATCAAAATGTGACCTGCTGGCATCTGACAGCTCACTCTGAGCTGTTTCCAAAAGCAGGCCTGGTTTTGGGTAGCATTGTTTGGAGGTGCCCTGCTCTAATAGGGCACCTCTGAAGTTGAGGCCCTCTTCCTCTCAGACCAGGAACTGAGTTACTGAAATTTCGTGAATGCTTTGGATGTTGTCACCTTAGATCTCCTTTTCCTTACAAGTACAATGAATTAAATTTCTCTGGAGCACAGTGAAGGTGAATAATCACAGTGAGGTACCGAGGCCAATAATGTAACATGCCCATAATGCTGTTCTGCATCTCTGATCATTCCTTCTGCTGAGAATCTCAGAGCTCTTTCAAGCTTTTGCCTGCCTATGGCATTTCCTGTATGGTGAAAACTCTTGTACCCAAGTTCCAGGTATAGCTGAATTAAGTCACATTACTCTGCTGTTTTCTCTCTCTGTTTAAACTGGTGTCATTGTAAAGAATATATTAAGTGCCTGGTAGAAGAGGCAAGGAAAAGATATCCTGCTTCCCAAAGTATTTTCTCTTTCATGTATTTTGTAAAGTTGATGTGAGACTCTCCACCTTTGCTGACCAGAAAGTCCCTCCTACTTCAGGACGTTATTCTCATGAGTAGAAGTGTGTAAGACAGTGATTTTATTCAGCTGTACTGTGGCTTTCAAAGAAAATGTCACATTTGTAGAGAATTCAGTGCCCTGTGTTCTGTCTCAAGGACACCTGTATTTTCTGTAGTTGGCTAAGTCAGAAATGGCTGCATTTCAAATAGCTGTGCATTTAATCACAGACATTTGTCAGTGCCTGAGTTTCCTATTTACATCCCTGGCTGATTGTGGAGTCAAGAAACAATAGGAGTTTTATTTCAAAGTCTGCCCTAGTTGTCTATATCAGTGTCTTCCCTCCATCTCCTTCTTTTATTGTTGTGTACAGATAACATATGTGTGAAGAGATCCTCTGCTCAGGTACAGTCAAGCTGCAGTGTTAAATAATTGATCTTGATCTGTCTTTTGAAACTGCATCCAAGGCATTTAAAAGTGGGAAATGGAAAAAGCATGTTCTCATAATCCAGCTCAGTAAAGTTTGCACAACTGCTCTTTGTTTCATCATGCCTACAATAAATCTTTCATTTTTGCCAGTTGAGAATGCCTACTAAATCTGCAAATGATTACTTCCCTGAATTGTGTTGGGATTCTTGCAATACATTTTTCTTACATGGGTAATGATAAAATAAGAGTCCATCAAAAAATACTTTATTGCCTGGCAGAGAGCCTTTTATGAAATGGTTTTGATTCAAGGAGATTCTTCCAAGTGTTTTAGAACTGTTGCTTACAACTTCCCTTTAACCCTTGCATGGAGGGCTGCCAGGCCCTGGGAATGTCAGGAACAGGGTCAGTCAATCAGCAGCTGGTGGAATGCAGGACCTGGGTATCAGTTTAACCTGCAGCCCTCGGCCTGAGAGCGCGAGCGCTGCCTGAGCGTGTACTTGTAAAGGGGATTGTGTTACCCTGAGATTAGAAAGCTGATGAATGTCAGACTGGTGGGAACCTTGTAAAACTAATCTGCTGTATCCATGTTGATATGATTTCACCCTGTTTCAGCGAGAGAGTGAGGAAGATGGAGTATTACAAAAAGGAAAACACGAGGCAAAACTGGTGGGGCCATCTGGGTCACCGAGCCCAGGCACCACCTTACAATAATCCTTCAGTACACCCAGAGGCACAGAGCACCTCTCTGTCCGTGCCTTCGGGAAAGGTGTATTGTCAACACTGTGACTTGTAAGTCAGGACCTTTCAGTCATGTGAAACAAATCCTGCCCTTTTCCCCCTTGATTTCAAATTGGGTACAGCTACATTTGTCTGTTTTTGCTCAGGAACCAGCCAGCTGGAGGAATTGCTTTCCTTACAAAGAGACACAGTCTCAACCCGGTTCCCTGCAGACCTCGAGCAAACTGTCTCCACATAAAACAAGGCCCAGGGGGCTGCTGCTGCAATGGCACAAGTCATGATGCCTGAAAGCACATTCAAGTGCTGCAGGGAGAAGGGATCTGGCAAGAGATGTACCTTGTGGTACTTGCTTGCACTCACCACACAGCAGTAGACCTGACTCAGTGTGGGGTGCTCTCAACAAAACCACATCTGTTGCTTGACGTGTTGCCCCCTTGCCTCCATATAATAAACTGTCTTCTCAGAAAAGACATGGCAGATCAGAAAAAAAAGCAGATTGTGTGAAAATATTCTTAAATATCACAATTACTCACAGGGTTTTATCTTCCTGCGTATCCTCAAGCGTAATGACATTTTTAACTGTGTGGTCGTGGTGATCTGAGTGTTCACTGTTTACAGTACTTCAGTCCAACTGAACATTTTTAGGTCATGCTTTGTCTTCAAGGCCAAGGAGTGAAAAGATGACAACACCCAGGAACCAGACATGCATCAGATGCACAGAGCACACCAGCTTAGTCAGAGTTAAGTCCTCTAGCCAGGTAGGTGGTAAATAGCATGTTTTACATTTCAGATTGTCAAACCTCCTCCATCTTCTGAGCTGAAGTGACAAAGTTATCTCAGTTGATCACTGAGCATTTCTGTTTGGATTTTGAAAGGAGGCAATCACAAATACTTGCAGGTGTGAGGAGACTTTGCTGAATTTAGAGGGAGAGGTATTGGAGGTACACTGTGAACATCACAGGAAAGGCTGGGTGAGGTACTCTGCATCATCTCTCCTCACAGATGGATATTGAAAAGCAGAAAATTTAGGGCTTTGTGAAGGAAAGACTTTTTAACACTGAGCAAAGTTAAATGGATCAGAATGGAAGGAACCTTTGTGAAGCTTGGTTGTTCTTCTCAGGGGACTGTGATACCCCCAGCCTTCCTCAGTACCTCTCGGGCAACTTGTAGCGGGGCCACTAGAATGACAGCATGGTTAAACCATGAATATTTGTAGCTGCATTACTTCATTTCTAGTGCTGTAAAAATACCATTCGCATAATGGGGTAATGGCCTGCAAGTTCTCATGATTTCAACTGTTTTGGAGTTACAGGAGTTCTGTTCCTTTATGGCAAGCATCCATTTCTCATTTTAACATCTTTGGCACTCGCCTAAAGGATGGGAAATTAAAAAATGATTAAGAGGACAGAGAGACAGTCTTTTAAGGAAAGATGAAAGGAATTAAACTGAGGCTGGGGTGGGGAGAAAAGAAAAGGGAGGGCTTGTTTAGGAAAGAATAGAAAACAAGTAGGGGTGATCAGGCAAAATCAGGCAAAGGAGAATTTAATTTTTCTCTAAAGGTTTCCCAAAAAGGAGGTCTGTCTGAGAGTGGAATAATTTTGTAGTGGAAATAGAAGATGCCCAACTATATGAGTAACATAACCTAGGCTGTCTTGAAAAATTGGAAAAGAAATTGTAGGGAATAATTCTGAATGCAAACTTACTCCACATTTCTGCCACTCTCTGAAAACAGATTACTGCCTTACTAGGTGTAAGAGAAGGAGGTGCATTAGCCGGCACAGGATTACAGTTTAAGCCTTCAGATGTCTGCACTCTGAAGGTGTTATTTGTGTATTTTTGTGCTGCTAATGTTGCTGTGAAGTGTCTGAGGATAGCCCCCATGCAGAGCATGGGCTGCTCAGCATCCCCAGAGTTGGGGACCCCACTGTCCCCCCCCGGCCAGACTCTCAGACCATTTCACAAACAGATGCTTGCATTTCACGCTGGCAGGTGTGAATGGGGGATGACTGACTAGAGAGTCAGTTTGCCAGGAAAGATACCTTTTGTCTTGCTTGGCCTTTACCAGGTTTGACCTTTATAGAACAAAAAGTTTCTCCTCACCATGAAGGAAAGCTTCGCTATTGATTCCAGTGAATGCTAACACACCTCATAGGCCTTTGTGCCAGAAACCGCTGTGCTATGAGACATGGATGTTTCATTTCTGCTGTGGAACAAGGCAGAGAGAGACTGTTGAGCACAGCAGGAGTTTCACCTGCAGCTTCCTGGTCCAACTTCCTTAAAATTCAGGCAGTGCAAGTCAGGTGTTGGATCCTGCTTGTTTGGTGTGCAGTGGTGGGTGTCCTAAAGCCCAAGGAGGGATCTGTGTTTGGCTGTGGAAGGGAGCAGGGCACAGCTGCCCTGGGCATGTGGGAGCTGCACAGGTACAGGAGCACAGGCAGATGATGGTAAACAAAACCTGGGGAGAGGGACAGAAGCCAGATCCTTTGCAGACATCTCTGCTAAATCTGTACCTGGGCTTCACTTTGTCAATTTTTTGCTCTTTGTTTGCACCAGCCATTTTAAGTGAGTTGTTCCCTTTAGCAGCTGAAAGCACTGCCATGAAGAATGTATGTGATGGTTATAGGTAGACAGGAGGGTGTAAACTTAGAAGTTTGGGTTGAATATTTCAGCTTGTCAGATAGAGCTTCTGATACGTGTCAATTATTTCACAAAAATCAGGGTTGGAACACATCTCTGAATGGCAAAAGAAAGAAATGGGTATTGTAGTCATACCAGATACTTTCAATTTTGATTGTTTATAGCAACGCTGACAGAAACTAACACTATACACAAAACTGGTTTTGAAACTGCCCTTTTTTCAGAGTTAATGACCCACAGGCTAATGGAAATTTGCCAGTTTTTACCAGCTGGGATCTGGCCTGATTTTGCTGGGAAATAAAAGTGCAAGGCAAAGAAACCATTTGGATTTCTGAAAGTCTGTGATGGTTGTCTTCTCTCATTGTAAAACCTTCAGGTTTTTTGTATGTTGTGCTTATAATTGACCTGTACTTAGCAGAAATGCTGGCTTTGTCCGAGGACAGCATACCCTGATCACCCAGGAATTCCTTTTGACAACTGCATTTAGATCCACTGCTGTGCAAACCCAAACCCAGCCCAGCCACTGTGAAAGGGAGTTGTATTAAATCACGGCTTGGAGGATCCACTGACACAGCTCAGCTGCTCTGGCTCCTTCCAGTAGAGGGTAGTCATTTTATGCATTTTATGACCTGCTCCTCCATTTATTGCACTCAGGGCTTTCCCAGGTATTACCTGGAGACTTCTCACATGATGGGCATGGCTGGTTTGGTTCCCATAATTAACCTGGGAAAGGCAGACTCTGTACCTGAGTGCATTTCTTTGTAGAGTCAACAAAAGAGGGGGAGTAGGCAATTTATACTAATTATATATATAAAAATAATCCCTAAAGGCAAGACTGTATAAGGTGCATTATGTTCAGGCAAGTATGGGATCATTAGTGTCATTCATGATAATTTGATTTACCCCCATGGCTTCCAAACAATCCATGGCTCGTAGCCTCGTGAATTGGTGTGAGTTGCGAATTGCATGGCAGCCCTGCATTTTTAGAAGGAAAGCTCTTAGGTCCTACTATGATGAAGGCCCTTTTGTTGTAAAGTTTTCTTTACTAAGATAGATGTTACTTCAGTTCACACTAAACAAATTGACTCTGGAGTTTTCAGTCTTGGGTTTGCCAGAGACAAATTGTGAAAGCATCTAATTGTAGCCTAAACAAAACCATATTTTCCTTAAAAAACATGGCTGTGTGTCATTCTAAATCTGTGGTGCTTTGCCCAGGAACCCATTTCAAGCAACAACAACAAAAAAACCCGGGGCTAAATAGCCACCTTAGACAAAACAGACTATCAAACCTGTATATTAAATTGAGTGCTTTTGATTGTAATGCTGCACTGAAAATGTTTCATTGTTTCAACTCTGTCCCTCCGTGCAGTCAGACACTGGTGTGTACTTAAGAAAATGGTAAATATAGAATGCTGGCAAATGTAGCTTAAATGACATTATGAGTAAGCAACAATAGCTGGACTGTCTAATTTCTAGGACTGATTGCAGCCAATTTTTGCTTAGATTATGAAGGATGAAGAGCAGTGAACTTTGAAATCCTTATTCCTAGTCCTTTACAACATTTTACAGTGGCTTTACTCATGACATGAGTCTGGTTCTGATAAATTCTGAGAACTGTTTCATAATGTTATTGTAGAAATTATAGACACATCATTTCGGCCATCAAGTCGTTGTGCTTATGTGAGGGGAAGAGAGTTGGATGGGAAGGGCTGAGAGCACAGGGGCTGCTTCTTCTGCTAAAACTGTAGAAATACTTGCTGATGAGAAGTCAGCTCTGCTGTTGGGTGTGCAGCCAGAGTGGCCATTGCACTCCCAGGTGGAATTGTAGCTGTTCTCCCACCTGCACTTGGCTTTGTCCTGTCCACTGAGGGAGTGATGCCTCTGCTTCTCCACAGTGTCCTCACATGTGGGCTCCATGCAGAGCAGGGTCTCCATCCTTCATGCACCTGCGTGGAGCCTTCCCAGCTGCAAACTTCAAGCCTCTGCCAATTCCTAAAGGCAAATTTCAGCTGTGCTGAAAGCAGGGGCAAAATTCCCGTTGACCGCAAACAGGTGGGAGCACAGCCAAGGCCGGAATGATACAAGCTCGATAATCAATGTCCTGCTCCCAAGGTGCTGAGTGGTTCTGCTGCAGAGGGGGATGACTTCCCCTGGCTGGGCTGTGCTTTCCACAGCTCCCATGTACAGCACCTCTGAACGCCGCTCCCCACGTGTTTGGAAACAGGGTGATTCAGTCTGGTGATTCAGTTTGGGAGGCTTTGAAGGTTTTAGCTCAGGTTTAGGGAAAATATGCGGCATGAATCACCCAGGAACTTTGTTTTCTCAGTGAATTCTGTAGTAATTGCATGTTACAGCACTGTTTAGGGCAAAACAGTGTAAGACATTGGAGCTGCCTTTTGTTACAGCCAGTCATATCCCACTGAAAGCCAAGTGTTCCTCCAGTTCAGGAGACAACACATGCCTGGTGGTCATTTGGGAATTGAGAGGTGAGGAGAGGGCATGTCTTATCTGAATGTATCACTGTGCAGTGCCAAAAGGAAAAGAAAGGGAGCAAATCCTTTACCCTTTCTTCCTTTGTAAGTCCTCTCTGTTTCATGGTGCATGCAGAATTCTAACTTTACCACATGGTGATTGTTTTAATTTTTGGTCTTGGTGTAGCCAGGAAACCAAGCATTATGATAAAAATCAGTGGGTAAAGGATGGTTTGTTATCTATTGGGACAGTGTATTGGTTAATTCAGGAATTAATAAAACTGACAGCTGACAGTGGTCCTTGGGCCCCATGTTTTAGTTGTATCTCATCATCATGCTCTGAGGTGATGCCACCTTAAGCCTGCAAGGAGCCGCATGCTGGGGGAAAGTGAGCATCCATGGGAGCTGTCTGACCCCAGTGACGCTGTGGGGAGACCTTGGCAGCTGCCAAGGCCAGCAGAGGGTTCAAATACTCGTTTTTCACCCATCTTTGGTAATGGTCACTCTCTGAAGGGAGCTGGTAGAGAACAGGAAAGGAGCTGTGAAGGGCACTTACATTTATAGAAGCTTGAAGACTTGGAAGTGCCGGAGATGGGGTAGACAGCTGGTGTTTGGAATAGGAGAGGTGGTGATCATGTTTGGGTTCAGGACACAGGCTCTGTTTCCCCTTCAGGAAGGCAGAAGGTAGCTGTGTGGGAGTCCTGTGGCTCAGCCACAGGCCCTGCATGTGTTTAGTTTGGATATTTCTGATCTTGTTGCCTCCTTGGCTGGTACTTTGGGTTTTAGCAGCAGTGTCCTATGCAGTATTTGTTTTGGAGCTTGGCTTCCTGTGTTTGTTCTGGGTCTATTAATTAATAATAATGGAGTGTAAAATCCTAGCTCTTTTTTCTTGACTTATCAAAACAAATTCAGTCTTTGTGACCCGTTTTAGTCTTTTGTGGCTACACAGATCTCTTGTTACTTAAATATTTGCTCATCGCGCTACCTTTTTGCTGCCTTTGAGGAATTAAGTTCTCTGAGAAAGAAGAGAGTTTCTTCTTTATTTCCAGAATTACTCATTACATGTTTGGAAAGACAAATAGAAGGAGAACGCAGACGAAATGTGAAGAACATGTATACGAGCTAACGGTCTCACAAAGGGAAAATAAGAAAATCAGAGATTACATCATATTATTGTAAGAGTACATTATTTTGTTTTCAAAACTGTTATTTAACAGTGGGATGAATCCTTTAGTCATTTAGTGCTGGAACTTCCAAAATGGCTTGTGGTTGTTCCATCGTTCTTCTCACACAATTCCCAAAGACACAAACGTTGGAGGCAGGGATTAATCTTTCTGTATTCATGGCCTGGTCCAGCACTTACTGATGTCAAGAGAAACTCCTCATGTACTTCAACAGACTTTGGAGCAGGATGGTGATTTTTAAAAAAACAGATGTAAGCAGCAAATCAGAAGCAAGTTAGAGAAATCTGTCCAAGTCCTGTAGTTTAAGAAACTGCTGTATTCTGTTGTAAGACTGTCTAGAAACCTTAAAATGTACATACAAATACAGAAACACATGGCTTGGAATTCACTGTGATCCCTCCTGCCTTTGATCTTTTGCTTTATTTACAATCACTTGTGTGCATATGTGTGTATGTGAGAGTAAACAACATAATCCTAATTGTCTGAAAATATACATATGCTTGTATAATGCCATAAGTGAGCATAGTGTTGGTGTGTAAATTTCCTATGGTATATATGGCCAATATAAATAAATTCTTGTCACGGTAGTGGGTTTTATCTATATATTTTCCTTATAAACTAGCAGGTAATAATTTAATTCAAAAGCTCCTTCCAAAAATGCAATTAATGTCTTTTGTTATAGTTTCCCTGGGTTTAATAATCCCCTCTTCCAGATTTATATTGGTTTCTGGAAAGTAATGCTTATTAGAGTGTTTTTCCAAATTGGCCACAATAATCCACTGAAATCTGCCAGCTGAATCATTGCTATGCTTGTGAAATTGCCAGGATCGCCTGACAGTTATTACTGGGGTAGAAGGGGAGGGGGAAAGGGAATGAAAGTTTCATAATATGTCACTGTTATTGATACGTTGGCTATGGCTCTTGGATTTGGATTGATATGTTTACTGAATTCTACATGAAAGATGGAATGCCTGGTGGTGGATTGGCAGTGCTGCTATAAGGGAGAGAAAATTCAGTAATTTTGTCAGACAACTGTATTTTATTCTGGGCATATTTTAAAGCATAAATATATGCATGCATGCACGTGTGTCTATATGTAAGCATGTGCACGTGTGCAAACTCCCTCTACCCCCTTCCCCAGCCTGGTTCTTGAGAAAGGAAGGGGATGTATATTCCCTGGATTAGAGTCATGCTTCACATGCCAAATCCCACCACCTGTGCACAACAAACAACCAAGTCTGAGTTAAATCATTCACCTGCTGCCACATCTTCATGTGCTCGTTCTCTTCTATACACTGCAGGTGATGCTGGAGGCAGGGAGTGAGTGTCCATAGCTCCAATAGGTGTTGTTTTCTCCCATTCCAAAAAATTGAAAGGGAATGGTTTTTGCTGTGTCTGAATTAATCATCCTTGTGAACTCTTGCAGGATTGGGTCCTAACTCTTGTTTTGAGGGATTCCATGACACTGGAATGCTGCATCCTGCTGCCTAGATGAAAAGGTATATAAAAAAATAGCAGGGCTCTGGCCTGCCAGGGCTGTGCCAGAGGGACAAAGACAAAATGCCTCTCCCATTATGAGCCTTGGCACCACTGCCAGGACAGACCCATGTGGGGATGACTGCTGCAGGCTCTGGGTGTCTGGGATAAATATTGTGTCCAACAGCTTTCCCTGGTGAGACTCTGCTTGGGGCAGTGCCCACCCCCATGCATGGGATTTATATTCTGCTGGTGTAAATGAGCTTTTGTTAAACTCATCCATCTGAGTAATGGACAGCTGGGGAGGTGTGAGCCGGAGTAGCTGCCCAGGCAGCTGGGCAGTGCTGCATGGACGTACCTGGACTTACTTAGAGGGAACAATTGGTGTGCTCTGGGGGTGCAGGGCTGTTACTGCCCTGCTCAGGTCAAAAGTCTTCCTGATACGAGGGATAAAAGCCATTCTGCCTTGGGATTTTCTCATTGTGCTGTTGCAGCTACAGCAGCTTGATTATGAAAGTTTTGCCTTTTTTTTTTTTTTGGTAGTTTATGAGTTGAGATAGTGGATGCCCAGTTCAGTGTAGCCAGAAAAACAAGATTCTCAGACATTCTTTTATTCCTCAGTATGTGGTTAAAGATGATTTCCATCTCAGCTGACATTCATATGCAAAATGATGCTTTAGAGCAGTATGCCTCCCCTAAGCTTTCCTTGTGATGAGGGGAAGTTTCCCTTAGGTGCACGAAGCTCGTTGCTTTACAGGTGGCTTTCTGCTCCCTTCTGTCCCCTGGCATTGCATTTGGGGTCAGCTTGAGTGCTGCACACTTCAGGGGAGCAGCCACATGGACTTGCTTCCCCCTTACATTCCTTGAGATCTGTCTGAGCAAGCCTAAGGGACAGGCAGCACGTGAAGAACCAGCAGTGCCTCTTACATTTGAATACCAAACACTAAGTTAGCACGAGCCAACTGGGCTCCAGAACCAGTCATCTTCAATTTTTACAGCCTTATAATTTTTAAGACAATTTTTATGACTGATTGGAACAGAGATGATTTTTGTAATGTCTGTTTATGCCATTTCAAACTTGAACATAAATCTCATTTTTTAAGGGGATTTTGTGGTTTTCTGGGCTTTATGAATTTTTTTTATCCCTCTTTTATGCATTCTGCTAAATTAGACCAAAATAAACTCGGGGGGAAAAAGTGATTCTTTAAAACAAATATATTATTTTATCCCTTCTTTGGACAGGAATTTTCATCAGGAGGCAAGGATAGAACATTCTATTCAGCCTTTGCCTGCTGATTTATGCTGCTGTCGTTACAAGAGCCATAATGATGTCCTATAACCAGTTACAGGAACTGTGAGGAGAAGCTTTGTAATACAACACTGCTCCCCTTTTTCTCCAGCAGCTTTGTTGGTGGTCTAGAAATAATTCCAAAACGTGTTGGATGGTTCTCAGAGAGGACCATGCAGCTTCTTTTGGTTTAGGAGGATCCAGGTCTGGGATGGTGTCGTGTGGGCTCCTGCCGTGGCTCTGAGGTGCTGTGACTCACTGTAAAACCTACAGGCAAAGAAATGGTAGCTGCTATTTTTCCTACAAAGCACACCATAGATTCTGGTGGGGTGGCTTATAGGGAATGCTTCTAACCGTGCTGTGGGATTCTGCCTTAAGTGTGAGGGATAACATTTAAGATTAGAGAGTGTCTGCGCAGCAGTGTGTGCCTGCAAGTCTGATGGATTGCTACAGGAAACCAAAGGTATTTGATAAACCCAGCAGTGGTTTATGGTGAGTACGTGTTGATGCCAGCAGTTCTGTTTGACATGTATTAGTACTTCTAGGAGGTCACAAGTGCTATCCAGCTGCATATCTGATACTCAAGTACGAGTTTGTTGCTGCAAGGTGGTAAGGAATGAGTTGTCACTTGAAATTGAGCTTGATGGTGTCATTCCAAAGGTCCCATCTGAGCTTTGCTGTGATAGCAGAGCCAGTGGCATCAAAGAATGAGCCTCTGCCAGCATCTACCACAGAGCAGCAGGTGAGACACGACTCCTTTTTCCTGGGTTTATACACAGAAAATGACTGTGGTAACCCTGTGGGATCTGCTAGCAAATACTGCCTTGTTAATGTTTCCCAATATAAGTGGTTGATGTTCTATCGGCGTTACCAAAGCTGCCTTTTAAAATTTTGTTTAATCTTGTCATTTTCAGCTGTTCATTATTATGGTAGGATGTTGTTTATGGAGGTTGTTTCCATGTGGGTAGCTGGAGTTGTGTGTTGGATGAGGGAAAGTTGGCTGTTTTGCCTTTCTAAGTGTGTATATAGTACTTGGTCTGGGTTTTGAGTTTTTCTTTCAGAGTAAGATTTCTCCCACTGCAAAAAGAGATGTTGGCCTACAGACTTGACCACAAAGTGAACTGCACTTGTTAAATGTTTAGATGAACAAATGACATTTGCAATATAAAAAAAAATCCTCTTATACTGAAAATTTAGTCAAAAATGTTTATTCAAAAAAGGTCTTTTGTCCCTGACTCCCTATTCTAAGTACCATAGCAAGGTCTCTGTGGCTGCTTTGGTGCAAGTGGGATCAGAATGCAGACCCTTCGTGCCTGGTACCCTTTGATGGACTAGACAATGCAAAAGACACATGCAGCATCAAGTTGGTTTAGCAACTAATATTTGACAATTTAAAAAAGTTTTCTTTTAGGCTGAGTTTTATGTAAAGCTGTTTACATTAAAGTGACATCCAATTAAAGTGTATCATGTAACCCACATCACAGTTCAGCACACATTTTCTGTTTTAACTGACATATGGCCCCATTTATGAAAATAAAAATCATCATGTTTTGATGATATGTTCACATAATTTATGTGGAAAAGCAGAGGGAGAGAAGCAGGGAGAGGGAATGCTTTTGCTGTGTAAAGCTATTATTTTCTGTGATTCATTAAATGTCTTTTAACCCATTGCACGAGCAAATCCCTGCTCCCCCAATTCCTGCCCAGCCTCCTTCCCTGCAGTGTCTGCTGGACAAAGGGACCTAATTTCTTCTATGGGCAGAGGCAGCAGACAGAAACACTTTGTACAGTATCATCCCACCCCACAGACGTTTTTACACTAAGGGATTCTTTAGTATTCTGTAGAAGAGATAAATTAGTTAACCTAAAAACAGATCTATGGACAGCAGAGCTAATTCATTCCATTTTCCTTTGGTTGTCTCAAGGCTGAGAGGATTCTCTGATGTCTAGGAAGAGATAGTTGTCTACTGATGTCTCTTCTTTAGTCTCCCCCCTACTTAGCTGCCAACTTTTATAAAAACGAGTAGGAACTTAATATCTTTGCAACCAGCAATCCTCGGTCATTTTGCCTGGAATTTTCTTTGTGTATAGAGAAGTCTGTCTCTCTTGCACACCTAAGTGTTTCAGGAAAGCCAGGTTGCTTTCATTAAGGTAACCTATTGATAAGATAAATGATTCTTTTCGCAAAGTGGCCATGAATCAGAGACCTGTCAGCACAAACCGAGGCTATCTCAAGCCATCTACAGCCGAGGCTGGCAGTTCAGTATTTCTGTCAGCACCCCGAGTCTTGCCGACACTGACCCTGCAAAAGAGAGTAAGGTTCTAAGCTGTTTTAAATCTATTTGAGGCAAGACCATGGCAAAACATTGTTTAAAAATATATCTTTGCGTTTTCCCCTTTTAATAACTGTATATAACTCCTCAGGCCTTACATTTTTTTATGTAGCAGCACATCAGTGGAAGAAAAGTCACTGCCAGCCAACAAAATCCCCATCTGCAGAGTGATCACCCAGTCAGTGTGCACTGGAACCAAATTAATTCCTGGCTTTCCCACATATAGTGAGGGATAGATTACCTTTAAATGTAAGCAACATAACTACAGTGAATCTGTGGTCTGTCCACTGTTTTGGGACCAAGCAATGGGGATTATTGTTTAAATGGCAACTGTTGTGCACATCAGAGGGCAAGACATGTTGGTGGTAGTTGGATTGCGTAAATCAGTTTGCCATCTTCTCCTTGCCAAAGTCAACTGGACTGTACACCTGGAGCCTGGTTATTTGCAGCTTGAGACTGGCAAATGAAACTTTCAGAGTGCACAGTTTTGGTCAGTAAATGTTTGGTCACTGTCACAGAAAGCCATTGAGTCATGTCCTCTGTGAGTGCACTCTTTAAATGCTACTGCAAAAAGCACCAAAGAGACATCACCCAGATGTTATATTTGGACTGTCCTGTTTCTTGATAGATGTGACTGTGAAGCCTTACCAGCATTTCTCATTTGTTGGAGCAGGAACAGAATCCTGTCAGTTGTAAGGTATTGTACTGTAATCACTCTGCATTTCCTGCTCGCTAATGCCTTTTTAGAATCATCATTCTTGACATAAGTTAATGCATAAAGGAAAACCCCCACTTTCTTATTTGCCTCTAACAATGGAAAAACCTAATAAACGTTGCTGTCTAAAGTCCAGTGGGATCTAAACTTCTGATGATAACATTAAATCCTAAAAAATGTAAAAGTTCCAATCGAATATGGCAACCTCTGGCAGAACCTTCTTTTTCTAATGAAGTCTGTGCATTATGTTTAGTTGGCTGGTGATCCTAATCAGGGTACTGAGATCTGTGCATTCACTCTGGTTTTGATCATTATTACCAAGATTAAATAGGCATAGAGCCAAGATGTTGTAGTGTAATAACCTGGGAGTTGAGGAGGAGGGAGGAGAGAGTGAGGGATTATTTATTGGTTGGATAAATGGGGTTAGCAGTTATTGAATGTAACAGAGACTTATTTTCCTGAAGTCAATGGCCATTTAAACAATGAGGCTTATGAATGAAGAATGTCTGTCAATTAAGTAGAAACAGTATCATGAGTGAAGAAGGCCAAAATCAGGCCCTGTGACCCTGAAGTAGTTTTGTTTTCAGATTTCTAAAAAAATGGTTGAGTAGGATTGCAGACTCTTGGATAGCAAATGTTTGTCCACTAGTAATCAGCTTTTTGTCATGGTGTTTTATGGCAGTCTTGCAGAGTTAACCTCAACACTCTGCAGACCATGGGTGGAAACCCCCAGCCTTTTTCTTTCTGAGGTGGCTGTAGGTTTGTGCATAGGAATTATTCAGCAGTAGGCAAAAAGAATTATTTTCCATGTTTTAAGAACACAGAAATCCATTACATATGCTCATAAGCTTCACTTTCTGCAAGTTCATTAAATACAAGGAGAAATTCCCTCCTCAGTGCAGAACTGTGCTGTTTCCCATCAACTCATCACCTCAGAGAGGCTTTCAGGTTCCCTGGGTAGGTAGAGTAAAGCTGGAATTGTGACGTCTTCTTCTGTTCTGTAATTTGATTCCTAGAGTTTTGGCAGTTTCTTTAAGGAAAATAATGTTACAGGGTTGGGGTTTGTTGGCTTTTTTGTTTTGTTTTGTTTTTAATTAAAAAAGCCTGAAGCTTTCATCAGAGAAATTTTTGTATCCATCCAAAGGAGAAACAAAGCTTGCAAAGCTACCCTCAAAATTGTTCTAATGAAAATTAAGGAACACTTAGAAGGAACAGAGGTTAATATTCTTAAGATTTTGGCTTACTCTCATGTAAAAGTTAACAAAAGCTAATGGGAATGTCATGTGTTACTTGGGCATAGCCTACAACGTGCACATACAACATGCACATGGCAGATCTAATTGTTGGCTTCCAGTCCCTCTTGGCAAAACGTTTCACTTTGTTTGGAAAGCAGAGTTAGTGGTCAGTGCTCTCGGGATATTTTGCACAAAACAGATTCTGCTGTGTTCCTGCTGCTTCTCTGCTCTGTCACGTGCAGGGCTGCTCCCCCATTTCACCTGACCCAGTCTTGAAGCAATTCTTGTAATTGTTTAATGGGCACTCGGCCTCACTGCTGTGCTCAGGTGGTCTGTAAGAAAAGGAACATGTTTATTTCTACAGGGACATTTTAATTTCTGTGTCTCCAAAAAACTGTTAAGAAACAACCAGTGACTGAACCAAGTGCCAGCACAAAGGACAGAGAGGACAGATTTTTACTTGACAACAAAATATTCCAAGTTGTTTGAAATACACGCTCAGTTTGATTAAAGAGAGAAGTGATGTCTGAAGAAGAACAACTTTTTTCAGAGGTTCAAAGTGCTGAGCACGTTTAAAACAGACTACTTTTAAAGGTGTTTAAGTAAGGATTTAGGTGAAGAATTTGGTCTAGTTTCAGTTGAAATTAATGACTCATTTCAAGCAGTGTTAAACAAAAACATCAGCATTTTCAGAATAACAGAACAGAAATAAAAACATAAAATGCAGTTACTTGCAAGTTTCAAAAAATTCATTGCAGGTGGAGCCTGTGGCTGTCTGATTAGGTTGTTTAGT
This sequence comes from Oreocharis arfaki, assembly GCA_013398015.1. Taxonomy (NCBI): domain Eukaryota; kingdom Metazoa; phylum Chordata; class Aves; order Passeriformes; family Paramythiidae; genus Oreocharis; species Oreocharis arfaki. The sequence continues at coordinate 154,244 of VZRR01011764.1, forward strand.
GCAACAAATTCTGCTCTGTGTAGAAAGGTTATTTGCCAGGCATAGTAAATCTTCCCTGTGTTGCTGAGTTGAGAGCTTCTCAGACAGCATTTGCATGTGCCCACATGATGTGAGGTGGATACAGATTGCCTTCTGGTGAGGTTTGAACTGTGTGCTTGCCCCTCATTGCTGTGTGCCTGCCTGCTCCCTCCTGGCTTTCGGTGGGTTATGAAGAGCACATGTTGTGCTCAGCTTCATAGGAATGTGCTCTTGCTTGAGTTGGTGAATTCTCTTTGGAGACTCTGATTAAGAGCTAAAGTTGTCCAGAAGACAATGAGTCATGTCCTGCTGTCTGTTCTACATGTCCACATCTGACTTTGTCCCTTTTTTCTCTTCTTTTACAATCACACTCTAATGATTCAGTCTAAGGCTTGCCATACCTTCCCTGTTAAAAGTTTCCAGTTGGCATTTTCTTCTCGTCTCAAAGGACTTGTTTCCTGTTCCAGAATAATTCCCAGTGCTTCTGGTCGATGAGAAACACCTGCCAACCTGACACTGAGGAAAAGCTTCACAAAGGATCTTTTCCCACTCTGTAGTACTTAATCCAGTTGTTGTGGGAGAAATGAAGTATTGTCATGCTATCTTCAGTTATCAGGAGGGTCCTAAAAGGCTGATTCTAAATATTAAAGGCTTGAGCCTGAACAAGGTTGTCAAGTAAACATAGAGAAACTCGTCTGGAATCTTTCTGGCAGTGCAGTGTGATTTTTATGTTTCATCTCTGACCATCCTAGACATGTACGTTTTAGGGTAAAGCTGTGCTATGGTTTAGTGGTGGCAAGAAGGCTCCAAGCCAGCTTCCATGGCCAGTGTGCCTGTAGCACTGTGCTTTTAATCACACATTTTGAATCATCTACACTGCGAGACTGAGCCCAGGTTAACCCTGCATGGAGGAGATTGTGGTTGAATTTGTGATGGAAATAGTTTTCAGGTCCTGCATTAACAAATAGGCACAAGCCAAGTGGAGCCTGCAATGTTCTGCTTCCATGCAGACAAGTCTTGTTTGTCAGAGGCGTTCAGAGTTGTGATTTGAGGGTAGGGAATTTATGGAAAAGGAATTACGGTGGTCATAAAACAGGACTTAGCTGTACTTACTCATCTGTAACAGTGCAAGCATGCCGCTTCTGTTTTTCCTTCTGGAACCAAGTTCAGCGAACTCGCTTTAATAACCTGGCCAGGATGAAGGGTTAAATACATACACCCTGCAGAGCTGCTGAACTCTAAGACCTTGGGGACTTTTTCAGCCTAGATGAGATCCATAGATTATCTGAGACTATTAAAGACTACTTCTCCAGCTAGCTGTAAAGACACCACTGTTACTGAGTAACCTGGTGAGATGTGCCACAACTATTCCCTGAAGAAGAAGAGGTGCAAACATGCTGAACAGATTAGAAGGCTCATCTGACAGCGAGTCCTTGCTGAATGGTGCATCACAAAGTGAATACAGCTTTTAAATCTGGAACACATGGCCTCTGTCTTGATGCTGTGCAGGCTGACATTTGAACAGCATCACCATGCCTAAGTCTACATAACATTTTTCTTAATAAATAGGTAGAGAATCAGAAGGAAAAACCGAAATTATTTCCAGAGATTTGTAGTACAATAATGTCTTCACAATAGACTTTGAAAATAGGCATGAATTTTCTTTTCAGTGGGGAGAGAATGAAGGGTAGACTTCAGACTTGGAATTGTTGATCTTCCTAGGTCACATTCCATGTTCCGAGAGGTCCTGTTTTTTAAGTTGCCTCCTTCTCAAGCCTTTTAATGCATAAGGCTTTTCACTCTGTCCATCGTGGACATGGACAGCACATCTTTAAGGCCATGCTGAAAAACCAGTGCGTTCAGATCATTACCTGAATAGTGAACTGTCGCAGTTGAGGTGGACACGACACACACAAGTTTTAGCATTGAGTGTAGGTAAAAACTCTTTATTTAAAAAAGCTAGTGTTATATATATCCACTTTTGTATGTTTATCATTTATGTTACTCATCTATTGGTTGTTTAACTACTACAATACAATCATTGTTTATTTTAACTACTCTATGCTATTATTAGTTATCTACAACATAGGTATTCCAAGCATATAAGAAAAATGTTAGTTGTAGCTGTGTTGCTGTTTACTCTCTCTGTTGTTTTGAATTTCTTGCTTCTCTCGATTAAGTTTCTCACAGGTAGACATGGGTTGTGCTGAGATTAATGTCAGATTCAGACTCAGACAGGCTTGCTGACCTGCTGTTAATCCCCGCAGTGAACCATCTTCCCTGGGCCTTGGCTGCAGGGTTGGGGTGTAGGGCCTGCCCTCTGCGTGCTCCACAGGCAGATCATAACTTCTCTTCAGTGTTTTCTTCTCTCATGGATTCTCGTAGGAGGAGGCTTTGGGCACGTTCTGCCAGCCCAGTAGAGTTCCCAAAGCATCAAGTCCCACGTTGATTCCCGAGGTGTCTGTCACCCAGCAGTGAGTGCCGTCTCCACTGCCACAGGTGCACCAAGAGCGGATCAAGGCGTGCGGAGGAAAAGCTGTTTGGAAAAAATAATTTTAAAAAGAGCCTCACATAACAGCTCTGGATTCAGGACCTTAACAACTTCATAAAAGCTTGTTGCTGGTGTTGTAAAACTCTAATACACAAGTTCATTCCACGTAAGAACACGGCTGTAAGTTTTTAGCTCCAGATGCCAAAGAGTGATCCCAGCCTGTTTAAAATGTGTTAAGCTGCAACATGCTACATAAGTTAATACCAGCTTTTTACTTTTTACCTTTTCTGCTTGGGGCTGTGCCAGTGCCAGTCACTTACATACTCCTTTACCTTGATTCACTGTAGGAGATGGGGCTGCCAAGCCAGATATTTACCTTGGGAACACACATTCTTATCCTGTAACATTTCATCAGCCACAGCTAAAGAAAAGATTTATGGACTTTCTAACACTAAGATTATTTAAGTCACTTGTTCGCCAAAAATAATGTAAAGACATACAGTGCTTGTTTCAAAAAAGTTTGTAATTAGGAGCCCATACTTTGCTCTGATTTACAATGTAAGCTTGGTATCCAATTAGCAATAATAGTGTTCTTTTAACTAAAACACATATCCTTCCAGAATTATGCAGACTTTCCAATTACTGTGCTATGATGAAATTATAGCTAGAGACTCATAAAGTTGTGCATAGTTTATAAATGCAATATATTCTTAACTACCTTGCTGTACAGTATATACTAGCAGGGCTCATATGTTCTCTGTGTTATGGAGGCTTGTTAAAAGGCACATATAAGATTATTGAAAAAGTATGTCAAATAATATTTATGTACTTACTGCCATTGTGATAGGCTGTTACTGGTCTTTCTGATTAACACTTCTGGTCAGATACAGCACGATCGTGTGCCTCAATCTCTAAAATTCAAAAAGCAGTTTAAAAACTTAACATCAAAGCACCTGGAAATTGAAACCCTTGAGGGTTACTACTTGCTTCATTTTTTAGCTTGTCATTACGATATCCCCTTTGTTTTTCATAAAAGGAGAAAAGCTTTTGCTCATTTTTAAAGCAAATTGTAGAGCCTCACCAGCTCATATGCTGCATGTCCTCAGGATTTTCTGTAGCCAAAGTCAGAGCTGCAGCTATTTTTGCTGGTGTGGTAGCAGACTGATAATCAGAAATTATAACTGTTGTCCTATATTTAAAATCAACAATAAGAGAAAAGGCCTCCAAAGTGCAGAACAACTTTTAATTACTGTCTGTCCAGTGGGAGAGGGCAAAGAGGAGCTCCTTGCTCTGCTCGTAGCAATTCCTTTCCAGCCCTTTTGCAGAGGGTTATTGATGAAAAAACCATGTCTTTTGGAATGGGGCAATGACTGAGGCCTGTCCAACACTGTGAAAGTGTTGGTAACACTTAATGAGATGACTAAGCAGGCTGCTCCAGGGCTTTTGCAATTTATTTATTATTATTATTTATTACCCAGAGTTTGCTGAGGACTGCTAGTCCCAGAAGGAAACTCCCATTCAGCTTGCAGAAGAATGCTGGGGAAAATGGCATGGATAGAGTCTAAGAGGAGAGTGTGTGCATTGTATTCTCTGTGACAAATACGAATGACTGTGTCTGTATAATCTTGCATTACTCGACTAATTCAGGGTTGCTGTTACTGTTCATTAAAAATTATTTCAACTTTGCCAAAACCTTTTGAGCTCTGTAAGATGAGAGCGGGCAAGGAGAGGATCCAGTGAGGATGACTCGGGCTTTTGTTGTCAGCTCTGTGACTTGTCCCATCTCTCCCTCCTCTTCCCCAGCCCCTTATCAAGGCCTGGTGTGGGACATGCTCTGTTTCAGGTTTTGGGGGAGAGGTTTTTATTCCTGAGGGATGGAAAAACCAGATTGTTAGGGAGGGACGATACCAAGCCCTATATGGTACCTTCTCTATCGTCAAAGAAAGGAGGGAAGAACAGGCTGCCCTGTCAGCACCAGTTGCAAGGCCCTGCCTTAGGGCAGCTACATGGCTTTGCAGTGTAATATGGATCAAGAGATTAGAATTAAAAGAAAATTGAGTAACCTATGAATCTCCAGAGAGCTTGCTCTTTCTTAAAATCTGTCCTTATTTTTACAATTCTTCTAACTTAATAAATGAGGCATCTTCCTTAGTGTGAGTCATTCAGGGGGACAGTTTGGGTTCTTCAAGTTTTGAGGCTATTTTAATTTCCCAGGCTATTCATTGTCTGCATTTGCTTTGTTTCGTTTGGTTTGGTTTTCATTCGAGCTCTGAGTTCTATATAATATAAAAGCACTCAGAGCTGTATAAATTATGGCCCAAGATGCCTCAGGGGAGTTGGTAGTGAGTTACAGCACTGTGTGCATACAGTGCCTCAGCTGCTCCGATTTACTGGTCCAAGTGGAAGAGGCTGAGAATCATTCCAGCTTCAAGAGTGCCTGGTGTCTGATGGCACTCGGTGCAGTCAGTAAATCCAACCTGTGCAGACAGGGATTCCTGCTGCCAGACTGTCCTGGCACACCCACCTGAGGTGTAGGGCTGATGGACATGGAAAATTTGATTGCATTATTTCAGGGTAACCTTAAGAATTGTCTGCTTTTTCGCCCTGGGATGGCTGCCTCCAGAACCATCCTGTGAAATTTCTGGAATTGGCAGCCAAAGTCTTGGTTGTTCCCAGTGCCACCCACTGCTCAACCCCCTCCCTGACCACCCTGCAATTTGTCTCTGACTCTCTCTGCAGGTTTGGCTCTACCAAAAAAAGGGACTAATTCGAGAAGAACACTCTTGGCTCATGTCTGCTCAACAGCCAGCTGGTCTTGTTGTGCCAAATTAAGTTCTCCAATACCCTGGAATCAGAACAGTGCAAGCAGGATGGAGAAGAGACAGAATATTAAGTGCCAGGGGAGTAGTCAGGACAGGGCAAAGGCAGATTTAGGGTAGGTGGGGTCCAGGCCGCACAATGATAGGCATAGCTGTGGAAAACAATAACAAATGGATAAAAGGAAGATTTATGGGAAGATGGTGTGTGCAAATTGGGGCATCAGAACTGCATTAGTTCCCATTCAATTATCTGTTGAAAACTTCAACAACACAAGACAGGCCCTCACTTCAAAGGCCTTAGGTCAGCTGAGGAGCTGTGCTCCGTGGCCTGTGCCTGGAGAACGGCAGAGGCTCCTCGCAGCTGGGACCGTGGCTGTACCAGCAGTATGGAAGCACTTTTACATTCGTGCTTGCAAATATTTACACATTAGGTCATGGCAATTAGGAATAATTAGAGTGGAATGTACCTTGTGTTCACGGAGCCAGGAACTGGGCCCATGTCATAAACACTGAGTTTATTTCTGTTCAGGCTCGGCAGGGTAGGACACGGAGTCTGTGGTGCCTTCCCAGGGCTGCTCCCAGTGCAGGCACACAGTACTGGGGTACAGGTGGTGCTGGGAATCATGCTGGGGGCTTAAAGCTCAAATGCAATTTGAGGTCTTGAGCTGTGCATTGTGACCCTTCTCCAAGGCTGTTAAATTGCAATTTATTTTTTTCATATTATCAAATAATTTGTGGAGTGATACCAAATACTCCCTCCTAGCTACCCAGGAGCAAGGTTTGCCTTCTCACAGGAATGCATAATAAGAAGCCCTTCTGCCAATACTGTTCCTCTCAGCTTTCCTAGAAGAAAACCAGCTACAAGTGAAAGTCAGATTTAAGAATAAAAGTGGAGAGGATTTATGTATTAACTAGCAAAGGGTCCAGAGAATTACAGTGATTAGTTTTGCTAGTGAGGTTGTAAGTGGCACTGAAACTGCTCTGGTGGGGAAAACATACACTTGATACCCACTAGGTGTGCTTTGCAGTTGGATTGCAGTGGGAGCTGGGCATGGTACTTAAGGCAAATCTGATTTGTAGGAGCTATGGATGTCTCTAGCAGCCAGGACTAACGATGGGCTGCTTTTGCTTTGCCTGGACCACAGCTCTATTGTTACTTCACAGTGTTGTGGGGCATCGTTACTCATAATTGTTCATAAATCTGGTGATTAAAAATGACAGTGCACATAAACTGCTTTTTAATACTTTGTATTTATACCAAGCTATTTATTAATTGTGTGACTTGCCAACATATTATTACTTCACCTTAATTAGTGCCTGGCAGTGTGTTAATCACTCCTCTGCCACTGCACCTCAGGGCTCTCTTTAATTGCCATTGGCTTTCTCCCATGTTTTGCTGTTAGCATGTGCTTGGTGATCTCTGGTTTTGGGACCCTGGGGACAGAACGTTGTTGAGGAGGTTGAAATGATTTGTTTTGTGGACAGTTTTAGCACAGGAGCTCAGTGCTGGTACAGCAGTTGTGAAGGTCACCAAACAGGGCGAGATGCAGGGACAGGTCACATCCTCACCTGCACCAGAAGTGCCTCAGCAGCACTGCCAGTGCCAACCTACATCTGAGTGACCCAGGCACGTGGAAGCTCCATATTCCCATAGATTCCCTCACTCCCCAAAGGAACAATGGCCTGAGGCTGTGCAGCTGTGCCTGAAGGGTGACAGTTAACAACAGGATAATCAAAGTCAACTGTGCCTTAATACTGTAAAGTACTTTTCCTGGCTTGGGGAATACATTGCTGACTCCTCTTAATGTTAGGTGTGTTTTGAAGTTGGACAGTGATGTGAGTAGACTGTGTAGTTTTAAAGTGAATCCAGTCTTTAGAGATAGTTGAAATCTCCAGCTACCATGAAATATGTTGTCACTTCAATTACAGTTGCAAGTACCTCTCTCTTATTTGTTTCCTGTAATACCAGACAGACTAGGTAAATATATATCTTTTTTAATGAAGCACAATATAGTTTTTAAATGGCTTATATCAAATTGTTTCCAGTTTCTTATAAACTCCTGATTTCTAAATATCTCATTATTTGTTCCATATGTCCCACTGAAGTCATTGTTGCCAGTACAGCAGAAAATACATAAATAATCTAGTAATTTAACATAAGTTTGTGATTTTTCTTAAGTTACTGTCAATCAAATATCATTAGTATAAACTGAAATCAAAGCAGAGCCAAAATCTGTAATTAAATCATGGAGGATGTACTGAGACAATGAGAAAATCAGGAGTGCTCTCACAGGCTGTTGCACACACAACTCTCACTGTGTGTGTTGGGGGAGACCACAGAAGTCTGGAAGGAGGGAGTTTTTCATGACAGTGACTGTGCTTTTGTCAAACAGGTTTCTAAGTATGGTCATGACAGTTGGTATTAATCCATTAATTGTGTTTGGTTTTCACTTAAGCAAAATATCCCATGCTATATGAGGGAGTAAAACCAGCTCATTGTGGTGACATAATAGGAAAAGTAAAAAATGGCTGTGGAAGATGCTCCCAACCTGCTGTTTGAACCTGATGAGAACAAGGCAGTGTTGTAGAAAGTCTCTGTTCAGTGAAAGAAAAAGGTCACAGAATGGAGTTGGCAGAAGAGTCAAGTTATGCTTCATGAAAAACTTCAGCATTTCCTGAACAAAGAATGCCCTTATTGCCCAATGCAATATACAGCTTTTTTCTTGTCTCTCCTTCCTCCTTTATCAGTAATGAAAGAAGGAAAAGGAGAAGGAGCAGATGAGGGAAAGAAAAATATGGAGAAGGAAAATGGGGAGGGAAAACAGCAAAGAATATCTGAAAGTTTTTAGAAATCCTGTTAGAAACATTTAGAAAAATGTAGGAAGTATAAACGTTTTCAGATTAGGGAAAATGTAATTTTACATCAGAGATGGAAAAGAAAAAGCACTCCACTGCAGGCACTAAAAATGTCAGTTCTCACAATGAATGCAAGATATCACTGGGGAGAATTATTTATGTGACCAGTGTTCCTTTTTTCCCAATTAAATACATTTTTCCAGGCTTTGAAGGTGTCTTGGTTAATAGTACATCACTTTGTCTGACATACTTTTCATCCATCTCTGTGTCAGTACGTCAGCTAACAAACCCAACTGTACTTGTGAATCAGATCAGCAGTTCCAGCTGCCTTGATTTCAACCTGCACGTTTTCTCCTCACCAGGCTGTGCTGTTGCCCTTGTGCCCATCTTTGATTTTGGTCAGCGCAGAGTTGTTTTCAGACAGGCCGTGTACATAGGGATTATCCTGCTGAAGTAATTGCATTACTTTTGTTCTGTGGCTAGGAACCCTTTCCCAGTTTTCTGTGATGACAAGGTTCTCCATTCAACTCAGGTGGAAATCCTAGGCAAATTCAGTGTATTCCCATTGTAGCTTTTATATTGCCAAGTTCACGAAGCAGCCAATTTAATCACATCATGAACATTCATCTCTTACTTGGTTATTCTCTGTTACGATTTTCTTCTTTCCGGAATTTTTTGCCTCTTCTGAATCTCCACTTTTGTTCACAAAGCCTTGCCCTGCAAACATCAGTGCACCGTCACCCTGTGGGCAGTCACTGAGGGGTGCCAGGGAAGGGCATTTCTGCTGCCAAGGCAGAAAGCCAGAGGCCAACAGTCGGCTTCAGCACCACGGGGTAAACCACAGATCTGAGAGGGAGATAGGTGTTCCCTAAGCATGAGCACAGAAACCAGAGCAGGGGGCAAGGCACGATGGAGAACGTGGAGTTCCAGTGCCCAGAGGTGGAGGTGGGAGGTGCAGCCACTTCAGTGGTTCCGCAAGTCCCTCTGGGAAGCCAAAGCGATGCTGAGGAGCAGGAGGAGGGGATGAAGCTGGACTTCACCAGGCAAGGGCAAAGCAGCATGTTAGGGCTGCTGCAGTGATGGCTCTTCCAGTGTTTCTGCTGCAAGCTCCATTTTTCAGGGGTTTATAACTTGCTCATAAAAATTTACTGCAAGCTATAATTTGGCACACAGGGTTCCAGGCTGAGAGCATACTGCTTTCCTTATTTAAACTGCATTTGGTTTATTGACAGGCCTGTTTTCAGATTGCAAAAGAGTGACGAGTGAAATAGAAATCTAATTGTTTCAGAAACCCTTTTTCCCTTTTTTAGGACTCTCTAGCCCCTAAACAGCTTTAAACATCTACTGGTGCCTTTGAGTATTAAAAAGAACTAAAACTAGTTAAGAAATTCATGTTTAAATAGTGGCTACTGTGCATATTTAGGAATTATACCTACAGTGTATCCTTCAGGCTGAGTAATCCCAGTGCAGCTTTCCAGCCTTCTAAAACAGCTGAAACAGAAATACAGGCAGGATGAAAGGAAGCAGTTAATAATGTAGACCTGTATAGCAGGGCTGATTGTGATTTGGGCCAGGCCGTTCTGTTTAATTCATCTGCTCTTGCAAAAGACACCAGAGATCCTGTGGATCAGATTTTCAGGTACTGGCTTTCTCTTCTGGAGAACACAGGTAGGAATGAAAGTGATTTTGCAATTGCAGCTTAAGCCATTGCTGTATCAAGGCTTCTGATTTGAAATCCCAGTCATGGAGATACGGTTCGTATATTTTAACCAGCTCTACTTAATTCTGTTAAGTAAAAATATGCTGAATATCTGTCTGGGTTTGCAGTTGATTGAGAACTTGGCCCTGAGCAGGCTGATGTTTCACCTACAGAAGAAATGTCTGAACAAGCGAAAGTGTTTTGGGCTGTTTTGATTTTTTTGTGTTTGGGGTTATTTTGATTTTCAGTATCTAAGCCAATGGGAAATGTTATCTTTCTTGACAAAATACGCTTCTGAAAACATATTCACAATGCTTCTGTAATATTTTGCATCTGTACTGTGGTAATGTGAGAGGAGGGGAGATTGGCATTTTATGAATTCAGCAGGTGGGACCTTCTAGGTGTTTTTCTGGACCTGTTGAAAAGCTGGTTGATGTTCATCAGTGTCTTAGTGGTGACTCAGGGGCTCAGGCTTGCTACATAAAGCCTATTTCAGACTTGAATTTTTTGTGTGGAATGTCACAAAACTGTCAGATCTAAGTCTTCCTCCTTGCACCCAGAAAAATGAATTTTACAATCCAGAAGGTGCTTTTGCTGGGCATTTGTAGCCTCATGAAGCATAAAACTCTGCTTCTTGTACCGCCCATCCTGACTGATCTCACCCTTTCGAGATTTGTCTCAGGACTCCTGTTGCACTCTTGGGGGTACAACTTTGAATAATTTTTAATAGAAAAGGTTTGATTACATAGGTACAGACCAGAAAGACCAAGCAGAGGAATTTTCAGCCTGTGTGTGGTCACAGTACTTGAGCAAATCAAGTGGACAAATTACTCTGCTGCTGTATCTGTTTCTCTTGGCAGAACTCTGACAGTCTTCTGGCCTCCTCTGCAAGTGTCCTCCGCTGTTTGTGATCAGATTCACTCTGCAGATTGTGTGTGCGTAGGGATTCGCCTCCTTATCTGTATGGCTGACTTTAGAGAGGCTCTGCTTGAAATTACAGATGGAGTGGTCTCTGTAGATGCATTGGGGAATGATCTGGGTGTTTGCTGTTTGTTTTGCTCAGGGACTGCTACTGCAGAGAGGTTATATGGACTGAGCCCTTGGCACTGAGGCACTGGAGAGAACATGGAAGTTGGTACAGCTCGGCACTGTGGGAGGTGAAATGAAAAATCAGAACCGTTCTCACAGAGCGCCCCACGCTCTGCACCATTTCTGTGCCACCTCCCAGCTCCTCTGGTTGCTTTGGGAGGAAGCTGCTCGAGGAGGGAGGGTCAGGCAGCACTGGAGATGCAGAGAAAAGCCGAGAAGTGAGACAGAATGGGCATTGTGTGGCTGGGGCTGTCATTGCCCAGGGGTTGAGGGAGTGTGGAGTGAATGAGAGTGATGAGAAATTATTGTTTTAAAATCAAAGAAATTAAATGGCACAGAATTCTGCTTCCAGAGTTGAAATTTCCCAGTGGCTAAACTTACACCTTTGAGATTTAAGACATGAGGAATTCTGGTGCTGATTATCCAGCCCTAGTTCACTCTTTTCAGGTAAGAGAGGACAGGGAAGTGAAGTCCCTTAGCAGTCTTGATCTCTGTAGCCACGGGAGGATTTCACTGCAGATGTCCATGTGAGTATCAGCTCCCCTTATTTTATTAACAAACAGAACAAAACTAAAAACTTGCCAACATGAAGCTCAGTTAACCTGGAGCTACAATTACCTAGTGGCAACTTGCTGTCCTCTTCTGGAATATCCAGTTCAGGTAAGCACAAGCTTACCAAGGAGTTAATATAAACGGGACTGAGAAAGTCCATGGCTCACAGATGCCAGCACAGCCTGAGCTGTCCTGCAGAAGCTGTCAGGAGCCACTGGGCATTGTCTGCCTGCCTTCCCTCTGCACAGCTGACAAGCTGAGAAGGTCCATTCCCCCAGTGAAGGGACAAGGTCAGTATTACCTTTGCCAGCCTCCCATCTTCTTCTGGAAAGCAGACAGCAGCTGCAGCTGTGCACAGGGCTTGCCTTCCTTCAGCATTGAGCTGTGTGAGCAGGGCTGTCCCAGCCTACTCCTGCCTGGGATGTTCAGCAGGTGGGCAGTGTGTGGGTGTTACTGCACATACAGACCAGATGCTTAAAACAGCCCCGAGGGCATAGGCATAGGTTTGAGGCATCATGTTGAGGTCTCAGGATTCATTTTCACGGGCAAACTTCAGCCTTTGTATACCTGACAAGTACAGGTGGCTTCAGTTCATTGTAGCCCAGCTCATTTGCATTTGCAGCAACAGAAAAGCACCTTCTGCACTGAGAATTCTGAGTGGGACTTCCAGTGTTATGGGCCACTGCATAGAGAGGGCAGAGATAGGATGGCTTTGCTGAGCACTTTTTTTCTGGTTTTCAGAATATGAATTTTTTTCCTCTTGGCTTTGCTCTTCAGGCGATGCTGAGAAGAAAGCACTGGAAGAGTTTGTCAGCAAACGCTAGGGCCACACAGAATGCTTTTTATCTGCAAAGATTTATACTGGGGTAATGAGATGCTCTCTCTCCCTCTGTGTTACTCTATGGAATGATAAATATCATCAGGACTTTTTTTTAATTTAGCAAACATTTCTGATCTGCAACTACTAGAGGATGGGAAGCCTAATGTCTGTGTACCTGTGAAAATGTAAGCTCTTGAAAGTGAGTGGAAATTGCAGTAGTAACAACCACTTATATTTGTATTGAGTCTAATTTCAACAAGTCTGAGATTCACCAAGGCACAGGTCAGGAATACAGTGTCTGTGGAACACTGCAGGGCATGGAGACTTCTGGCAATTTAGGGTAGGAAGAGACAGATCATACAGAGCTAAGCAAGGATAAGAGCATTAAGCAGGCTGCAGTTTTACTGTACAATTGGTGTTTATTTAAGAGACTGGGAAATGATTCCCTGTGCTTTCGATTAGCACCCTGCAACCTTGGCTGGACTAGGCCATTGCTACTCCAAACACGGTTTCACAGTGCATGGGCTTTCAGCAGCAAACATGGTTTAAAATGCTTTCCCTGGCTGTTTATTCATGCACCAGGGTTTGAATGTTGCTGTCGCTTCTTTCCATTATTTGTCTTACTGGATCCACAGTTTGAGTTGAACAGACGTGATTAAAATTGATGTTCTCTGGTTTTGACTCTGGGAAAGTCACTGGTCTGGCTCACAGCATGACTCTGCAAACACTTGCCATGACTGAGCTGAAGGCATGCAAAACAATGGAGGAATGAATAAAAAAGGGCAAAAACAAGGGCAAGAATTTCTGAAGTCAGTATTGGTACCAAAGTGACACTGGGCCCTGAGTTGAGGTGAGGTGACACTTGCTGAACACAACCTACAATGGGTTTTGGTCATCCTCTGGATATGTGACAAATACAGCTGACTTCAGTTCAGTGCAGCTCATCCAAGCTATATTTGCTCTGAGAGAAAATTCCACGTTCAGCACCATTCAGTGCTGGCTGTGACTTCCAGTGTTGGGACAGGGCAAGGAGGACAGCGATGGGATGGCTTTGCTGGGTGCTGAAGGTAGAACAGCATTATTTGAAAACATTAAATTGTGTGTACTCAGTGCTCTGAAGTTCCTCTCTCTAGAGGTGAAATGGAAAGAGGCCTTTATTTAGTACATCCTCTCTTCCCTCTAATTGTGGTGGTTAATGTAAATTACTGTATCACACTGAATGTATGTGTGTGCTGGGGTGCAGCTACTATTTTGATGCTATCTCAAGTAACCAGCCTGATGTTCAATATTTAATTAAAAGCAGAAAACTTGATACAACTAAAAGACAGGAATCTGAATGGCATGGTGGCCAGCCTGATGTTTCTAACGTACTAATTGATAAATCTTGCTTTACAGCTGCATCTGGGACCAGTCTTTGTGTGTCCTTTATCTCTTTAATTCCTTTTGCACAGAACAGAACAAATTGGAAATGAAAAACACTGGCTTATTGTATTCATCTAAGGACATGCTAATTGAAAATGATTGTTTCATACTGGGCTGGATTCAAAAATGTGTACATCTCTCTTTCTCTCTTTACACATAAATCCATTAATGTGTTGAAATGGCAATTTCTAGGTCAGAGGGAAGTGAGATAAGTGAACCAGAGGCAGGCACTTAAGAGGTAGCTGTACAAGGAGGCAAATTCCTGTGCCAGCTCCCAGATCCTTTGGCACAGATACGGTTGCCAAAATCTACATTTTCATTAAAAGCAAAAGAAAACAAAGTTTCTGTTTTGAGCTTTTTGGTCCACAGAGATAATCTGGAAAATGTGAACAAGAAAATAATTTTTTTTTTCACAAAAGAAAACCTTAGATTTTCTTAAGCACGCTTAAAGCTACTAAAAAAGCAGTGTGGTGTGGTGTTAGGTTAATCTGGAAGAGGATTTGATGGACAAGTTTCTTGTACTCTCTTCAGCCAGTTAAGTTTCTTTCTCAAATGAACTTGGAGTTGTAAAGCAGTTAATGAGGAACCTTAATAAGGACTTCTTTTTTTTTAAAGATTATTTTTAAAAGATTATTTTAAAAATATTATTTTTGGACAAAGTCATTGTCTGAATTTTATTCTAAATTCTGAAGGGATTTTTTTTTAAAGTCTATCACCTCAGTAGAATGACTTTCAGATTACTTGGAGTTGAGTTTGGGGGGAGGGGGGGAAAGATTGATAACAGATTAAATGTGTATCATGTATGTTGCATGCTGGTAGTGTTAATTTGGAGGATTAAAGTAAAATAAAAGACCAGTTAATATTATAAACGAACCAGAGCACTACATCACAGAGCGTATGGCTCTTGTGTTGTAAGAACACACACTTTTCCAGTTAGGATTCCTGTGCACACAACCAGAGTATAACGTCCCATACACAAGAGCAGATCAAAGAATAGCAGTAACTGTGTGTTCAGCTGAGAACTGTTCCTGACAGACCACAGATCCTGGGCAATGGGCTCCTTCGTGGCTCAGTTGCCAGTTACTGAACAGTGGCCAACAGTAAAAAGTGAGTCATGATGACTTTTCTTTCCTCTGCAGGATTACATGTTTTTATCTTGTTTATCTTCACCATTATTATATTGCCATTTACATCCTAGATCACCTACCCAGCGCTGAAAGGGCATGAAATTTGGACGGCGTTGTGCTGTGAGAGTTTAGAGTTTAGAATTCACCGGTTTTTCACAACTTCTCAGCTGGCATTAGAAGAAAAAAATAAAGTTTTCTTACTTTACTGTGGTTCCTCCCCCCAGATCTCCAATCCTCTCTTCAATGTGAGCATGTATTTGGAGCTGGACTGTTGTGTTTGGCATTAAAACTTTTTGGATTTATTTGTTTGTTTGTTGTCACTTTAAGATATCAGATGAAGTGCCAATGGGTTTGTATCTTGGGCAGCTCTGTCAACTTCTTACTAACAGTCCAACCCCACAGCTTAAGGGCGGAGCGAGGCAGGATGTCCCAGGTGAACTGGTGACTGCCTGGATTTGTTGGTGTTGTGTGTGGACCAGTGGACTTTGCATTTTTTATGTGCTGGGCTGTTTGTCAGTGGGGTTACAGACAGAGGAGAAGAGGCCAGTCCTGTGAGTTAGCACCCACTTCATCCTTGTCTGTGGGAGATGGGAGAGCTGAGTAACTTGACTGTTTGAACAAGAAAGGATTCACAGAACTTGTTTTGCTAAAAAACAAACCAGACTTTTCAGAACAACCTGCAAATGAACAGAATAATTACATGCTTTTGGTAAAAGCAAAATCATTTCTTCCTACACTTAGACCCGACAGCACAATCACTCTGTCAGTTCCGCTGATGTGCAAGGAAGGCCAGCCTGGGGGAGAAGATGGTTTAACCCAGTGCTCATAGAGGGTCTCCTCCATTTGCCACATCTTCCCTGTGCCCTGATGGAGGATCGTTTACATTGTCACTGGCATTGTTTGCCAGAGATTGCTGCGTGTGGCTTTTAATGGTGAGCGCACAAATGTGTCTGTGGTAATCTGTTGGCGTAATCCTTTGTGGCTGAGTATGTCCTTCACGTTGTTGTTGTGCCAGGGCATGCTTTAACTCAGAGCCTGCGGGCTGTACTCTTATGTTTAAGAGCTGTGATTTTGTCATGGTAAGTTTTGAGGGAAAATCATGTGTTACTTATGGTGGAAAATATCAATGGAGAACCAAACTAAATAAGAAAAAACTCGGGTATGTTTCGTGCTGCCTGACATGGGGTATTTAGGTACATGGACTTGGTTGGTCTTAAGCAGAATTAGGTTTACTCATCAAAACCATTGGCACGTTACTCATTGTACCCAGGATTCAGAGACAGAAGGAGTATTCTGTACCCATTCTGTAATTTTTTTTGTCGCCATCATGGGTTCTAATTTTAAAATCTTTTCAGTGGGCAGAGTCTGCCCCACGGGTTGCTCAGCATTTGTTCTGCTTCCTTTGTCTTGCTTTTCTGTGCCAATCTGGTTTTCTTGGTGACTCCCCAGTGAAAACAAGATAGTGAGTGACATTGACTCTGTTGAGAACTGAACTGCTCCATTTTCTCAGCTGAAACCTCCCCATGCCCTGCCTTTCCCAGCCCTCCAACCCAGGCAGGCTTTGGTCTTGTCCTCCCAAAGGGATGCCACCATTCTTCCCTTTGCCCTTTCAGGCCTTATTTCCTCTGTGAAATTGAGCTCATTTTCCTTCTTGGCTTGGTGGGGAAATGTGAGCAGATTGATGAGGTGAATTATTTGGCTGTGTACAGGTACTGGCTCCTGGTGAGGATTAGGAGAGTGCGTTCTAACAGTGATGAGCCATTCTCAGTTTAAGAAGTCCCTCACTCTGGCTGTGCTTTAGTGGCAGACAAGCCCAGGTCCCAGAGCTGAAACAGTGGTTTTGAACGCCCATAGCACCTTGTCTCAGCAGGGGATGATGTTGGTGCTGGCTTGAACCCCAGCTCTTGGTGTTGCTGTAGCAGACTGCCAGCCTGTAGCTCAAGACTCAGCTTTTAGGGCAGATCTCTGCACGTTCTCTACTGAAAGAGGCAAGTTCCAGAGAGCTGTTTAATGCTGCATCAGTAGTGGTGTGTGTGTGGTCGCACTGTAACCAGTTACACTTCTCATCGTATGACAGAAGCACGACTGTGCAGTCCCTGTTTCAGGATATGCAAAAGATTGATGCTAGTGGGTGGTTTCAGAGATAAATTTCTCTGGCCAGGAATGTTTTGAAGACATTCAGAATGGCCCTGTTGATGTCGTATCATGTAATTGGTGAGGTCATGTGTATATAAAAGTCATGAGAACAGGAAAGGCTAGTAGGGTTGTCACTCCTGCCCCTTTATTTTCCTTGCATATGTTTTCCAACTGCAACTTGCCCGTCTGCTCTTCAGCTTTGCTGTAAGCAGGGACTAATTAAAAAGGCACCAGCCTCCATGGTGAAATTTAAAGAGTTTTTGCTTCATATGCTCAGGTTTGGCAATGAGAAAAGAACACATAAAGCTCACAAAGAAAAAGGTGAGGTTTTTTTGTCTACACAGAAGATTGATCCCGGATTGTTTGGACAGAAAGAAAGGCCACATCTCTCCATTCTTATGGGCCCTGGCATTTCCAGGATTGCAGTCAGTGGGAAAGGAGTAGGAGGAGGAGGGACTAGAAAAACTCCTCCTTCATGCCAAGGGTAAAAAGTGAAAAATAAAGTGGAGCAGTCCCAAGCAGAGGCTGTTTTACATGGCCTGCTCTGTCCAAAGCAAGGCATTCCCATTCCACCCCAGAGGATGGCTGCCAGCAGCCATTTCCCTGGGTCCATGGCGTGCCTCTGCTCTAGATAGTGCCCATTTGGGAAGCTTGGCACTGCCTGCTGCACAGCTGGAAGCTCACTATCCCAGCTGTGGTGTCCCGAGCCTGGATTAATGAGCTGTTCTGAAAGGCAGAGGGGAGCTCATGCCACTCTTTGCTCAGGCCAGTGTGGATATGGCCCCAAGGCCCCCATGCCCATCAGACCTCTCTTTGTAGAGCAGCGTGGAAATTGGATGCATCTGTCTTTTCTTTGTCTGGCTACAATTCCTTGTGATCAGTCTGGAGAGAGTTTTACATGGAGTCATAGAATGGTTTGGGTTGGAAGGGATCTTAGAGATCATCTCAAAGAAGGGCTTTTATGCTGAGAGCCTCTCTGTCTTTCTGAGCTGCATTAGCTGGACTAATAAAAGGTACTATTTCTCCCAGCAAACCTTTCCTCACTGTCATTAAAATATGTATTTGTTTGCTATGGAAAGTTAAGGTTGTTTTGGATACTCTTCTGGGGAAGGAGAAAAGGACATAACTTTTAAAAACAAATGTTGGCAGCTTTCAGAAAAGGTCTAATCACTCATTAAATGAAAAAGTTCATTCTCCTTTTCAAAGAACGCATTGTGGTACAAAGATGACCGTGAAATCAAAGCGAGTTTGCTGCAGAACTCATCTCTTAGACAGAATATTAAACTTATTTTTTTTTTTCTCAATTATGAGGTGACTGAAGAAGAAAGAGGAAAGGTAGGGTTTTAAAAAGACATACTGTGGATTAATTCATAGTTCCAGCCTTTATTCACATAGTGTATAATTTAATAAAGTTTATCAGAATTCTCTATAAGTAAACAATGGGCCAAAAAGGACCAAAATTCTGAAATAAGAAATGAGCTGTGAGGTTCTGATGTGAAGGTGCTGGTAGAATTGGAATACAAGAACGGAATCTTTTTAATGTTTCAAAAGAGAGTCATGGGAAGAAAGTGCCCTGCAGAAGAATCACAAAGTGGTGTAAAACTGATGAAAATGAGTCTTTCCTGGGCAGCTGTATGAAGAGCAAGGCTGGGAGTGTCCCTGCCTGAGGAGTGCTCACCCAGTGCAGAGGTCTCAAGGTGCTTTAGAGAATTAAAGCCCAATGAATTAGAGCTCAATACAAGCTGGAGAGACCCAAATGCATTTTATTTCCACATTTTGTAGATGATTAATGACTCACAGAGAGGACACGTTTAAAAGTCTTGCTCTAAGTTTGGAAATACAGTATTGTACATGCTCTGACTGGAGGCTGTACGTTTCAAGGGCTGTGCCCTTGAAATAACCTTATTCATCTGCACCTGGAAGTTGTTCTCCATCCACAAAACCCAGTGGGGCTGTTTAAAGCCAATTCACAGGTGTCTGAAATTTTACATATAGAGGTGTGAGACTATTTTAAACATATGTGCAGGTGTTTACATTGCGAAGTGCAGGAGCAAGGCTGTGCACATCCAATTTAGGTTTCACGTTGAAAGACAGGGCTACCTTAAAGGAAGTCCAGGAAGAGGTGACAAGGTTGGCATGTTCCCAGCTGCATCAGAAAGGAGATAAGCCACACTATAAAGAGCTCATTTTTATGCTGCATAAAGTATATGCTGGTTGCTTGTTCGGTGTTACTTTCAAGTATCTGGGAGAATATTAGAGAGCATGGAAGTGCAGTAAAAACTACCCAAAGATGATGATGTGTCCAGCATTCTCTCCAGTGTTATGGTTATAGATCTTCTGATGGAAGGCCTGATTCTCCAGAGCTCTGCTCCTGGCTCAGAGGCTTTACCCCAGTGAGTGATAAGGTCAGGATACTCAAAAAATACCTCACAAGTGATGATGCAGTCCCTGCTGAGGAGGTGTTTGAGTACAGTCAGAACGCACGGAGGACTAAACCCTGCACAGGAGTCGAAGTGATTTGCTCAGGGTCACCCAGTTTGACTTGGCATGACACCAGTTGCAAGAGCAACTCCTGGACCAGGAATGAGTTGTTTAAAAGTGTCCTGGGGTGCTGATGGCTTCTGCTTTTCAGAAATACTGCTGTTAGTAGCTGTTTTGTCTGGTTGGACACGGGCAGTTTTATAAGGCAGTAACTTCTGGAAAGCTGTGTGAAGCAGAGGGCTGAAATTGGACATCTTGAAAGATGTCCAGGACAAAAGTTAGGTCTTCCCTAAAGTTTGTGGTCTTGTCAAGTGCCAAGGCTGGCACTCCAAGGAAGCAGAAACATTCCTTTTTCCTGTTTCAGAACCAAAGTGGACAGGCTAGGTATTGAGGTATAGAAAGTCCACGGCTGCAGGAAGTTAAAGTGCCTTTCCCCTCAAGTGACACAGAGGACCCAGGTGGGGAAGAGAGTGATTATAGGGAGTTACAGCCCTATAGACCTCCTTTATCCCAGTTAGTGTCTCTAGGAGGTGAGAGAAGAAGTACAAATGCTCACTTGTCTTAAGCACCTGGAGTTTGCACACAGAAGAGACAGGAGCTGGAACAGAAGCTTTCTTTGGGTATGGAAGTAGGTTTGCAATAGCCTCTGTCCCTGAAACAATTAGGGCAGGTCTCACCAGGAGCAGAGGCTTCCCTTCCTTACTTCAGTGGGAGCTGGGAGATCTCCTGTAGGCTGGTTTTGCCAAACCTCACATGAACTGAGCAGCACCAGCAGCCAGGAGGAGCTCAGCATGTTTTAAGAGGGGCTGCACAAGGGCTTGAAGTCACCCCACACCTTCAGCACATGGACCCTGGATGCTCTCCAGAACCAGGAGGTGCAGGGTCAGCATGCAAAGGTAAGAATGAACTGTGCAGGCCCTGGGGGCTTTGGCTGGGGTGTGCTCCAAGTTCTGTCTGTAGTTTGGGGTCATTTTTTCTTGGTTTACCCAAGCTGCTCGGGCCCATGCTCGGCCTCGGACTCCCCATTCTGAACCCCTAGAACAGGACTCAGCAGCACCTTGTGTGACACAACTGCACCTGGTGCTTTTTGGAGAGGTGGTATCTGGGAGCATCAGGGCTCCCAGGACAGTGATACGAGGCATAAACAACTTGGAAAACAAAATAAACTCTGGCTATCAGAGTTGCAAGGCGAGCTGTCCAACACAACATTGGTCTCTGATTTTATATTTAATTTTAGAAGCTGAAACTAAATGTTTTAATTTTATATTATTCTCAACATAATGCTAATTTGCTCCAGATGTCCACTCCGAGCTGAACGCTGCCATTTTGCATAGAAAGCATGTGCGTCAGTGATTTATTCCAAATAGCTTCTATTTTACTGCATTTCATTTTATTCTGAATGAAGTACTTAACAACATGTTTCTCTTTAAGAATCTTACTTAATCATATGGATATAATTTCTTCAATTTACGTTTTCAGTTCTTTAGTGTGGTGGCCACAGGGTGTTTCTTAACCTAGGAAGATTAAATGCACATGTTGAAAGCTGCTTATATTTGATTTTGAGGCACTTTCATTTCAAAGTCCTTCACGTAAGGTACAGAAGTGATTGTGGTTTCCTGCTAGGTTCTGGGATAGAGGGATAACTCTCAGGAAAACCTTGCAGATACCTTCTAATAATCATCCATGACAATAACATAATTTCATTTCTTTCAAAACTGTGGTCTACCGAGAGTGTTTAAGACTTTTTTTATTGGGGTTCAGGAGAAAAAGAGATTTAATTTTCTTGTCATTTCTGGGCTACAGTTCAACATTTCAACTTAAAACCTATTTCCGTTGAGCTCCTTTCCCAGTTTTCCCTCAAAATATTATCTTAGAAAATGTCTTTTATTCAGTTATTTTTTTATTTATTTAGCAACGTATTAAAAATTATGTGAGACAGCTCAATATGAAACCTTTGTTATTTGAGCCTGGCTCACTCAGCCATTCCTGTACTTGGGCTGCTATTGGTCAAGTATGTCAGGAATGTCCTTTGGCAGCGGCCTGGGAGCTGCGTCATGTGTGTGAAGCAGCTCCTATGAACTGCTCAGTGTGGATGGGAGGCTGCTCTGAACCTTGGAACAAAGTCCAGGGAAGGTTTTTATTCTTCTTTCATTTTAAAGCTGACCCGGGGTATGTAGTTTGTAGTAAGATGTGATGCTTATGTAGTAGTCACACAAAATATAATACACCAGGTTCCTCAGATAGCAAAACCTACTCTTCTTCTCTTGTAAAAATTATTTTACTCATATAATCTGTTTTCCTCTTAGTCTTTTAGACTGCAACTTATGCCATGGGATATAAATTTCATTTGCATCATTTGCAAGGAAGGTCATTCCCACCTGAAATCATGTTCATCTGTATTCATTTACATCTTCTCTTTGCATTTCTTTTTCAATCCTAGCTTTTAATTTTCAGAACTAACCTTGCTGTTATTCTACAATTGTATTAGTTTATTACACTGAATTGTTGACACAGCTGGTAGGGAGCTGAGTGCTGTGGTTTCACACAATAAAATTTCAGACAATATGTGTAGCACTTCTTTTTCATACATATCATTTGAAAGCCATATGATTCACCAATATGTGTTATTGTTATCCACCCATGTGGGTTACAATCTATTTTAAATTAGTGAAGTGACTTGCTAAACTCCCTGTAAACAATAAGACTGTGGGAAAACATTAAGTGCTATTCAAAAAAGAACATTGCTATACAGCCTTTTATCCAGAGGATCCCACAGTGCTGTAGAGAATGGAGGGACCTGGCACTGCTCTTCAGCAGAGCTCGTCTTCACAACAGGCTTTAGGAGGCAACTCCAGCACTTGAAACTGGAGCAGGGTTTGGTGGAGAGTGTAAATGCCCACACCAGTTCAGTGGGTGTGGTAAAACCCTGAGTGAAGAGTAGCAATGGGGTATTTGTTAGCAAAATCTTGATTTAACATCTCCTTTGTAGAGAAAACTGACTTCCTTTAAAGCAGGTGAGGTCTTGAAGCCATTTTCCTGGGAATAAATCTCTCAGATTTTCCTTCATGTCACGAATGTGGCCAAGCAAGACAAAATGCAAACACTGGCAGACTAAAATTGATGACTTAGGGTAAAGTGAGGATGAGTTCCTTATTTGTAGGGGGGAGAGAGCCAGTTCTCTCAGAAAGAGAAGATTATCCTTCTCCATGTGATCCCCTCCAGCTCTGTGGGATTCTGCAGTAGTGTGATGAGCAGGTCCGTGGGTGAAGGAGAGAGCTGTGTCTCTTGGGGTTCTGCTCCTCAGCCAGGGCAGGAGGGAAAGCAGAATGAGGGAACCAACCCTGCAGTGATAACAAGCTCCCACCACAGCACACAGCCTCCCAGTGGTTCACCAGCACCTCTTGTGGGGCTCTTTGCCAGAGCTCAGCTGTACACACGTGAGGAAGTGTCAGGTACAGCAGTTCTAGCAGATCCCTTGCCTGCCTTGGATAACAGGTTCGACCTCAGTCTTCACTTATGGACAATGAGGTTGGCCCAGCACGGCACAGAAAGAGCAGGAGCCCACCTGAGCACTGCAAGGCCCACTGACTTCCCGACTCCACTGCCAAGAACAACCTCGGAGACAATTGTATGTTCTCCTCGTTGCTTTGTGCAAAGATTAATCCAGTGTTGATAAATTCATGCAGTTTGTCAGTTTGCAGGAAAACTTTACTCTTCTGAGCTGATCTTCAG
This sequence comes from Oreocharis arfaki, assembly GCA_013398015.1. Taxonomy (NCBI): domain Eukaryota; kingdom Metazoa; phylum Chordata; class Aves; order Passeriformes; family Paramythiidae; genus Oreocharis; species Oreocharis arfaki. The sequence goes on from VZRR01011764.1 coordinate 177,486, forward strand.
AAATAACAACTTGAGATAAAAGTTCCATCATGTGCTTGTGGAAATGAGCACAGGTAGAGTATCAGAAGGACAGTAGGTTTTAAGATGAAAAAAAATCCACCCTAACTAAAATGGGAGAAAACCCCAGCAATAAAACTACAGACTTTGTGAAACAGATTTAGTAAGGAAAATGAACGAGCTGTGTTGAACCAGTACAAAAACTTGTATTTGCAACAAAAAACCCACAGAGATGGGCAAAGAGTTACATTGCTGCTATTTTTCATCTTTCCTAAGAGAATTTGGTTGTGCTGGACTCGTTTAGTCAGCTGTAGCCAGCAATTTCCCACTGTAGATCAGATTTCATCCACAGGATCCTCCTCTGTTTGATCTGCCAAGGACAGGAGCCACTTTGTAAGCTGTGATGACTTGTTACAAGCTATGATTGTAAAACATGTTTATTTATTGGTCTTGACAAAGGTAAGAGCTGGGTTTTCCAGAATCATAAAAAAAGAGGAGTCCAGGGAGGATGAGTGGGAAGTTAGGATGGACACTCACTGTTGCCAGATGACACCATGTTTGTGACACACAGGTTTGTCACACACTGGTCTCAAATCTTCCTGTGACTGGAGACAGAGCACAGACCTAACGTGGGATGCTCTGTCTGGGGTGCACTGGGAACCCATCCTGTTCCTAGACACACTCTTAGCATGTTACGAAGGCAGACTGGACTATGTGAGGATCTTTTTGTTCCTTTACTGGTTCATTATAAATAAAAATATGAAATAAAGAGGGAAGTTTTTCATTTTGTTTTTTCCATGTGTTTGTTAGTGAATACATTCAGAGTATTTCAGTAGTGTCTGATGCCAGTATAACAGCGTAAGATTGTTTGCTTAATTCCTGAATGTGCACGTTGTTTTTAGCAAACATTATTAATTTATGTTTGTCCTGCCTCTCTTCCAATCTCCCATTGGATTCAGAATCTAAACCAGGACAGGCAGCTTCTCTGCCATCCTCTTTGCAGATGTCTCTCTGAGACCCAGGAGTGAGAAGTGCCCTGTGCTGGGCACAGAAGGGTTGCTGAGTTCCCCAGCGTGTGTGAATGTCCTACGCTGAAAGAGAGCGCTCAGCACATTACAGGAACAGCTTTCAGAAGCAGGGTGTGTAATTTTTAATAACTGGGATAAAATCCCTCAGTGACATCTTTAAAATATAAATGCCTTTTCTTGTTTCTTTTATTTCTTTGCCCCCCATTATTTTGCCTTTTCATCTCTTCTCCTTTCAATTCCATTAAGCTTCATTGTACAATAATGTATCGCAGTGGACTTTTTTCAATTATGTTTTTGATTTTTTCCTCCTTGTTACTGTAAAACTCCAGATGTTTTGAGACTTCATGGTTCTCTGGATTATTTTTTCCTTTATTTTAATCTTCTTTTGTAACATGCCACACATGTGGTATTTTGGCCTTTTAAGATGCTATGCTATGCTAATCAGCCATAAGTTTTGGGGTAGGATTTTTTTTTCTTTTTATAATTACTTTTTCCCCCCTTCTTCCCTTGCTGCTGTTGTCTCTTTAATTATTTTCTTTTTTCTATTTGTTTTATTTTTTGTTACCCCAACTGGTTAGTCCACATCAATCATAATGGATCTTCCCTTTGCTCTGAGGCTGCATTCTTTATGTTAAGCAAATTAATTCTTCACTCCAAACTTTGAAGCTCTCATACCTGTAAGTAGATTATGAGCACCTTTTTCACCTTGTTTGTCAGTACAGAACAGTTTGCACTGTAACTGGCCCCCCAGACCAAGAGCACAGACTATTCTTTGAAGATTGAGATGGGTGCAGAGAGATGATACTTTATATGCGAATTGGAATGGAAATTCTGTCTTGGAAATTAAGACAATGAATTACTGATCCAGAGAAGCAAGTTTTTGAAGTACATGTAGGAAACTATACTTTTTATTAAAAAGATCTAAAAGTACTGGAGGGAAGCATTTTAATTTATTTGTGGTTCTTTGCTGGCATGGATGGAGAGGGTTTTTAATTGATTTTGTTCAATCTTAATTTTGTCCCCAAAACAAGCAGATCTGGCTTCAGATACTAGAATAGCAAATCTTGGATTGTGTGCTGTCCTTTAATTTCAAATAGCTTGTAAGCTATTCAAAAAATCCCAAATAGAGAACAGTTTCCCAGTTACATCTGAGGAAATAAAGGGGCTGATGTGGGGTGTCTTCTTTGCTTATTACATGACCCTATGAATTTTGCATTTTGTTCTTTAAAATGTTGCCTCGTGTAATGTTATTTTTGCCTGCAAGCCATAATACTGCATTCAGTCCAACTGTAATGAGGTTTCAGAAAATTGTTTGCTTTCCAAATGACATATTTAGCAAAACCTTATGGCAAAGTCTGTGGCTGTCAAGCTGCTGATAGTAAAATATTCCCAACTTTCCTGGTTCATTCTCATATGTTGTAGCAAACAAATGCAACTACCCCTGTTTTGACAAATGTTTATACTTCTGCTTGATTAAAGAAGGATTACTAAAAAGAGTTTAACCAGAAATTGGGTCTTGTGAAAAGGATAGGATGCTCTGATAGTTTCCCAGATATTTTGGGTTTGCTGGAAAACGTATGGAAAGCTCTGTTTGCTCACTGAAGTGTGTGACCTACTGGCACTAGAAGAAATAAATGCACAAATATTCCAGTGCTTGAAGCAGCGTTTGCCCCATGCAGGGGATGTTGGCAGGCAGGTGGCTGCTTCTGCTGTCTTTGTGTGTGGGAGTCACCTCGTGGGCAGAATGAGACCTGGTCACTCTTGAAACCTCGTGGCTCAGATGAGTCCTGCGTGGGCCAGGTCTGTGTTCCTCATGCATCCATCGCTCCTGGCACTGCCCGAGGGGGTTCAGCAATGAGGGCTTAGGGCCTTGTAAAATTCATCAAATTGAAATGAAAGAGACAGCCCAAAGTCTTGTTTAATTCAGTGATGGTCAAACACCTCCTCCAGGATTTTCAGTGTACTCTTATTTCCCAGTCTCATGGTAATTAGGAAATACACAACCTGCCTAACAGCATAAAGAAAAATGAACTACTGGGGGACATCAGTGTGGATGTCAAATGGTTGGCCACAACCACCCTAAACCCCAGCAATGTGAAGGATGTATTGCATTTATACTGTGGCTTACTTTTCTAGGTTTTTCTTCTTCCTGTTCTGAACCTTTTAAGCTTTTTTTCTCTTACACACTGAGAGCTGTACAACACTCTGGCTAAAGCCTTAAATGCTTTTTTAAAAGACAAATAATATAAAGTATGAGCATTTTTGCCCGGGACTCAAATGAAATAGCATGTAGTGTCACTTTGTAAACATAAATTGTTCATGCTTCAGAAATAAAACCAAACCCAGAAACTGGCAGGTCCTTTTATGTTACAGTTACCTTCCACTTTATTGTAATCACAAAGGGAAAAAAACCTTACAATTTAAACTTCTAACAGTTAAAGGTTCTAACAATTTAAATCTGTAAGTTTGAATCTGGCTAAATTGGGATTCTTTAGGATGTTAAAATCTCATTCCTATGGGTGACTTTTTATGTACTCAAATAATTCTGTTGAGTTTTATTAAACTCCTCGCATGAGCCACGTTACTCAAGCACAACTGTTTGCAGGATCAGAGTTTTACATTGTAGCTACAACAGCGAATTAAACGTTAATCTAATCAAGAGTTAGCTGGGAAAAACAAAGCACCAGAGCAGATACTTTGATTGTCCTGTGGGGTGGAACAGCTCATGTGTTTAAGTTCCTGAGGTTCTTAACAGTTCGGAGCCCTGTGTGCTTCCAGCCATGGCCCCGACATTGGCCTCAGTGTGCTCTAAAACATTGATGCTATTTAAAGAGTGGTGTGGCTGTTTCCTCCCCTCCAGAAGGGATACGCAGCCTCACAGGATCCTTTTTCTCATAACATGTTTTTCAGTAAAATTTTCCCAATTTTGTAATCAGTTGGGAAGAAAGAACATTTCACAATGTTCATAAGGCTTGTGGATGTTTTGACCAGACATCAGATTTCCTATTGATAGCATTAAATGCTTTGGAATGAAATGTTTTGGGTTTTCCATCTGTAGGCTGTCTGAGATGTCAGCAGCCAATATGACCTGCTCTTTCCCTTTCAGGTCTATAAATAAAAGGCAGCTTGTTTAACAGATCTTGCAGCAGAGAGCAGAGGTGTATATTAATGAGCTTGCTCTAATGGCACACTGGACCTATTTAGCACTACGACTGTGAAGGCTTCTCTTTTTCAGTCATAACTCATTTCCTAAGAAAATGTCAGTTATTGCTTCACCCTATGGTCTGAGCTGGTTAGTTTATAGTTTATTTCTTCTGATCTGTACCACTGACAGATATTCTAGACATGACCATGATTAAATACGCTTATGAAAATGGTAAACATTTGATAATATAAACCCTCCTGGGAACATGCTGTTATTTCTGCATGGCAACATTCTCAGGTGCATTCAAAGTATAATCTGGAAGCAAAGAAAAAACATTTTAAGCAATTACAGTTATTAGATTAAACTGTTTTGTTGGGAAAATTGTGATGGGTTTAGATCACTGTGAGATAATTCGATGTTTTTATAAATATGGCTTTTGAATGCATGATATTGCAGCAGCGACACTGCAGTGAGAGTTTAGTGTGAAATAAAGATAACATATGTATTTCCATATGGTAGTGAACTAGTTTAGTCCCATAAATTTCTACAAGGTATTTTTTCCTGGTAGAAGCCCTGTTCTAAAAGCAGCAGTAGTTATAAAACCCAATAACTGCATTGTGTTCTTGCTGTAATCATGTGGCATTGTTTTGTGTCTGTGCTTGGGTGTGTGCATTAACAATCTCATAGCAAAGACAAAAGTAGTAATTGCAATATAATTATTATTTTTATTGATGAAACTTGTTTAAGAGCTCTGTTGACATTTACAGACTTTGAGGATCATGCGGCATTTGTTACAGTTATCCCAGGCATCAAACGTCCACAACATGTTTAGGATTGTAGGATTAAGCAGTGACAGATTGGGGCCAGATGTTTGGGAGATCCCGTAAGTGGCCTTCTCAGTTGATGAAATAGCTCTTACCATCCTGAAACCCTTTTGAAACTGAGCATTAGTTCTTTGTAGTTGAAGCCGAGACACTGGTGGGATGGCTGGATCTTCCTGGAGGTTATTTAAAAAGGAGAATGAGCATCCCATTCCTCCAAGAGTAGCTTTATTTAGTGTATATATAAATGTAAATACACTCCAAGTAGCAAGAGTAGGTGGAAGGGTTAAAAGAGTTGGTGAGTAGCAGTTAAACCCAAAACTTACCTTACAAAGTTGTCTTAGCATCAGCAACCCAGTTGAAGTCACCATAGCCCTCCTCTTCAGGGAAGCTGTTTCCGTACGTGGACTTCCATAGGGATAAACTGTGAGGGACACAGCAGATCCAGCAAGGAATAAGAGAGTTGAAAAAGGTGTTCCTCAAAGTGCAACTCTTTCTGCAGCTCTGAGTGGATTCTCAGCCCCACCCTGCTCAGCTCTTTCTACCAACTCCTTTCCTCCTTCCCTTTCAGACCTTTCATCTTCACCTTCCCCTCTTCTCATCACTTGCTGACAAAGTTCTTGCCCCACTCCTTTCCCATTGGTTTTCTTCCAGTTTCACCAGCACAGCCTTTGCCAACTTGAAAATCCAAGTCCTGCAGTCACATCATTCTCTTTGCTGGTGTATTATTCCCCCTCACTTGTTTATCCTGAGCTTATCACTGCATTGGGACCATCCCACTGTCTGTTACCCAGTTTAATAGAGCTGGTTAATACAAATAGTATGAATTAGGAAATAATAACATAATAATAAATCAGAAAAGCTCTGAATGTCCAAGCATATGTGGTGGTGGAGGAACCTTGCTGCTGAAGGCATTGGACATACTTACCAAGAAAAGGCAGCTGACCACAGTAGAAGGGTCTGTAAATAAGCCCATATTTGTTGGAGTGTTGCTGCTTACACTGTAGCTCTGAGTGTTTTGGATAGGGCCTGCTCCTTCTCTTCCTGAAGTGTCCATCCAGCAAACTCTTAAACATATGTGCTTTCATGTGTTTTAAATTAAGCTTGTGTTTAGATGTTTTAGTACATTTGCTGTTGGCATTTTTGCTACTGACATCAATGAGAGTGGAGCTGGACCTTTAATGAGTTTGGATTATTCTGCATACCTCCCTACTTTGCATTAGGCTCTAGATATGGAACTGAAGACTGGTAATCCATTAGAAAAACATTCTGAGGGTCAAGATACTTCTCTCTAAATTGGAGAGAGATGGATTTGATGGCTGGAGTGTTCAGTGAATGAGGAATGATGGTCACATCCAGAGGGTGAATGACTCAGTATTCAGACTGGATGTCCCTCGGGGGTCCATACTGGGACCAAGTGCAGTCGCAGCAGATTTGCAGGTGACACCAAGCTCTGCATGGTGCAGCTGACACTCCTGAGGGACAGGATGCCATCCAGAGGGACCTGGACAAGCTCCAGAGGTGGCCCATAGGAATCTCATGGGTTTCAACAAGGCCGAGTCCAGGGTCCTGCAGCTGTTTCAGGGCAAGCTCTGGTATCAACACAGGCTGGGGGATGAAGGAGCACAAAGATGCTCCGAGGGATGGAACACCCCTTCTGAGAAGAAAGGCTGAGAGAGTTGGGCTTGTTCAGCCTGGAGAAGGCCCTGGGGAGACCTAGAGCAGCCTCTCAGTGCTTGAAGGGGACCTGCAAGAGAGATGAAAGTGATAATAGTTCAAAGGGGTGCCACACTATGGACACACTAATCAAAGGAGGCTGGAAAGGAGGAGGATTGGGAACAAAAAGGAAGAAAGTGATCTTTAGGACCTTAGAACATTCACTCAGCTTTATGGAATGTCCTATGAGAACTATGAATTTGCTGAACTCTGCTCTATTTTTCATAGACTTCAGCATTTTTGCACTTTTCAAATTGCTCCATTCTGAATCTTTGTCAGGTTTTTAGTGATGATTGTGAAGAAAGTTTGTTTGTTTTGAAGCCTTGATGGCTTTGGTCACTTCCAAACCCCCCCACCTCCTTGCACCAGCTCAAGTGTTCAGAGGTGGGTTGTGGCCAAACAAAGCTTCTGAACTCATAAACTGCATGTCTCCAGGTGATTTTGTGGATCTGTCACAATAGCTGTGATGGGTAAAGATGGAAATATATACACATCAGATAGTTGTCTGTACAAATAGACCCATTATGCCATTTAGATGGGTTAATATCTGCCCAGGGCAGTAAAATATTTACAGCAGTAAAGGCCACATTGATCCTTTGATGTGTGAGTGGCTGGGACAGAGAAGTGCCAGAAACCCCTGTGCCTGCAGTGTGCAGAGCTGATCTGCATCCAGTGCCAGGACACAGCCTGCAACATGAAGTGCTGGCTCGAGAATCACTTTGGTCACTGTGTTGAGGTATTTACAAAACACATTGGGCTGAGCAGAATGTGGTGGCCTTTCTCCATCAGTGATTTAATTTGCCGTTGGCAGGCCCTGGGAGATGAGGTCCCTCTAGGGTACAGCATCTTCAAGGCTCCTGCATCTGCTCTCCCTGCCCATCCCTCCCCCTCACTGCTGGATGCAACAGCCAAGTCAGCAGTTTGCATGCACTGATGTGTGTAAGAGGTGTGAGTGACAGACAGGATTGGCAGGGTGATTTCTGTGATGCCATCTGAGGAGCCACAGGTTCCTGGAAAGCTGCTGAACAAAATCCTGACTTGGCAAAAGGAAGTGACAAAGCATTTGCTGATTTTGTGAGAGTCAGGATTTCACTCTTTATGAGCACGAATCATGCAAAAATCCATGGCTTCCAGAAACAGTGGTTGGAACAGGTTGCTCAGAGAAGCTGTGGCTGCCCCATCCCTGGAATTGCTTAAGGCCAGGTTGGACAGGGCTTGGAGCAACCTGGGATGCTGGAAGGTGTCCCTGCCCGCAGCAGGGCTTGGAGCTAGGTGACCCTTAAGGTCCCTTCCAACACAAACCATTCTGTGAAGATACACCTTCATTATTTCAGAATTGCTGTTATGAAGGTGAATTGGGTTGTATTTCTCAAATACATTCCTTGAGATCACAAATCCTTGAGGAACCAGGTTTTTATCTGCATAGAGGCATAAGAAGATCTGAGTCCCATGGAACAGCAATATGTGCAGAATGAGCAAAGAATATGCATTCCATCACTTGAGTATTTGCATGCAAGTATTTGAATGTGTGTGAGTGCATTTCATGGGTGTGCAGGTGCACGAATGTGCACACACGAGTATTTGTGCTCATCTGGGAGAGTTCCCAAAGCACCTCCTACAGACAGTGCCTCCACTGCCTGTTGTCTGTAACGCTGACACTTAGCAGTGAGCAATGCAAAACACCCTTCCCTTTGCCTAGTAGCTGGAAATTTTACTTATTTATTTATTCAGATTTAATTTGAAACAGTGACTTCTGTTATGAAGGCTATGCAGCATTTTATTGCTGAGCTCGCTAATGAAACGGGTGCTTAAGAAGTCAGAATTGCTCAGGTTACTGGTTGTATAAATGCTGAGAACAGCTCTGAATGATACAGCTAGTAAAGAAAAGGGTGCAGAGTAACAGTAGAGTTCCTTTGGATTGATCCTCAGATGGATCAGGTCTTCCTGTAATACTCCATGCTCATCTGCTCCAGTGTATAATATTTCAGACACCCGAAACCGGGTTCTGACCCGCCACAAATAGCTTCTCTTGCTCTCTGTCTGTAGCAGCTAATTGTTATTGCCCACAGTGGCTCCTGTGCCAGTTAACATCTCAGAGGACTCCTGAGAACACTTGTTCTTTCTTTAAGTTTTCTGTTCTGACACCATGTCTTTAAGTGTTCAGTACTTCAGACAGAATGTGTGAGATATTTATAACCCTTGTATTATTACTGAGCAGCACACCGTGTCTTCGGTGACAGATTAAATGAACAGCACAATATGTTGTATTTCATCCATAAATTTCAACAGATGTTTGAATGTTGGCTGATTTATTTCATGTCCAACTTGGTTCTTACACTGTTCTCATTGTGGCTGCACATGGTTTATTTAATAGAACCTTACAACTATTTTTTTAAAACATTTTTCAGTTTGAAGGGTGCAACAAGGCATTTTCTAGGCTTGAGAACCTCAAGATTCACCTCCGGAGTCACACTGGGGAGAAGCCATACCTGTGTCAGCATCCTGGCTGCCAGAAAGCTTTCAGCAACTCCAGCGACCGGGCAAAGCATCAGCGGACACACCTGGATACCGTAAGCATGATTTCATCCTGGGAGCTGCACCGGGCTTTCCAGTGGTCCTGGTACACAACCAGTTCTGTAACTGCAGGGGCACTTGGCCTTCTCATGAGAAGAGTCTTAGAAAACTCAGCTATGAGCAAGTGTATCTGGTTTTGAACTGTATGTGCTTTGAGAAGTGCAAAAGTCTTGATCATAGAGAGGCAATTAGTTGGTGTTACTCATGCTGAGGAGTAAGTTACGCAGGAGTAAGTTACTCAGCAAACTCTCCCATTGTTCCTGTTCCAGTAAGAGGAGGCAGCAGCACTATAAGGTGTAGCTGAGTGAAAGCTGAGTCACTGCTGCTGCACCAAATGTGTGTCATTGTCTCACTTCCTGTCCCCTTCAGTGAGTGTTCTGAGTGAATGCAAAAGCTGTTCAGACCTCTCAGTGCGAGGTAAATGCACCTCAGTTTTGGGCAGTAATTTTGTAAAGTGAAAATAAATCTGTCTCATAACTCTGTGGAATTGGTTTAAGTACCCTCCATCAGAATTAACTGTGAGAATCACATTCTTTTATTCTCTACAATTGGTAGATGTGGCTTGACTCTGCAACTCTTCTCACTTGTCTCACAGAGAAGATGGGAGCCTGTCAAGCATCTTGGGCTCTACTGAGATGAAATCACCAGATCATGGGGAAAGAGAGCAGTGAGACATCTTTGCAGACCAGTCATGTCCTCAGCATAAAGCTTGTAAAGAATAACAGGCAGAGTTGTTCCTTTGTCTTTTTCAAAGAAGTGAATATATGTTTTAGTTTGGCCAAGTGTTTATGGGGCAGAACTTTTGAGTTTAATTGATACTTACTTTTTAAGCAGTTACACATTTCAGACAGTGCAGCATTAAGGAATGTCTAATGTACATTATGCCTTGAAAAAACAAACATGTAAGAGAAGCAAGTCAGTCACATTTTCCAAACCAAAGCACACTTACAAAAACAATGTTTTATTTATTTGAAAGTCAACCTGAGATATTTGAATTTGTAATTTGCATCTCTTTTGAAAGTGGATATGCTAAATTGCGTGCAGTTTTTAAATTTAATTGCATGAATCTCGTAGATATATTCTTTATTATCCAAACTCACAAATGGAATGCCATCTATTAGTTTTAAGCGAGAACTTAAATGGTTACTAAAATGAGCACAAATTCTTTGTGTGTGTTGTCTGTGCAATATTGAAAACAAATGTCTTAACTTTCTATTTTCTTCTCTTCTCCCTTTATCTCTGTCTTTATTATCTGAAATGCTCATAAATCAGGAAAAAGGTACAGTAATCATTTTCTACTAACTTCCCTAAATATCTAAAAGCATCCTCCATGCTATTCCATTGCAGGTTCTCTAAAACTGTTTCTGTAGCCATGCACACAGTAACTGGGTTCCACTTACCTGGTTTAATTGAAGCCCTGTGGTTTAAGCTCAGTGAATTGTGTGCTTATGTGAATGTGAAAAATAGCAGAGCTACAGGATGGTGCTGCTGCACTAAACAACTGCCTAGAATGTCAGAGCAAATAGCCATGAACCCTTGTTAGGGTAGTCAGATTTTCATCTAGTTTCCCTATCACTGAGTTGAATCATTTTATCACTAATTTGAATGACATCAGTGATTTGAAAAATACTCTGCTAGTTTTTCTGCCAAGGGATTTGTTAAAGTTTTCCATAGCTTTTCCTCAGGTGTCAGTTCTCTGTGTCCCAGACACTCTCAATAAATCTCCTTTGCCCTGTAACTTTCTGGGTAGGTGCTGTGTTAGCCTGTAAGGTCATGAATTGGTGAATGATTCTATTATTCCTTCAGAAATTTCCTGCTGGCTGGACAGAGTAGCAATACTTATCCTCTGGAGGTACTTACAAAGAAAGGGGGTTTATATAGGCTGCTTATTCCTTATTGAGTGCATTTGGAATTGGTTTTAAAGCTTCTCAATGTAGGGCACTCCGTCGTTTATCTTCTCCAAAAGGAGAATCTGTAAATCATTTCACTTACTGGTGTATGCTGGTTTGATCGAATCCCTACTAAATCATCTGGAAGTAGATCCTTCTCCTAGGCAGGAGCAGAACAAAGGGAACCTGTCTGTCCTTGTGGTAAAAAGGGCACGTCAGCACTCCTCCAGGAGCAGAACAACTGGTTTAGAGGACCTCACAGTCACTTCTTCCAAAACTGCTGGGATTCTTTCCCTTCCGTGCATCCTCCTTCTCAAACCAAGGGGATTAAAGAATGTGGCACTGAGGTCATGGCAAACCAGTTTTCTACCTTTGACAAGACACCAAAAGGATTTGCTGGTCCTAGTGAGAAGGCTGAGGTATGATAGATGAGGGAGGAAGACAGAGGGCAAAAGAATCTTCCATTCAACTTTAAAGCTTTGTGAGCTGTGCCATGCAGCATGATTTTGCTGGCACTTAAGTCAGTGGTTACTTTTAAAAAGTGCCTTTGCTCCTTTTGGCAATTGCACCTTCATTTGGAGTTTGTTCTGTAACCCAGAGCTAGTGTTCCATTTGCTGGGAGTAGGCATCGCCAAGAGAAGAATTCGGTGAGGATTTCAGTTGCTGGGAGTCCAGCATTTAAATTAGAGCATCTCATTTATTTATTTGCCTTTGAGAAGAGAACACTGGAATTCTCTCCCAGACTCAGATGGTTTTCCCAGAAAGTGCCCCAGAATCCACTTTGCTAACGGAATTGTTAAGGTTGGAAAAGACCTTTAAGATCTTTGAGTCCAACTGTTAACCCCACCACTACTCCGTGTGCCCAGGTGCCACCTTAACACAGCTGTCGAACGCTCCCAGGGATGGTGATGCCACCACTGCCCCGGGCAGCCTGTTCCAATGGCTCCCCACCCCTTCTGTGAAGAACTTGTTCTTAAAATCCAATCTAAACCTCCCCTGGTGCAACTTGAGACCATTTCCTCTTGTCCTGACCCTTGTTGCTTGGGAGCAGAGCCCGACCCCCACCTGGGTGCACCCTCCTGTCAGGGAGTTGTAGAGAGCAAAAAGGTCCCCCCTGAGCCTCCTTTCCTCCAGGCTGAGCCTGCCCAGCTCCCTCAGCCACTCCTTGTTCTCCAGACTCTTCCCCAACTCTGTTGCCTTTCTCTGGACATGCTCTAGCTCCTCAATGTTTTTCTTGTTATGAGGGGCCCAAAACTACACCCAGGATTTGAGGTGGGGCCTCACCAGTGCCCAGCAATTGTTGTAAAAACTGTGTAAATCAGAACTCAAAAAACCCAAAATTTCTGTTTTTATAATTACACTGGGTGATCTCTTGATAATTTTGTTTGCTGTAAAGGCTAGAGAAAAAAGAAATGCTCTCAAAACCCATCCAGTTCCACCTCACTAGCATTTACCTCAGCCCAGTAATCCACATCTGATGTGCCAGTGCAGAGCCAGTTCTGTTTGCATCGTGCCTGGTTTGCGAGCTTAGAGGAGACAGAGCAGACGTGGACCCAGCAAAGAGAGCGAGCAGCTCAGGTTCAGCACTGCGTGTCAGCGTCCTGCAGCGCTCCCTGTGCTGGCTGGAGCAGGCAGAGGGGTGTGACGTGTCTCCCTTTGCTCCCGTTCCCAGAAGCCCTACGCCTGCCAGATTCCCGGCTGCTCCAAGCGCTACACCGACCCCAGCTCCCTGCGCAAGCACGTCAAGGCTCACTCGGCCAAAGAGCAGCAGGTGCGTAAGAAGGTAAGAGCAGGCAAAGAGTGACACATCCCCAGAGCTCCTCAGTACAGTCATTTTTAATTTCCCTTTCAATTAATATATTTTCCGATCTGAGTTTTTCTGCACTATCACACAAGAAAACTTAAGTGGAGCTGATTTTCCTGTTGGTTTTTAATCGCTGTTAACCAGACCACCTTATTTGTACTTTCAAAGGCTGCCACCCTCTAATTTCAGTTTGCCCCATGCTTTCTGTCCAAGTGTTTCTTTTCCTGTCATTTTCCATACAGAAGCCCTAATTGTGCTGTCATTCACATAAAATGTCCATGCATTGAGTCTCTGCAGTCAGCACTAGCTGATGGTATTTACTAAAGTACACGTTGGCAGATCATCTAAAACACAAATGAAACTAAGCCAGGTTACAGTGGAAGTGTAGGAAAAGAGCTCTTGTAATAGAAGAGATGTCCTTGTGTCAGCCATGCCCCCTTCCCTCCTGCTGCTCCTCTTGTACAGTTTTCACCAGTTTGAACTGAAGAGTCCCCCTTCCCATGCCAGCTGTGCGTCCCCTAATTCTCCCTGGAACCCTTCTCTCTGCCAGATGTGTGCAGTCTGAGAAGCTCCTCCCAGCACATCAGTGACCAGAGCTCTGCACTATTTCAGATACTCATGGATCACTCACTGCATGGTGAGCTTTGTGCCTGGGAGTAACACGTGCCCAGCACCATCCAGGTGTCCATGGAATCAAGTCTTTGCACGTATCTGCTTTAGTCAAAAGTTTTATCTAGCCTGGCCACTGCCTGGTTTTCCGTCCCAGTTTTGTATTATCAGGCCTTGTGGTTTCCTTGCAGCTCTCAGCTTTAGAAGGTTCCACAAGATGTGCTGTGCATGTGTGTCCCACAGCACAGGTCACAAAATTCCCAGCACTTCCCTAGATTAACCTTTAGCTCGTAGTGAGAGTCAGAGTGCCATGGCAGTAATTGATTAATTCTATGCAATTAATTCTATGTAATGAGAGTAGGAGTCAGAAGGCCATAGCAGTAATTGGCTACAGAAAGAGGGTGACTGTGGCACCAGAGTCTTTAGCAATTGCAAGATCTTTGCATCAGGAAGGCTTTGTTACGTGAAATTTTCAGCAGATTGTGGAAAGCAACTGTGCTCCCTATTTCAAAGAAGAGAACTTCCCCATTTTTCCCTCCTGTGGTTTCTGGCATGCTTCCAGGGAAACAAGGAGGGAATTACTTCCCAATACCAAACCTGGGTGTCATTTGTTCAGCTCTGTGTACTGAACTGAATGCATTAACATGTTACCATCCTTTACATCTGGGGACAATCCCCACTGTTGCACCCTGTCACCTGCTGAGGCCTCCTTCCACTTCTATGGAGCAAGGTGGGAAAAAACCCAAATCCCAACTTTGCCTTAAAGGGCAACAAGTACTTCCTGCATCAGCAGCAGGAGGCCTGAAGCACAGAATACATCCAGGACAATTTTGGTAACGCCAACTGCAAATTCAGGCTGCTTGGATGCACCAAGACATCAATATCCAGGGTTTCATATCACTTAATCTCCTGTCTTGAGGGGTTTTCCTGTGTGCATGTACATACTCTCCTATAGACTTATCAAATCTATCTTCAAATAATGTTAGTAACTTGCTTCCCACACCTTATTTGGTAGACCAGTCTAAATCTGCACTCCTCCAGTGGTTTGAAATCATCTTCAGATTTCCTGTCTCATTTATCCATGATAACTTTATGAATACTTGATCCTGTAATGTTTTTTTCTCAAACTAAATGGCACCTGAAAAAGCAGTGGATTTAAAGTGTGTTTTGGTCAAGCTCTCTTTAAAAGGATCAAAGCAAATCGGGCTGATAAAGAAACAAGAACCCCCCCCCAAAATATTTCACTTAATTGTATTAAAAAACCCCAACACCTTTCACAACTAAGTAAATCCCAGTGTTACTGAAGAGCCTACTTTGGATTTCAGATCTAGGAAAAAAGGGAAAAGACTGTTTATACTCACTTGCTTCTTTTTGGTTATAGCTCAGCAAAGGCAGTTGTCTGTTGGTATCAGCTTCCCAAGAGTTCTGAGTGGAAATGACTTAGCCAAGAAAGAAAAATTAACAGGCTGTTCTGCCAATAGGTCTTGGTTCAGATATGCTACCAAAATGTGCCATCTCTGATACAAAACAAAATGCCTGAGCTTAGACTTGTATCAAAGGAATCCTGAGCACTTAGTTCATAGCTTAGAGGATTAGTGCAGCGGTGATATTTGGTTGTTCTGAAAGGAACAAAACAGGAGAAAGTTAGCTGTTAATTTAGATGTAGTTTAATTGGCTGCAGATGCACTTTGTGATCCAAATGTCAGATGTTTATCTCGAACCCACAAATGGCTGTAGAGCCGAATTCTGAGAAGGTTTGCCTGGGCCCTTTATTTAGAATACCCAAGCCCAGGGGAGATGGGTATGTGAGGCTGTACCCATAAGGACAATAACTATTTATTAATGGCTGTAGAATATGATGGCTGTTTGTGTAATGCGAGCACTCTGTTATGACAAAAGCTTGGCAGCATCAGCATGTTTGAAAGAGAATTAGAAATGCTTTTCTTTCTTAATTCTCCTCTCCTGCTGTTTTTAATATGATCGACATTGTGGTTTTCAAGAGTTTGCTTCAGACCCTTTTGCCAGAGCTTTAATTTACAGGGAGCACAGCTGACACGTGGGTGATACCTCTTAGGCATCACTGACAGTGCCTTGCTCTGACAGTTCTAATCTGATAAGCACAAATGCTTTTCCTTCCCTATCAAATGTCTTTCCAAGTGTCACAGTCACAGGATGATGCAAACCTTTTGCCACAGAAACCAAGAAACTACAGAAAGCCTGAAAACGTGCAGTTCAATTACTCAGGGAGGTTTGAAGAAACACAGGGCACGTTATTTTCTGAAGCAGACTGGTTGTTGATGTAAGATTAGCACACTTAACTCGTGCACTTCAGAAAACCAAAGTTATCTCTAATTACAAGTACCAAGTACTTCATACGTCCTTAATTACACTGAGTTCCAAAGAATGGCATTTCTTCCTTCTATATATAGTCCTTAAGGAGATATATGAAGTTAATTATAAATAATTTGGTTTAACTATGTAACAAAATGTTTCTTTTATCCTCCTCTTGTAGCTAAAGTCCTGTACTGATACTGAACAAGATGTACTAAGTGAATGCTTAGCTATACAACAGCTCCACACATCTTCACAGCACATCCTGGATGGGAAGTGTGGCAGATCTCTAGGTCCTCATGATTTAATCACAGGTAAGAATACTTCTGATAGGTGTGGTGCTAAATATACCACATAACGGAGGATTTTTAAACCAGAAAAGATTTGTCACTGTGGAAGGTGAAAAAACCTCCAGACCAACAAATAAGATGAAATAATTCTTGAGTTGTTTGCTAAGGCCTGGTGTTTGTTTGTTTGTTTGTTTGTTTGTTTTTCAGAATTAGTCAGAAAAATAACTACTGTTAATTTCACCTGAAAGGGGCAGCAGCCCTGCTGAAAGTCTGTCTCCATCCATTTGTTCTCCTTTCAAAGTGTGCCTTGGCCTGGGCAGAGTGCAGGGGCAGGGGCTGTGCTAAGTCCGGGCGGGTGCTCTGGCACTGACTCGCAGCAGGAGGGTTTTATTCAGGAGCTGCAGGAAAGCTGATGAGGCTGAGTGTTGTGATGCACTTTAGATCATAACAAATAATATGGTGATGCATGAATAGGGAGAAAACTTGAATTTGAAATGCCAAACCTTCTTGTAATTATCTTTTCTAGTATTTAATCTCTCTGTATTTTCTTTCTTTCTTGAGGTTTGAACAAGAGCGGGCCCTTTCCAGGGACCTTAGACTCTTCTGTACATCTTACAGGAAGAGAAAAAGATGCTTCCATTCCCTTCTGTGGGAAATGAGATCTAGATTCACAGTTTTTGTACCCCAGTAGAGGATCCTGGATCAGGGATTTGCAATTTGAGGTTCTGTTTTAGGCAGCAGAGAGAGGCACTCCCAAAGGCCAGCGGTGTAATTGTAATCTGCCTTCTGCAAGAATCTCCTCCTTTTTTGTGATTACTCCAAATCTTCAAAACAACAAATGCATTTTGCTTGGTATCTCCTATCCTCTTTTTTGGTTCAAATTGCATTAAAATGTTGGAATGTAACTGGTGAACAGAATGGAGTAGAAAGGGAAATACCCCATCATTGTGATGTGGTTCCCCTGGGAGTCTGCACTCAGGGTTTACATGTGGCTCCCCAAAAAGTGGGAGAAAGCTGGATGGATTCGGGGGTTAATTTCCAGTCTCTGCCTGTGTCACCTGCGCTGAGTAAGGTCTGTGCTGGCAGCACGTGGCCTCTGCTGTCCCCTTGACAGCCCCATGTAGCTGGAGCATGGCTTGGCCTCCCCCTCCCAGGCAGGGCAGGAAAGAGCAGTGACATTTTCATCAGAACAGGCTGCACTTCAGAACCTCAGAAACAGCCTCGGATTTCAAGTGACAACAGTAAAACAGGAAAAGAGTTACTAGCTCACAGATAAACAGAGCATCCCTAACCTCTCAGTGTCATTTCAGAGAACCTCTTGTGAAATGAAGGATTTTATCTGTCCGTAACTCTGCCTTTGTCTGATATGATTTCTGTGCTGATTATATCAATCCATCACCTGGCTGTTGTAAAAAAACTGTAAATCTTCCCTGATACTTCCATCGGGTTGCTCCATATGAGACCCCATCAATGCACAGTATGAGCAAGTGCAGGGAAAAATAAATCAAGATTTGAAAGACTGTTTTGCAGTGGAACAGAAGTTGCTTCATATTATGTGGAGTACAATCCACAGGCAAAACTGTTCCTTTGTTATTATTGAGGGCATATAAGCTAAAGTGCTGATCCTTACAGAATTAAAGCTTAAGGACATTCCTGCTGCCACCTATAGTCTGCAGTGATTGCACATTTGCTCTTTCAAATAAGCTGAGGTAATATTTTTTGAGAAATCAGCTATGATACTGAATATAGGCTATACATGGATAAATACAGTGCATGCTGTCCTCATATTCCACTTGAAATATGAAAACATTCATGGTTTGGGCTTTTGAGTTTGGTTTTTGTGTTGTTTTTTTTCAAAGAAACCACATTATTAATGTGCAGAGCTCTGGGCTTTAGGGATCACTTGGATTCCTGGAGAATTTCAGTTTTGTCTTTCTCCAAGTTGAAGCACATTTTAAATATGTCAGGGATGAAAGCTCATCACAGAAAAAATGAAATATTAAAAAAGGCCCCATCCCTTGTGTCTGACTTCAAAGCAGGTAAGACAGTGAGCAGAGGAATGTTTCTGCAGTCAGAGGAACCCATTGTTTGCTGAAATCTTCGTTTTTCCCTCCTCATAACTAAGATGCTTCATGGCTGCAGGCATTTAACTCTGCTTGTGGACAAGAGCTTGTATCACTCTGGTCCCGCTCAGGCATTTTCTCTGGGTTTTATTATTGTTTGCCTGGTCTCAGCATAAAGCTGAGGGGGAAAAGGCTGCTAGTCACAGATGCTCAGAGCACTGTTTTGGCCACAGATGTTAAGGTTAAAGGCCAAGCCATTTAAAATACTGATTGATGACTTATATTTACAATCTGAGATGGTCAGTGTGTGAAGAGGCCCAAGGTGCACAGTCCTGGCATGGGCTGCGCTTGCAGGAGTCATTCACAGCAGCTTCAAAGGCCTCTGTGACTTCAGGTACACAAAATATTAGTGCTCAGTGCTGGGAAAAAAAAGGAAGAAAAACTGTGAAAGGCAAGAAATTTTGGAAGTACTGAAAATTATACTGAGACTGGATTAGCAACTGCGCTTCCCCCTTGACTTGTTCCTCCGTGGGGAGGGAGCTGGGGTGAGACAGCACAGGGCGTGGTGTGGATGGTGTGGGGGAATGTGGGGACAAGGGACACCACGTGTCAAACTGGTTCTGAGTGGTGCTGCATAGAGATGTAGGGAGAGGAGAGCTCACTGATGACAAACCCTACGAGCCTTAGTGCACACGTGGTCCAAGCAGGGGCTTTCCCCTGAGAAAATGTGATCAGGAAGTCAAAAGATGGATGTGGGAAATGTCCCCAGCTAGAAACTCTTCAAGCCCAGCAGTGGGCACTGGGTGTCCACCCCAGCAGTTCCACAGATGGGTAAACTCCTCTGCAGAGTGGTTGGGGGTGGCAGAAACTGGGAGTGACAGCAATTCTGGTTTCATTTGGTTTTCTGATGGCGTGGGTTTGAGTGCATGGGATCATGCAGGACTCGGTTGCTGCACATACAGAGTTGTGGGGTGGTTTTTTTAACATTTTCTTGCTCCTAGAGGGCTATGCTGATTGTAGGTACTCAGCTACTCTGTCTTTCTCATCACCTCAAGGAACAGGCCAGGAGAGAGACATCCTAAACATTCCTGAACTGCTCAGGGGTGGGGTTGAAAGATAAAACATGGAGTGTGTTTGCTGGCCACCACACTGCTAGGATGACTTTTTTTTCTGAGGGCTTTTGAGCTTTTTGCACAAGTTCTTGCTGGGCCAGCAGTGTGGGAGCCTTAGAGCATGAACAGCTTGGTTTAGGTTCTGCAGTTTCCACCAGGCTGTGCTGTCTCTATACCTGAACTGGTGGTGTAGGAAATAGAGCTGAAGTGTGAAATGACACTGAACAGTCAAGGTCAAATTTGGCTCATCTTTCAAGCCTGATAATGAAGGCATGAACAATGAGGATCTGAGGGAAGTGGAAACCACTGTATTATGAAGTGGACTGAAGCCACCAGTGGAAAAGCATTTCTACAATGTAGCATCCTTGCTACTGACTTACTGTTACCAGAAGAGGCTTTAAATAAATCCTCGCATCACCTGGGAACATCTGACTTCTTAAAGCCCCTTCTGTCTGGTGTGCAGTGCAGAAGGCAAGTTGGTTTCACTGGCTGGTTGACAAATGTTCTGTGTAGCAAGAGACAGAGATGATGTGGTTCAGTTTTGTTGCTTTAGATCTGTCAGCAGCTGAGGACTCATTGTTCATGAGGGGTTTTTGACTCATCTGAAGCCCCTGACAAAGGTGGCTGGAATCTTGCCTCGGTGGTTCTGCTCTTCAGTCACACACAGAAACAGATGCTGACATTCAAATGTTGCTTCTCCACCCCGAGGGTGTCACACATTCCCCACAGCTCTGGATTTTCATGTTGCCTTCTGCTTGTTCCATGTCACTGGGAGGGTTTGGGAGGGGTGCAGGCCAGAGCCTTGCCATTGACACAGGACGGGGCTGAGCACAGCTGGCACATGGCTCTGTCCTGGATGTGCAGCTCTGCACATGCTGAGTGGGAAAGGACAGATGAATGGTACAGGAGGAGAGATGGCAAAGAAAGGCCCCAGAGGGAGTGTGGGGTCTCTGTGCTCTAGAGCTGGACACTGGGAGCTGGCAGACCTCGCTGCTCACAGCCTTCAGATCACAGTGTGAGTGGCTGTTCTGGTCCTCATCCGTGTGCGCATTCCCTGGGAGGGCGGGACAGAACTGTGGAAGATGCACTGTAGGCACAACTTGAAGAGGAGAAAGGCAGAAAAACTGGGAAAGAAGGACTAGACTTCTCCCGGAACAGCATGACAAAGAGCCAGCCCTTTCCCCTTGCCATAGGGTGGCATTTGCACACTCCATACTTGCACTCCTGTGACGTCTGTCACCACAGAGACTTGCCCACAGTGCAGCTTTCACGCCACAAATCACTGTGAGGGCCCTGAGCCCAGGTAATGCCCGTCTTGGTGTAGGGTCACTCTTCAGAAGGGAGAAAAAAAACCTCAATTCCAACATCTTCATCCAAGAGTCCTGGACAGAGCTTCCTCAACAAAGGATGTGCTTGAGGGCATGGTAGGTACTTGGCTATTGGTGCCTGACTGCCATGGTAGAGGAGAGTCCCCAAAAATGGCACACCTACTTCAGTAATTCTGTACTAGTGAGCCTGTTTTCATGATCTCATTGAAAATTTCTCCTTTCTCCTCTTTGTATTTAGTTTATTGGGGTTTCATTTGTATCAATACGTGATATGTGTAAATGATCTGGGATGTCCAGCTGCTTAGTAATGGAAAGTCAAATTACAGGGTTTGAAATGAACAGCAGAACCCCAGGGTACCATGGTCTGTTTTGCTGTGTGAGCTCCATCCCCTGAGCACTGCAGGTTCTTTCACTCAGGGATGAGAAAGGCAGGGTGGGAGTCCTGCCAAGCCCTCCTGGCTGTCAGGAGGGTTCTTCAGCTCTGTAGAGTCCAGGAACACCTGGACCACCTGGAGGGTCAGAGAGGAGACACCCACATGCCAAAGTACAACGGCACAGCTCTGAGTGCTGCTCAGGCACTGGGGTATTCACTGACACCCAGGGGCTCTGCTGTGGGGTTGTGTCTTAGGGTTGGGTGGGGGATAGGGAGGGAGTTGGAGACTCTGCAGGACTTAACTGATGCTTCCTTGTTTTGCCAACTGCTGTGTGTTCCCAGGCATGTACAGTGGATCCAGCTCCAACCACAACGGCCCCTCCCCAGCTGTGCTGCCGCCTCCTCATGACATCCCTTCAAGGCACCTTCCCCTCGACTCTGCCCTGTCCAGCCCACACCACCACCAGTCGCCGCTGGAGAGTGCCAGGGAAGGGTATGTGTGTGATGTGAAACACGCTGGGCCAGTGTCTGGCATGACAATGAACGACGAATTCTTTATTTTACTTTGCATGGATGCTGTTCAAAAGAAAACACTGGCCCAAACGAAGCAATTTGTTTGTTTTAGAATCACAGAATAATTTAGTTTTCAAGGGACCTCAGAAGGTCACGTCATCCCTGCCCTGTGCAAAGCAGAGTAAACTTGGACATCATTATCAAGTTCTGTCCTTGCCTTTGACAAAACACAATGGGATTTTTTCTTCATAGCATGCAGTTACATTTAGATTTTGTTTTTTAATTCTTGCTGGGTGACTTGTCATAGGTTTGGATAAGCACAGAGAACTTTTCTCAGCTAACATGAGAAACCTCTCAAAGGGTAAAACCATGACTCACTCAGGAATCAGGCAGTGTTTGCCTTAGTAAGACTCACTCAGTGTCAGAGCCACGGGCATTCTCACTTCCTTGCTCTCTGATAAGGTTTTCTGCATTGCACCTCTCAGCAGCAGGCCTTACCCAGCCAGATCCTAATCAGGGAAGAGTGTTTAATCCCACTGATTGTATGGATTGCACTGCTGCAGCACGGATACAATTGCATGGCTACAGGGTGTGATATTTCTAAAGCACCTTTTGCTCAAGGCTCTCATAACATCTTCTCAACAGTAAAGAATCTCTGCAAGCCACAAAACTCTGCTCTAACCTTTTAACTCAGATTCTTTTGGTGCCTGGCCTCGTGCAAATTCAACTTCATACTAACAGTTTTACTTCCCAGCACTTTGGATGGGGAAAGGACCCTGATTTAGCTTTACTGATGGGAATTTAAGATACAGAGAGATTAAGGGATTTTCTTTCCCTAGAAACGTGTTGGTGTCCTTTAGCAAATACAGCAATTGAATGTAGAGTTTTCGCATCCTAGTCCAGTGACTGACCTTTCCCTTCTTTTATATGGGGCAAGGAAAGCCCAGGAGGATTTTAAGCAAAGGGCAGAAAGCAGAGTGTGTGTGGCATGGAAGGGACACAGTAAGGAAAACTGCACCTGGGGTGGTTGGAACTATCTGATTGAGGAAATTCAATTAGAAGCAAACTATTCCTTTTTATCTTCCTAATTGGAGAATGAATTCTGCAGCAAGCTGAGCTTCTGTACCCTCTGCTCCTTCAGCCTTCTGACCTCAGCCAGTAGCAGGTACAAGTGTCCTCTCCCAGTATGATGCACAGACTTACCCTGTCCTTGTCCTATAAAATGCCTGTGCCCAGCCCTTCTCCTTCCCTGCCCTGCCACATTCCCAACCTTGTATTTCCTATTGGCAGATGGATTCCCATGGCAGTGTTGTGCCCAACAGGAGGCAATGGAAATTACTCCAGAAAAATAGGAAATTTTCTGTAGCAGAGAAGACAGTGAGAGCAAATAGGAGGAATGGAGACAGATACTCCAAAGTGAAGGTCATCCATGAGCTGTTCTTTCCCTGCAGAAGGGGACTGCCTGAGCCTGGGGGAGTGGAATCCCTCTCTCTGACTGCTCCCAGTGTGCTGCTCAGCTGTTTCCTCTTGGAGTTGGTTCCTAGGGGAGCTAAGGCAAAAAATCCCAACCAAGAATGAAATAAAGTAAGGATATACTTTGGGAAGGATTTAGCAGGCTGTCAGGAAGGTGGATTTGTTTCTAAGGCACTTTGTGATCTGCTGCTGCTAATAAGAAATGAAAGCAAAGGCCTGACCAGGGTGAGGGCAACAGACAAGTTCCCAGTTTGAGAGGTCGGAAGGTCCCAGATGAATTCTCATTCCTGCCCCTGGTGTGTCCACTCCAGAGCACAGCATTTCCCTTCCAGCAGGAACACCATGGTCAGTGGGCTGAGCCTCTCCCTGAGCTCCTGCTGCAGACACACCAGAGTTTCCATCAGAACTGTCTCTGCTCATTCCAGCCTCAGTGCAGTGCGGATTCTTTCTCGGAAGAGACAATGGTGCTGATTTCTTATCTCAGTGCTCATGTACCTAAGTAAAGTCTTTGCCCAAACATCCTATGACAAAATGTGGGAATGAGATAACAGATTCCTAACCATGAGCCAAACATCAGGGAATGGAGACTGGAATGTATTTCTGAATAGTTATTTTAAAACAGAGCATCTAGTTTCATGACATAGTTACTTGGAATTTTTCAGCATCTCAAATACCATTTTCTAAACTCAAAATAATCTTCATTCAGTGTCTTCATTCCCAGTCCAAGATCCTTCTGCTGTATTTAATGCTTTATGCTTACATTATTCATGACTGCTGAAATGCAGCCCGTACATGACATCTTAATTGCAAGTGCAGAAACTTGGTGTTTAATAGTCCTTGAGTTTCATTTAGCACAGTTTTTTTTTAAATCATCCATCCATCCATTTAACTGGGCAAAATCACTTCATACTCCCACGCCTGGAGCCCCTGGATTACAGGGCTGCTCCCCCTTTGCCAGCTCGTGGCAGTGCCACCCCTCCTGGAATGCACACGAGGTTTGCAATGGGAAGGGAACCCCTCCCACTGCGTCTCTCCACGGCCCTGCTGCGGCTCTCTGGCACACCCAGTGTCTGGCCTCATTTGTCAGCTGTCTCAGCACTTGGGTTCGAGCAAACACAGAGAATTCCTGCTCTGTGGATCGGGACCATGACAAGGCTGGATCACATCGTGGAGTCTGTGGCAGGAACCAAGTGATTACTATCAAGGAATCTAATTACTGAGTCATCAAATGTGCAAGATGCCAAAAACTACATGAGGCAGAGTAGAAATAGTCTACTCAAGTTTGACATGAGATTCAGAATTTGATTTAAAGGCTTTTTCTTTTTTTTTTAACAAAAAAGCCCTATGCTACACCATCCTTTGCCAAAGTCAATACCAAGTGCAGCAGTCAATTTTCCCAAATGGTTTGCTGAGACATTTAAATAGTTTGACAAAATTATCTAATTCACTTGAAAATGTTCTAACAAAATCTGACTTCATTACCAAATGTATTTATACTGGCTTTATTCAATATGGAGCACATTTCTTCAAATTCTGGAATGAAGTG
Source organism: Oreocharis arfaki (assembly GCA_013398015.1). NCBI lineage: Eukaryota > Metazoa > Chordata > Aves > Passeriformes > Paramythiidae > Oreocharis > Oreocharis arfaki. Next base: position 202,098 of record VZRR01011764.1, read on the forward strand.
TATGTTACACCAAAAAAGATCTACTTATATTGATATTAATTTAGCTAAAAGTGGTTGACTGAGAAATACTTCAGCATGCAGAAAGTGGGCTTGGCATGATCCACATTAAAATGTATATTTATTTTTTATTTCAGGTAGCAAGGATTTATTTTAGCATTTCTTGCAGCATTTGCCATGTATAATGTCAAACTGGGTTTCATTCTGCCCATTGCAAAAATAGTCTATTTTGATTTGTAGCAGAGTGAGGACAGAAAAACAGCTTTTAGTATTAAATCTTGGGTGAATGTTGCACTTGGCTTGCTTTCTACTATTTTTTTAGCTGTTATTATCCAAGTCATCTAAAAACGTACTTAGTTTCATTTGTAGACTATCTCTGTAAATTGCAATTTAGAATGTTCAGTGTGATAAATTATCAGCTTAAATGAAACTGATGTGACTGAAGTTAAGTGAGTTTGAGTGGTGGCACCAGGTTTGGGATTTGCACCAGTTTAGTGCAGTGGCCCAACAAGGTGACTTTGTGGGACCTGAACACGGTCCCTCTGTGTGTGACTGGGGCTCTCTGTCACTTGTGCTGCTGTGACAAACAGCACTTCTGTTCCCAACAGGAGCTGGGGCACTGACAAATAATGACTTGATTGGGAGGGTGATGTGTCTCTAAGGGAAAGGAAAGTGAAACCATTTTTTAATATTCCTCTGGCAATTTAGATCATTTCTGCTCTGTAAACACAACAGTAAATGAAGAAGTAGTGGGATTAAGACATGTGTGATGTGCAGAGGTGGTGATTAATGAGGACTCTGAGCCCAGTCTGTTTAGCCTTTAATATAAAGAATGAGGTTTAAGCAAGGTTAGAGGGAAGGGCTCACACAACTCCCTTTGCCAGCCAACTGCAACCAGCTCAAACCAGGGGCCAGACCCCCCTGAAGTGACACTGACCCACACAGAAAATCACAAGAAACAGGATTTAGAAACTATCAAGTGAAAAGAGACATTTTAATCAGGGTGCTTAAACTTTAGAGTTTTTGTTTGCTTGCTTCTTAGCACCTGTTATTTCAAATACCACAGGAATACTTCAGTGTAAAGAGTTCTCTGTTAAAAACTTAGTCCTTCACTTCTTTTTACGTAAAGTAACATGAGGTACACAGAGCCTTCCTTCTGCTCAACCAGGGAACACCAGATTTGAAATCTCTGATATTTTTAAGCTTGAAACTAAAAATGCAGGGTAAAATCTTGTGAGTTACATGGGGGAGATTCTTTCCTGTGCTATCTCCTTGAGCTGCCAGGATCCAGGCCAGGTAGGAAAATACATTTGTGCTCCTAATTCTCATTACTTTAGGAGACTATTAAGTGTCTTAGCTACTTTGGGCTAATTTTTATTAATCTTGTTTATTGATTAATCTTCTAAATTAAGTTTGTGAGCTCATATAAATCAGTGGACTAGGAACTGACCCATTGTTGGAATCTTTGTAGGAAAAAACTCTTAACTCTCTAGAAGTACTTTGGAGAACTAAATACCTGCACAGATTTTCTAACAGACCAAGGAGATCCATCCCTCATTCTCTGTGGATTCCATTGGAGAATACTTTTCATTTATAACAGAATACACAAGTCAGTGGTTTAGTCTTCCCTTCAAAAGCACTAAAACCAATAACAAGAAACAGATATCTCTGACAGCTGAAAACATTTTCAATGGAGGAGGCCAAGAACCCATCATAATTTATCTCAGTGTTATGGATCTGAGCACGCAGAAGGGGCATCAGTACATCTGTCCAGAAAGAACAATGTACAGGTGCGGTGCTGAGCCCCACGAAACAAAGAAAATCAGTAATTAAAAGCATCTGGTTTCAAATCCCAACTCATTTATCTCATTGTAGAAAATGTGATCAGAATTCATTTATAATCATGTCCAGATAGGCTTACACAGGTTCCCCCCCTTCCCTTAAAGCAAAATTAGCATTAGCATAGGCTTACGTCAACAATAACATGCTTAAGGATAACCTGGTGCTGGATCCTGGGGTAAATATTGTTTGTCCATCAGCAGAAATAGGTGGGCAAGTGTTTCATTTGTGTTTCTGAGAGGGCTGGACTGACACTGAGGAGGGAGCCTCCACCAGTGCCTCTCAAAGTAAGGGCCGTGGTGCCTGCCCAGAGAGACACTGTAAGGGAAACTGCCTCTGAGTGAGAAATCAGAGTTACAGGAGAAGGTGCAAGGTTAAAGGAGATGGTCAGAGTAACTCAGCATTTAAGATTAATTCAGCCAGAGCTCTTCTGCATTACGTTAATGATTTTAGCCATTACTGGGTTTATCTGCTGTTAAATTTACACCTAATGTCTGTAAAGCTTTTTTCCCTTTATTTTTTCCAAATTCTGCTTAACTGCTTAAAACTATTTGATGTAAACCACACACACCAAACACAGTAGTTTATCATGGTGTAACAAATAATGAAGCTATTTTAACATCTCCCACTTTTGGGTAGTGTGTTCTACCTGGCAAACCTGAAGAGAGCAGACATCAGTACCTGTCCAGAACCCACCTGCACCTGGAAGCATCTTGCTGCCTGTTTGCCAGAGAATAATGACCTTAAATGACTGAAATAAGATAGATTAGTCAAGCATGCAGCACATGGGAGCTAATCTGGAGTAGACAGTCTCTGTGTTTGATTACACATCTTTGTAATTGACTTCCTGGCAATCAGTTGAACCTAAGGCAATGCTCTGTATTTAAGTATGTTTTGATATTTCTTATTAATAAGGATTTTCTTTCACTCCAAAATAACTTTTCCTGCTAGACTGTTAGCAAGAATAATTCTTCAAATCTCTCTCATGTGTAGCAGCTTCCACTGTAGCGATTCATCAGCTTCATTCCAGAGGTTATTGAACAAACCCTTATAAATACAAACATCCCTTGGAGTGGCACAGTTCCCATAATGATCCCTGCGAGGAATCATTTCTGCAGAAATTGCACGTCTCGGGTCAGAACAATTTTAGAGATATTCATTTGACATAGAAAAAGTGTGTTTGTGTGTTTTGTGAGCTTGTGTAGATGATAAAATGCATGACAAACACTGAGTTCTGTTCTGTGCCCCAGTCAGACTTGCACGTGTGTTTGTTAGGGCAGACAGGGAGTATTTCAGTATTTCAGGAAGCCCCTCTGGGCCCAAGAGAAGGCCCACACAGAAAACCCCTGAGTGTACCAGGAGAGGACTCTTAGGGCTCCTCTGTGATTCTGAACATGAAATTGCTTTCATATCACTGTCATTGGTATCACTAAAAATATTCTAAAGCAATTAAATGACCTGAGACTCTTCAGTCACATGAAAGTTCCTGTGGATAGTGTTCTCCATAATCTTATTAAGCCCCTCTTACTCCTTAGAGCTGAGCAGCTCCTGCACTTGTGGACTTGGCTCAGAATGTGAGTGAGTGAAGGTGCAGAACTGGATCCAGGTAATCCAAGGCAGCATTCTGAGTGAAAATTAGTATTTTGTAATTGTCTAAAAGCCAGAAAAAGGCTGCCATTGCCTTGGCTGTACTTCAGGATGTCACCCACAGGTGTGTCACAGGCTGCAGCAGAGCAGGGATAGAGCCCAAGTTTCCCCATACTGGCCACGAGCATGGCCCGAGGAGGGAAAACCAGAGACACGGTGTTGTACCTTGGAGCCACAGCCCCGTGCCACAGCCCCAGGACTTGGGTGCTCACTGTTTATAGGAAAAGGTAAGAAATGCAGTGATGCCCAGCAAGGTGAGCTGTGTTGAAGGATTTATTATATATCAGGGAGAGGGGGGGAAGAGGAGAAAGGAAGAAAGAGGGAGAGAAGGAAAAGATTCCTTGCATTCCAGAAATGTAGCCAGAGGCACCTGGCAGTGATTAGTGCAAAGGTTCACCAAACTTCAGATAGAGTCTGTCTTACAAAAAGCCCAAAAGAGTGAACAGTGTAACTGTTTCCTGAGCATGTGCTGACAGAAATTCCCGTAGGGCAAGACCCAGAACAGAAACACGTGGCCAGAGATTGGGCTCTATCCAGGGACCTGATTAGCAGAGCTTTACACATCATTTTTAATATTATGGGAAGAGATGAAAATCCGTGTTAACTTTTTTTTCCATTAAAAAAAATAATCTCCTGGTCCTGGAACTGAATTGGACTTTCTCACAGTATCAGTGACTATAATGCTTGGGGGAGGCATTTTATGAATGAACTGGTTGGTGTGCTGGGTTTTATGGGAGAACCTCATCTCATGGAAGCTCTCAGTTCCTGTAAGAGGCTGCAGTGCTGCACTTCAGATAAAATGTGGAGCTGCTTTGGTTTGTGCTTCTTACCCTGGTACTTTATTAGCTATTTTTTCTTCATGTTACTCTGAGTTAAAACATAATTCTCAAAAGTCAAGATTGTTCGATCTGGCAATACTGCTGTGCATGGAACTGTTACAGAATGGTCTTATAACCCAAAATATACAAAAAATGATTTGACATAAAGGACAGATGTTTTCCAGTCTGGGTTTGGTCCCGTTTCCACTGAACTCAATGGGATATGGGTTGAGGTTCTTTGTCTAGCTGAGGAATCTGCCAATCAAGCCATCACACCATTAAAGAAAAAACAAACCCAGACAGTTTTCATATTGGAAACATCCCTGTCTTACATGTTTCCATTTGCAGTTATACTTCATTCCTATTTATAATTCAAAAATCTTAGTTTGAATTTATTTTCATTATTTTTCAATTTTTCAGTTCCACTCAGTATTTGCTAAGTATACTGTGTGTAGTGTTTGGCAGTCAAGGTCTAGTCAAGCTCTTTTATCTTGAAAGAAGCTTTATAATTTCTTATTCTGGTAATTTGTCCTGGAACTGGTATTGAACAAAGACTAAAGCAGAGGGCAAATCTATTTCTTCCTCAGACTAAGCACTGTGGGTGAATATAGGAAACACCCATCTAGACATTGTGATGGAAATCTCAGAACAATCCATGTCCATGTGTATTTATTTTTTGGTTCTTCATGTTGCACTGATATTGGAACAGGATATTTGGTGTGCATTGTGAGAATACAGAGATCCTTAAACAGCCCTGCCTGCTTGGGGAGGCTGAGAGTGCAGACAGCATCAATCATTCTACAGCAAAGTCTTTTGGTACTTGCAGCCTTTAAGTGTGTTTTCTGTAGGTCACTGACAGCTCATGGCACACACAGGTAGTCCCCTCACAAAGGCCTTACTTACAATTTAATATAAACTTCCACCATCCAAAATATATTGTTAAAGCATGATCACAAGAAAGTTTATATAAAAAGTTTTACTGGGATTTCTGTTTGAGATTCCTAAAGATGTGCTTTAGAAAGTGAGAGGAAGATCAATCTTTTCTATGTTTTGATTTCTAATTTTCCTTTTTAAAAAGTCCTTCTGTTAGGACCAAGATTTCTGAACATTCCCATTGATGTGAGTGACAAGTGCTTTCCAGTAGAGCTGAGGAACTGGTTTGTTGGCCATGACTGACACTTGGTTTCATGATTCTTTGTGGGCAGAATCCCACTTGACTGCAGGAGTTCCTGTGGGAAGGGCTGTGGAGCTGGGTATTTTCAGGCAGTGTTGGTGCAGAAATGTGCCCAGTGCCACAGTTAGGCTCAGTAATTCCCAAAGTCTCCTTTGGTTGTGTGTATGAATCATGTAAGATTTTTCTATCTTTCTCTTTTCCTGGATTGCCTGCTGGTGCCTCCTCAGAGGAAGCATTGGCCCTGCAGGCCCACCTGAAATCAGACAGGAATTCCATCTCCAGCACCATCCTACAGTGGTGCTTCAGGGGGAACTGGAAAAGGCCCCCAGTACGTGGTCAGTCACCCTGAGCTGTGCAGTGAGTGAAGAGAGCACAATTCCTCTCTGCCTCCATGGGCGATCACTTTACATCCTGAAGCACAAGATGTGATTACCCCTCGCTTAGCGTGGAAATGTTGGTTTTGGCCATTAAATTATTCAGTCCCTTTGTAAAAAAATAGGTATTTTGTTTGATTCTACGGCTCCTGTGGCTGTGAATGGCACAGGCCAGGGCATGCTGTGTGAGCAAAATGTTCCTTTTGTTTGCAGCCAAGCTCCTTCTCCCCGTGGTGCATGTCCTGTTGCTCCTGTGTCTTGGACAGGGTGGAGAGGAGGCTGGCTCCCCCATCACACCCTTGTATGGCCCTGAACAGAAATATTCCATAGAGCCAAGAGCCCTCAAATGTAATAAATATAGGAAGGATAAGGATTTTTTTTCATGCCTGTGAGAGTATTTATATCTCTTTATATACAGCTATATAGAGGCACAGATATATATTAAAAGGCCCCAAAGGACCTGCAAATTTACTGAATTATGCAAGTTACAATTAAGGTAAAATATATGGTATATATTTATTATTACTATCCAAACCAAAGCAAACTGTGGTTGTAGTACAGTATTAACAGGAAATGTGCAGGCTATTAGTTATTGAAACACACATGCCTGAGCTACTGCCTGGGAATTTTACTGTATCCAGCTGAGTTCTTGCTGTAAGTCATTCAGTGTTTCATCTTCCACACAGAAGGCATCACCTTTTAGGCTCTAATGCATTATCTGTTTAATTTGTATCAGGAATGATTCCCCCTCTCTTTTAACAACCTGAGTATCACAGCAACCTAATTAGTTGGCAGATACTCAGGAGAGAATTAAAAACACAGCACTGGGGACTGGACAGTTGCGCTGATGAAAATCTCCCCTTGGGTGTGCCAGAGCACATTCACACATGCACACACATATGCAGGGTAATATTTTAGGGACCAGCTTGAGCTGTAGGGATTGTGATGAATATTTTAAGGACACAGATCCCCATGTTGGCCACTTGCGCTAACATAGCCAGATCTTTCTGCTGAACAAAGTTATTTCCTAGCTGAAAACTGCCTTAACTTACAGGAAACACGTTACATTCCCCGTTTGGGGGAGATGGAGCAGAACGTAGCGGATTTTTACTGAGAACTGCTCAACTTTGTGAATCTCTCTTGATGCAGAGGAGGCAGCGATGCTCAAGTGTTACCCGGAGCTGTCAGGGTTTCAGCTCAGGTTCCTGCTCCTAGGATACTGCTGCCCACAGCCAGCAATGTTTGCTGAGCTCCAGCACCGGGGCAGCCGTGCCCAGCGGGAGCAGCGAGCTGGCAGCTCCACACACTGCTCCACACACTGCAGAGGGTCTGCATCCCTTTGGCCTTGCAGGGGACCTCACCACCCTTAACCACTCATCTCAAAGGTTTCACGGCACGAACCCTGTCACAACTGTTAAGCTCACACACAGGAAAAACAGGAATGCAAGAGTCGGAGTGGGGACAAGCACTGCTTTAAAAATAACAATAAAAACTTAAAATTCTTCTCCCATGTTTAAGATTTAAGTAGCCTCTGGGAGTAGTTAAACTGGGTAGGGAAGCTGGGATTCTCAGTATTCCCTCAGCTGGATACCTAAGTGTACCATTTTTGTTTGACAAGCATCATGATTGCACAGAATTTAGAAACACGATGGCCCATCCTAACAAAAGCACTCGGAGCAGCCCGGCAGGTCTCTATGGGGTGCTGCGTTTCCCAGCAGTAGCCAGGACAAGACATTCCAAGAGCAGGCAGAGGAAACCCAACACAAGCAGTTGCAGAGGACTCGCTCCCCAGAAGCATTTCCCTGCCCTATTCAGAGTGGTTTCTGGCTCATCCCGGCATTGGAGTTTTTAGTACGTCTTTTGTTTCTCTTTTAAATGTGTGTGTGGTCATTACCCATATAAATGTCACTATCATGAGCTCTTTTAGCTATTATCTTTCCAACGAAAACAACTGCAATCTTTTAAATCTCCTTTCAGATAGAAGCATTTCCAGGCTTCTAAGGGCGTTGCTGGCTCGTGGAGGACGATGTCTGTGTCCCTGCGTGCCGGCGGCCGGGCCGCAGTCCCCGCTCGTGGCCGGGCAGAGCCGGAGCGAGGGCCATGTGGGTCCCGGAGCGAGGGCCCGTGTGGGTCTCGGAGCGAGGGCCCGTGTGGGTCCCGGAGCGAGGGCCCGTGTGGGTCCCGGAGCGAGGGCCCGTGTGGGTCCCGGAGCGAGGGCCCGCGTGGGTCCCGGAGCGAGGGCCCGTGTGGGTCCCGGAGCGAGGGCCCGTGTGGGTCCCGGAGCGAGGGCCCGTGTGGGTCCCGGAGCGCAGGCCCGTGTGGGTCCCGCAGCTCCCAGCTGTGGCAGCCCTGGCCGGGAGCAGCCGTTCGGCACAGACGGGCCCGCAGAGCGCCCGCAGGGAGCGCGCCTCACGACAGCTCCCTGAGCCCAGCCGCGGCCCCACTGAGCCCTTTGAGGAAAAGCTGCGGCCCCAGGGGAGCTGCCCCTGGCGTTTGGCTGCTGCTGAGCAAATAAACTCCGTGTTTTCCCCTGCATCTGCTGCTCAGCAGCGCGGGCTCCAGAGAGCATTCGGTCCCTGACCTGAAGCGAGCACAGGTGGCCCCAGCACTCCCCGGTCCCTTTTTGGCACCTCTGCAGCCCCAGGCCTTTTCCAAACCAGAACAAATAAGATATTTTTCTCTTTACATGTCGGTTCTTGGAATTTGACTTTAGTCCTCTTTACTTTACATATTACTGGTCAGCACTTCCGGGGACATGGGGGGTATCTTTCTCAGAAAAAAAAAATTGGTTTCCAGTTCTTGCATATTTGAGTCGAAAATATCCTTGCCTTCACCCATCCAGCAATACTAGTTTAATTCCTCAGTTTAGTCTGGGGATATTGAGCCTCTGTGGTTTGTGTTACAGGTTTTGTTTCCTTCTTTTGGGAGACAGAATTATTTCAGCTTAGGATGGGCTTGGATTGGTTGATTTAAATGCCTTTTAATATTTAGAGTGTCACTGTGACAGCTTTTGGCAGTGCTCCTCTGCCTCTCATGCTAAATTTGGTTAAGCTGTTGTCACCATTAATTCACAGTTCCCCTCTTGCACGCTCCCATGTAGTGCTTAGCCCTCAGTCGAGCACAGCCTCGCTCCCAAGGTCAATCCAACTGCTCCAAGAAGCAGTCATGTGAAATGATGGTTTATGGTGTTTGAACAGCTTGTGCAGGGGTAGAGGAAGACACAAGTGAGAGACTGAAGTTTTTATTTAGTTAATTCTTTGTCTGCCTCCAATGGTTTTTGCTCAGTACTTTTTTCCAGCCCGGTGACATCTGTTACAACCTGCAGAGGTTGTTTTATTTCTCTGCCTCGGGGTCTGTAGCTGGGAAGTTTCCGCAGGGTGGTTCTCAGACAGCGAGGTGGATTTTGCAGCATATGAAGGTTCTGGAGCTGTTCAAAGAGATGCTTCTTAGGTTTAGCAAAAGCTCCAGAGGCAGCAGAATGTATTGAGAACTCCCCATGCCGCCTGTGCTGTGTGACAGGGCACCACTGGGCTGTGGAGCACAGGGCCCTTTGTCACAGCTGTACGAGAACCACTCTTGCTCATCTTCAGAGTGAAACTGAGGCTTTTCTTTGTCTTGGCTGCAGCTTGATCCTGTTCCAGCTTTACCCCGTTACAGCTACAAAGGCACTTAAACACTTTACTTGCATTTACTCATTCTAGCTAAATTTTGCAGTTGTGTTTCTGGATATGCATCTCAGCTCACAAAATTCTAAATTAAACTGAGCTGTGTTTTGGTTGCTCACTGAGGAGTGGTGTCATTCTGATCCTGTCATTATGGTGAGTACAGGAGCTCAGTGTAAAGGAACAGAATTCCTTGTCTAACTCTCTTTCCTCCTAGCAAATATCTGAAGGTAGCACTGCATTGTTGTATTTTTTTTTTTTCAATGTAATTTGTACCTGCAGAACAGACTTCTCTGTAATTTGGCCATCATGGAAATAGTTTATTCAAGTATTTAATTTTCCCATATTATGATGTGATATGTGAAGTTTTTCTGTTTTTTCTTTTTCTAGGCTTGCTCCCAACATAATCTCTCCACTTGTCAGCCCCCTGAAAGCTTTAGTTCCTCCCTCCCTCTTGCAGAAACACAGCTCTCCATCGTCCCACAGCCAGTCACCCAACGGGCAGCAGTTTTCTGGAATACCAAATACACCATACACCCCATTTCCCAACCAGTCTGCACAGCAGGGATCTCAAGGTAACTCTTCCCTCTTTTTGTTTTTTGCAACTTTTCTAATTCCTAGCTGGAGAGAAAGAATTTATTTTGGTTTTTCATATTGGGCTAATACTAATTTCAGGGGGAACTCCAGTTTTTAAACTGAATTGATGTACATACAGATGGAAATTTTCAGACAGGTCCATGCTGTGATATGTCATCATAATGGGGAAAGCTGTCCCAACAGCAGATTTATTGCATTTATGCAGGTTCTTCAGTAGAAAGCTGCTGGCCATGCTCCTCTCCTGACTGGCGATCCAGCCTGGAGAGTGACCCTGCAAGAGCCATCCAGTCCCAAAATACATGGGCTGAGGCACTCCTTGCCAGTGTCCTGCTCAGTCCACTCAGAGTGATGCACAAGACATGGAATTTGACAAAGAAAAAAAAATTTCCATTATTTGGAAGTTTGGCTTGTGTTATGTTACATAATAATATATATATACATTCTGTACAATTGTAGAGTGCCTTTGGGATTTGAGGACAGGAATGGGAGCAGTAAGCAGCTGTCCCACAGCTTAATTTAAAACATTTTTTGTTCTGAATTGCTCAGCCTTTTTAATTGGGAGCTTACATACCTATTCTGGAGTTCTGCTGTGGGAACTAATTAATGTTCCTGAAATTTTTGAGGCACAAATTAGCAAGAGATATTATTATCACAGATTCTTCCAGTAACAGGAGCTTGCATATTTCAGAAATCTGTTATGCAATCCAGATGGTGAGCTGCTAAAGTGTGGTAAATATTCCCAATAAAGAAGTGTGCAGGACATCTGTCTGCTTGCAAGAGCGTGAGCAGCTCCCAGCTGGGATGGGGTTGGGTATCCCAACAGTTCCCTCTGCCCCTCGTTCTCTGAGCAGTGTTTTTGCTCTTTGGTTGGACAGGCTTAGTCTGAAAAGTTAAAGCATATTATATTTAATGATTTGTGCTGAAGGAAAAACTAACTCAACCTGATGCTCAACAGATTATTCAATTTAAAAAGATTAACTCTGTAAGGGAAAAGTGGCAGATTTATGATAGCATATAATGATATATGATTATGTTGCTATAATGAGCTAAATAACTACAAGCCACAAGAGGAAAGTTTAGCAGCTCATTACTACGGCAGAAACAAATGCATAGACAGAACAAGTTTTGAACCACTTAAATAAATTGACTTTATTCCTTAAGAAAACCACATTTCCTTTTGAATGAATTGTTGCTTTCTAAGTGTTATGTCATGTGGTTTTGAAAAAGCAATAATTTTCCACTTTGGCCAAATGTTGAAGTATTATTATAAATTCATTATGGAAATGGTCATTCCAAAATCAGTTTTGATTAGCAGCCTTTGAAACCAATTATCTGTAACCTGTACTTAGCTGTACTTGCTCTACTTTTTTTTTTTTTTTTGCCTCGCAGTTCATTAATAGCACATTTCTCTAATGGAATCGGTAATAATTTGGGAGTTTTGAATTTTTGCCAAAAAAAAGGTACACCACATTAGCCTAGTGTAGAAGCAGGCATCTATACAGAAGCACATAAACATTGTGGGTGTGGAATTTTTAGGAGATGGCAGCTTCGTCAGGCTGGTAGCAGAAATATTGATAATGAAAGAACAAGATGACATTATTTATATGTTTAAACCTAGCTGTAGTAAGATCACATGGAAATTATTACATGCTGAAAGAATTTGGCAGGCAATGGAATCCTGTAGTTATTTATACCTGACATGATTTCTTGTCAGAAATTTAATGGAATTTGAAAAGCTGAGATTTATTTGCAAATACATGTATATGACATGACATAACAAGATGGCATTTAATAGGCATATTCCAATTATTTGCTCATTACATCATTCATTTTAAAGCTGCTTGAAGTTTTCTAGGCTGTGCCTTAGAGAAGTAGAGGCAGCCAGTGCACTGTGTGAAGTGGCTAAGTGCAGCTTTTCTGCCACAAATTATTTCAAAGCAAAATTTAACTAAATGTTGTGTTTGGAACTCAGTTTATTCCTTTATGAACTGTTACATTTCTACATCTACTGTACATAAAACATTTAACAGTGATCATTTAAACTGACAGGGCATTTAGTAAATTCTTCATGTGAAAATAACCCCAGAAAATTTTTGATTTAAATCAAAACTGAAGGAAAACCTGAAATCCATGTGGCAAAAAAAATATTGGTGAAACACTTACTGCCAAATTGGTACTACAGATTTGCACTCTAGAAGGAGCAGGGCTGGCTGCACTGGACCAGCCTCCTTGCTTACTTTGTATTTTAACCCCTGAAGGGACTCCTTTTTAAGAACTTGTAAAAAATGCTCCCTGTTTAGTTTACTCTGATCAGCCATATGTGGTTGTTAATTGAACGCCTGGGTATGGGATTTTAATCATGTTTTAATTCCTCATATTTTCTCTGTGAAGCATTTCAAGAAATCTGAACTAAATCACAACTAAATGCCATAAACCCAAAGGGTCAGAAATCCCATTTTTAGTGTTCTGATCTGTTCTACCTGACCTGTGTTCCCACTGCACCCTTTCCCTTCCTCACTCCATGTTTTTTCTTTAATTTCCTACCTGCATTTATCCCACCTGCAGGCACGTTAGAACAGGGAAGGTGCATTTCTGTGTGTTGTCTTTGAGAAGCACTTGGCAGGAATCAGGTCCTGGTGAACTCAGCGGTAGTGTGTAGTGGGGATTTTCCTACATCCATCTCTTCACTGGGTGGTTCCAGCATCACTTTTTCCTCTGCCTTCTCAGATTATCACACAGTGGTGCTGAGGGATAGATACTGCAATCCAAAACAGGATTTCATTGCTTATGGCAGTCCTTTTCCAGACTCTGATTCTGAGGCAGTTCTCTGCTTCAGGTATTTCCAGACAGTGTAACTTAAAACACTTCAAAATAACCTTTCCCCACAGGTCTTGGGAAAACCCTGGATCTGACTAGTTTCAGTCCAGTTCTGTCATGCTTGGCTGCACTCTGCTTTTCTAAGCCACTGTGCCAGTCCTGTACCTCTTGAAAATATTTAATTGATGTAACAAAGGCAAGCCTGGGAGCACAAGGGAAGGACAGCAGTTACAGGGACAGAGAAAATACCCATCATGCCTTCCCTAGGAGTGATGTCTACAGCAGATATTCTGGAAAAGGTTCATTTTTTTTCTCTAGCAATGCATTTGAGTGCTCTCTGCAACCAGCTGTGCCTCCTTTGAAGCCAAGTGTCTCTTTTTTTTACTGCTCATCTCAAAAGGATGTATTTTTAGAAGGCTTACAGCAAGGAGTTGGTGTTTTGTAAACAGAAAGTCAGGATAGTTATCAAAGCCAGTCAATAAAGCACTGTACCTAAAACCACATCAAAAGAGGGCTGTGCTACCTCTCATAAGAGCTTCTTGGTTCTTTGAGCCAGACTCTCTAGGCAGTAAATAGAGGTGGCTGTCTATTTATTCTAAGGAAGGATGTGCATCATTTAATGCTCAGCTTTCAAAATTTTTGGGCTGCCTTCTCCATAGCAGCAAGTGTGAGCAGCCATGCTACAGTACAGAGTGTGTAGTGTCTTTATCTAAGAGTCATCCATTAAGATTTAACTAATCATAGACATCAACAATTTAGGTATTTTGTAGTGCATCATGCGTTCTCAAGAAATTAATCATCTAATCCTTGCAGATTCTGCCAAAGCACATACTAAACTGGGAAACTTCAGAGCAAATCTTTCACCACTCAATGAGTTTATTGCATTTCTATTCAACAATTGCCTCACTTAGCCTTATTTATTGCCACGTTAGGAAATATGAAGTGACCAGACTCCGAGTTTTGCCTGGTACTGCTTGGTCAGACTTCGGTAGTGGAGGGAAAACGTAGAGCAGTATGGGAGATCTTACTGACCAGGAGAGAGCTGGTACACAGCAGGAATTGTAAGGGACACATTCCACCCCACACAGCCCCAGGTGCTCTGGGGACAGGCACAGGGATTTAATTTCTGAACAAACAGACTGAAGAGCTGCACAAGCAGCCCAGCAGGGCGGGTCTCTGCTCTGAGTGGGGCCGAGCCATCAGCTGGAAACGGGGAAACGTGGCTGTGGCTGGGATTCACTGAACTGCCCCGAGCTTCTGCAGGAGTTCCTGAGGAAATGTTTCAGTCTGAGTAAGACTGAGGGAAGAAAGACAACAGCTCCATATTTCTTCTGGCAATTAGAGGAAAATCCCGAAGTACATTGTGCTAGACTTTAGGCCTAACTTGGTTGACTTCAGTTGCATTTAAGGGAAGGAGCATCATTTCAGAGAAGGTAGGAAAAGGGGTAGCTGATAGGAATGTGCAGTTAGTGTGCAATGCACTTGGAATCGGGAAGAGGTTATTGAGGCAGGAGGAAAGAACAGAATTAAATCAGGCCATGGTTGGTTTAAATATTGTGACATACTTTGAGGTCATTCTTACGGGAACAAATTACAATTTCTTTTAGGATGTTGGCACAACTTAGAAGTTGTAAAATTCTTTCCTCAGCAATTCATACGTCCTTTACTGTTAAATACCTTCTGTTGTTGTCTACAACTCATTCACAACTTTTGATGGCAAAACTCAAACTTACAGGTACTGATAATACAACACTTGGGGGGGAAAAAAAGCAGGATCTAAGAAATGTTGGGTATGTGGGGGACAAAAGTCAAAAATGCCTCAAAAGCAGAATGACTGAGGCAAGCAGAGATCACACAGATCTATCTCAGCACTTTCCAGAAGTAGAAGAGCCTCTGGCTGAACTCCGTCTTTGCCTGACATCCATCTGGAGTCAGTCCTACACTTCTAGGTCAATTTTACCTGCCCACTGTGGCCCCCTGTGTCCAGTGAAAGGGGGTTCATTTGAACCAAGAGCAGTCTGGGAAAGAAGCTTGAGGAACCTGTGAAGGTATTTTGGATAAACAACAGTCTCCAGCAGTGCACAGCACACACTGGATGAGAAAAGACTTTACTCAACTGAAAACAAAGCAGTGGTATTCCTTGAAATACTGCATTATTGTATTTAAATCAACAGTGATTCATTACAGAGACATTCCCTTAGGAGCTGAGTATCCTGGACCTTACCCAGTGGAGGGCTTTCTATTTAGCTTGGAACCAAGGGTGCTGTTGACTGTGTTCAGCTCATCTATGGCTTGAAATGAATCCCATCCTTGAGGTTTTTGCTTGATGGGGATCACAGTCCACAGCACATTGTGGGACCGAGTCTGATGCAGCTTTTCTGTTACTGCACTTTATAGAACAGCATGATCATTTTTCCAGAGTTAAAACTGAGGAACTAAACCCCTCCAACAGTAATGAAATGCTGTGACAGAAGGGGAGGTAATACCATTGCAGAAGGGTTAAACTGTGTGCCATATCTGCTTTCAGGTTACCAAGGCAGCTTTCACTCCATACAAAACTGTTTCCACTATGGAGATTGCTACAGAACAATGGACCAGTCTGTCAGCAGTGATGTGCTCACAGGGGAATCCCATTGCTTCAATCCTCTGAGGCAGAATGGCTACCACATACTCAATGCACCTCTAGCTTCAACAGGTAATTTATTCCACCTATGAAGAATTATCCGTATGATATTTGTAGCAGGAGGGGGAAAGAACACATTTTATATTCAATGTTATGACAAAAACATGTTTGTATAAAAACCCCTGAAATACATTTGCATCTATAAAAACACCAGAAGGAAAGCTTTTTTTTTTTTTTTAAATCCTGCAGTATTTGACTGATAGACAAAGTCTCTTCCATTCTGCTGGATACCATAGGGAACACCCACCTTCAGGAGAGCTGACAAGGCACTTCCCACATTTTTTGTGTGGTCTGTTCACTGCACATCTCAGGTGTGCTCAGGCACCCTTTTATAATCCAGTCAAAGTTATAATGGCTACATTACTATAGTACTGCAATATTTTAGTATTCATTTCCTTTCTACTTTTAAAATTAAGAATTGACAGAATTGCTGAAACCAAACAAAACGTGAGTATTGTCAGAGCCATGAAACACAACCATTTGCTGCAATCTTTACTTACATATGTCCAAGAAAGTTCTCTTCATGTCTGCACTCAGGAGGGCACCTCGGTTAAAAACGATACTGAAAACATATGTTTAAGTGCTTTTTGAATTGGGGCCTGAGTCAGACCACAAAATTAGAGTTGACTTTCCTGTTTGTTTTGTATTAAAGGGAGACTCTGTTCAGAGTGAGTGTGCACGCATTTGTCTGCTGTTCCATTCTGGGAAGTGCATGCATCAGTAACCAACACAAAGGAAACGTTTAAGATGAAGTTTCAGCTTCAACTTTGAATTCTTTAGTGTTACTCATAAGTTTGATGTTACTAAAACATAGGGGTTTTTTCATGTTAACATCAAATTTCAGGTTTGGATTGACAGCTTGCAATATTTAAAGAACAGACTAAATAAACTTTCCAAAAGAAATTGTAGCAGTAAAGAATAATACTGTGGCAAGACACCAACTTCAACAACAGTTGATTTTACTGTCTGGGCCTAAACTATCATGAAATGTTTCTGTTTAGTATTTTTGTTTTTAGAGTGGTTATTGAGGCATGCAAATACTTAAAAGGCTGAAACATAAACATATATGAAATATGTAAATCTCATCTCATCTTTTAGTGTGTAAAATAGAACCATTCAGGTTTGCAAGATTCATCAAGGCTATGCATTAATTTTTTTCAGGCTTTTATAGCACCATTAATATTAAATGAGATCTCATCTCGCAGGAATGCCAAATGTGACTGGCAAACAGCTGTTCCATGAATCACATTAACAGTCAATAAATTTTTATTTTCTGTTCAGGACTTTGGATAGTTTACTCTATCTGGAATCTAATAATGATTTCTGGGGTGTATGCTTATCTTGGGTTTTATCCATCTGTGGTTGTGTATCCACCCTGTATACAGGCTCATCAAATAGAAATTAGCATAACATAAACACTCGCAAAACTTACCAAAATACTGGTCACTCCACTTGGCCCGACACAGATAAACACGCCGAGGTCATCCTCCAGAACCTCTGGACATTCACTGTGTGCCAGATTTCTGCAGACAGCAGAATCTGACCTGTAAACCAACAGTAAATTAGTAAGTCATAGGAAAATGCAGAAATGTAACTAAGTAGAGAATTTGATCTCTAATAATAAAAACATACCTAACAGTAAAATAGCCACAGTTAAGTGGACAGGTTTTCCTGCAGCCAGGACTGGCTATATAGGATGCAGGATCTGTCCCTGGCTGCTGGTGTGGTGCCACATGGCACCAAGGCCCCTGTGGAGCCTAAGCAGTGTTTGGCTCAGCCCTACCCAGGCACACCTGCCTGCAGAGGTGTGGGCAGGTGGAAAAGACAAGGGGAAGGCTAAAGAGAAGGAATCCCCTCATTTTCCACCAAGGCACAGCAATAGCCATTTCCCAATGGCCCCACAGACCCCTCTGTGGAGTAGAGAATGGAGCCAGGTCCAGTGCTTCAACCATGAGGCTCAGCCATCCCTAGGTGGAGTTGCCTCTGTATAAGGGCTTGTCTTTCCATATCAGGCACACAGGCGCAGGCATTTGCTAAACTGCATCTTCTTCCATGTGCTCCCTCAGCTGACAATGCTGCTGCTGCTGCTTATTCCAGTTGTGGTAGGTGGGCTTTGGGATCCCTGGGGACTCAGTCCAAGGGTCAGAACGTTGTGCTGAAGTTCACACAGATGCTTTTCTAAAGGCTAAACCCAAATCAGGTGGTGCAAGGGAAATCAGAATATGTATAAAGGATGAAGGTAAGGGAGTGAACACAGCAGAGGGAAAGTAAGGAGGAGCTGGACTGCAGTAAAATGAACATGTGCATGTGGGCCTTGACTGGCCAGTTGCAAAAGTTGGTTATACTGGGTCATAATAGGAAATTTTCATGTCCTTTGGGGTAGGCAATAAATCTTTCTTTTAGACTCCAGCTGCCGTACCATCTGGTAGCACGGCAAACCTGCTCCTTTGCACAGGGATGAGCAGCTCAGGAGGTTTGTAATAGCTGTGGAAGTTTGGCATTACGAAAGAAAGACAAATTATTCCTCACTGCCGTGGCTTTCTGGTAGCTTGGCAGGCAGCAGCCAGCTTGGCCTGGGAAGGAGCTGGTGGGCTTTGGTGGGCTGAGGTTCACAGCTCCTTCCATATGTCCTGTGAGCCTGACCTGCCCCAGCCATACTTCCTCATGCGTGCACTATGTGGAGAGCCAGTAAATGTAGGATCCAGATTTCTTCTGGGTCTTAAGAGCAGCTGGGAGACACATGGAATATTTTTTTCGAAGTGCTATTAGAAGGAAAAATACAAACCACGAGGACTGCATCACTTTTAGAGCACACTTTAGTAGGATCGTTGCCCACTCATTGTTTTGACATCCTATTCAGATAATGACTGTGAGTCCCGAGAGCCGTGCTCTGACACTTGCACTTCGCTTGCAAGTGCACAGCTTTCCACAGAAATGAATGAGAGTGCCAGCCATGATGACACAAACACCCACTGGAGTTTGTGCATCTCCTGGGCAAGGCTTTGATGCTGAACACTATTGTCTTTCCTTAATGCTGTGCTGTCCTGTCCTGTGTGATCCCAGGCCCCAAGCTGTGCTGCCCTCCTCATGTGCACCGTGGCACTAACTCATGTCCATGCCCTTGTCACTCTTCCAGGCTATGAGGGGATCTCTGAAGCACAGTGTGTATCCGAAGACATGGTCCCCAATGGAACAGATGAAAATGGATTCTTCCAGAACAGCGCCTTTGATCACTGCTTGAATCACATTCCTTCCATCTACACAGATACCTAAGAGCAGTGCTGGCCTTGTTTCCTTTATTGTACCTATAACTGCGTATGTAATAACAAGGTGTTGTTCAAGTACTTTTATTTAGTCTGTATCCCTATATGTGCTCATTTAAATGAACACCTCACATTTACCAAACCATTTTATACATGAATAGTCTGTATAAGATAATATTGGAACCTGTTCCTTTGCTGTGGCACTTTGAAATTCATGCTTTAAGGGAATGAGGAGCATTTCAAGCAGCTTGTTTTGTAAGTTCTCTCAGTAAAGTGTAAATGTAAGTTATATAATAAACTTGTAAAGAAGAGGTTTTTCTTCTTGGAAAGTATGTTTCAATTGAGAATGTTGTGCCCTTTAATCAGTTTTCATTTAACTTGTTGGTACGGTCTTCTCTTTTTTCTTTTTTTTTTTTTTTTAACTAAAAGAATTTTTTTAATCACAGACCTCATGTATATAAAGATCTACATTTGCTCAGCTGGTTTTGTATTTTCGGTTTTACAAGAAAGCATTAAAAACTGGAAACAAGTGTACTGTCGTTTCTTAACATGACATTAACATTTCTTAATTAGGGTCCCTGGTACTGCATTCTTAACATGCCTGAGAGGGATTTTACCAAGCAGTGACATCTCGGTCACTGTGCCATTAGAACAGCCCATGTGTATGTGAAGAAAACCAAGGGGCTTCCAGCAGAACAGAGGTCACCTGCAGTAGTTTGGTTCCCGTCACTGTAGCCTTGGCTTCATTGGGCTGCACTTCCCAGTGTAGTGATGATTCCTGGGAGAGACACATCCTGCAAGGGGCCAGGTGCTCCCAGTGTGTGCTGAGCAGGCCTGTTAGAGCTGAGCTCCTGAAATTGTCCCATGGTGCTTTGGGAGAACAGTAAGGAAGAATAATTTTTTTAAAAAAAGTTCTCATTTACAAACCATTGCAAGTTAGGCTTAATAAGGGGTGTCCAGACTGTGCATCAATCCATGTCTGTTCACTTACAGAGCTACAC
This sequence comes from Oreocharis arfaki, assembly GCA_013398015.1. Lineage (NCBI taxonomy): Eukaryota > Metazoa > Chordata > Aves > Passeriformes > Paramythiidae > Oreocharis > Oreocharis arfaki. The sequence continues at coordinate 221,970 of VZRR01011764.1, forward strand.
AGGCTGCCACAGGGCACCACTGAAAAGCCCAACCTGGGGTGAACCCAGTCTGTGGCTGAGGACCGTACTTTCCTTTTTTCATCTCTTCTCTGCCCAGAAATGTGGGAGACAGCTCAGGTCCAACAGGGTGCCTGTGTCCCAGTCCCAGGACCCTGCAGCTTTGCTGCTATGGGAGCATCAGGATCCCTGGTGCTCCTGTGCCTCTCCTCAGCCCCTGCAGCCTCTGCAAACACAGAAACCCTCCGCGTGCCAAGGCTGATCAGGGTAAGCAAAGAGCCTACACGGTGCACTTGCTTCCCCAGGGCCTGGTTGCACCTTGTTAGTGCACTTAAAGGGGCCTCTGTATCCAATTTAGCTTTCTGTCCTGAAGAAATTTGAATGAAACTTAGACATTCAGGAAGTTTTAGTCACTACGGAACAAGGTTCATGGGGTTACATGACCCGACCCCCCTGTTTGAGCAAGGGTTCTTCAAGCTCTCTGGCTCTCAAGGACACCCAGTGCCAGCTGCAAACCCATTAATTGTGGCCGAGCAGCCTTGGCAGCACTGACTCATCATTCCTCTCCTAGAACTGAAATGCAGAAAGGCTCCAAATTGTGCTCTAAGCCTGCACACGTGGCTTTGCTTCTGATCACGGCCACATTTGGCTTTCTGTCCTGTTTGTTTATTCTGATGCGTCAGAGTTTGGGTTTTTTTTGGTCTCAGACATAAGTGGGCAGAACTCTCTCCCAGAACATTAAAAAAGGGGGCAGGTAGCTTAACAACTGCCAACAGGAAAAACTAGGGCTTTTGAAGGAAGACTTAGAAAAATACCCAAAGCCCAACAAAGCTGTAATGTCTGAGACAAAAATCAAAATCATTCCTGTGCTGCAATTAGTTGGAAACACAAAAAGGAAATAATGACTTAAAAACAAGATTAATTCAATTTCCTAAAAATTAAATAAATTCTTCAAAAAATGACATATTTTTAGTTAAAAATATAAACCAACCAATCCTAAACATGTTTGATCAATTAAAAAAATACTTATGTCACAACAACCAGGCTGTTCAAAACCACACAATGATTCACAAAGGTTTGGGAAACTTAAAGCATAGCAGCTGGGGTGATGATTTAATTCCACAATCTGTGTGAATCAGGTTTTCTGTAAATTAAAAGGACAGATTCAGAGAAATGCAAAGGCACTTGTTTGAGTCTGTATGGTTTGGAAAGTTATCCATAATAAAGCCATTAAAATACACAATAGCACAAGTTAATGGTTACTTGTGTGCTGTGTACCTCATTATTTCCTTTTATTACATGTAAGTAGGGAAGTATCTCATGTAAGCTTTTCCTAAAGACACAAAGAAACCTTTCAATGGAATTTATTGCTTGGCAAGTTTCTCGTTGTGGTGCTGTAAAAAGCCCAACAACTAATATGTATAATAACTGGAGTAAGGCTTTATATATAATAGTAGAAAATTATTACCCTGTGGAATTAAAATGGAACTGCTGGTTCCAGTTGACTGTCAGATACTTTTTCAATCTAAGCAACAGAATTCAACTAATAAATTACAACACTACTTTATAAATAGCTACAAATCATTTCCCCAGTGAATGCAAACCCCATTTACCCCTGTGCATGTACTCTGTGTACGCAGGACGCTTTAGGAACAACTGAAATAGGATGACCTTCAGTGGCTGATCAAGCTGGGAGAGAGAAAATTAATTTCAAGTTGACACTGAAGCAGCAAAGACACTTCTCTGCACTCTCCACCAGCTGGGCTGGAAGCCAAACATTCAGCAGGACTTCGAGGCTTTTAATATAATCAAGCTTAGGCTTTTCATTGTATAGAAAACCAAAATGCTTGTTCTGTTCCCGTCCTGCTGCAGCACCTCACAAGCTACAGAAGTGATGGTCCTGCCGTGCTCCAGAGGGGCCTTTGCAGGTGAGCTAATGAGATGTGCACACAGAATCACAGTATCATTTAGGCTGGAAAACACCTCCGTGACCATCGAGTCCAACATGTGGCATTTAATGACAAAATAACACTCTTGTAATGCCCTCATTCCGACGTGGCAACAGGGCACAGGAATGCTGGAGCCCAGAGGCTCAGGTCTGCAGCAGGAATGGCTCCAGCCTGCGGCAGGGATCGGATGTGCTCCCAGGGAAAGGATACAGGCAGTGAGTACATTTTCAGATCATATTCTCTACTTAAGTGCACAGCCAACAGCAGGAACAGCTGCTGCTTGTGGAAAGGCTCTCCAGTTTCTGAGACTGTCCTTTCAACTGGATACATTTTCTAAATGGTAAAAGTCCAAAAAGCCAAATTCCAGAGCACATTAAGAGCACCGGTTTGATACTGCAATAGCTCTGAGTTACGCAAGCAGTACAAAAAAACCCCAGTGCTTAAAACAACAACCAAGTATGTGAAAATAAACAGTGACTGTAAATTGAATTTAAATTGCATAAGAGAAAAAGATTTCAATGGGTTTTGTTATGATCTTATTAAAACCTGCATGATTTTAGTTCCGCTGTCCAGTAATGTATTAAATTAGGTCAGTGCAACAGAAGATGGAAAAATAGCCATCCTATATAATTTAATTCACTGACAGCACAAAGCCATTGGAATATTCCCTCCTGAGATAAGCCCTTCTGAGATCTGCAGAGTTACACTAAAAGCTCCTCTCTGCTTAAATTTCAAAGCAAACTGCAAACTCCCTGAGGTGATTTGGAAGTCCATGGCCCAGAGTCAGCAGAGGGAGGGCTGTAGCCATAGATTGTCACAGCCTTGCAAGGCTGCCTGTCTTGGCTCCATGGGCTGAAAACCACTCAACCATGACAGAATTTTTCTTTTAACCATCATAACTGTATAAAGTCCCAATATAGCTAAAGGCCTTAGAAGACTGAGCTTTTTACTGGATTCCTACTGCGGTGAAATTTGCCCACTCCTTTGGCAAAAAGATTTTTGTAGTGGTGGTGAAGCCAGAAGAAAATAAAATAATTCTTCTGTGAAAATACAGATTTTCTGGCCTGAGCCTGTAACTCTCATTCAAAACCAAGTGACTCAACTATAAAAATGCATTTCTGGCCCTATGTTCTATAGAAGTTCTCTTCAATTCATCAAGGACACCAAGAAAAGGATGATGCTTTTCAAAACTTCTGCAAGTTTAGGCCTTCTTGATTTGAAAGAGTTTCTCCCTCCTTTTTGAGAGTGTGCAACTCTGAACCCTCCAACTGTGCCTGTGTGGCAGACCCTGGACTCGAATGAGCTGCTGGGCACAGGGACAATACAGAGACATGGCCTGTGGAGACACTGGCCTGGGACTGGGCTAGGAAGGGAGTGCACTGTGCTGCTTTATTGGAGGATTAGACCCATCTTCCCATGCTTTAAGGTTCCCTTCATTTCAGAAGGGCAGCAGGACACCCCCCATCTCCAGGGCAATGGTAACCCAGAGAGCCCCAGAGCAGCTCTTCCCCTCCCAGCACCTGGGATCAGTGTGTGGGTCGGACAGCAAATCCAGGGTTTTCAGTTACTAAGGGAAGGCTTCCTTTCACCCTACTCCAGGTGTCCATGAGTGGTCAGACCAGCACCTTGGCTTCCTCTCAGGTGCTCAGAAGGAAAAGATGCCTCCAAAGGGGGAGTCGGCCTGTGCCAGGAAGGTGTTGAGGAGCCTCTATCTCCACTGATGGACATCAAAACACAGACATAATTAATACCTCCCAGCACATCTCCTGTGATAACGAAGGCTGAGCCTGTGCTGTGCCACTATCCTACATCCCTTCCAAAACTGAGCAAACCTGGACACCACTGAGACCAAAAGAAATCCATCTGAATCAGAGTTTGTCCTGAGTAAGTGACATTGCTGAATTGCAATGGGCCGAGGAACAGATTTTTAAAGGTGTCTGAATGCCTAAAAATGAAAAAAGAGGGACTAAGTGGTTTGGGTTCGTTTGTTTGCTTGTTTGTTTTTAACACAACTGCCTTAAATTGCTTTAATTTCATCTCCAGGGTTTTATTTCCTTCTGAGAAATCCTCTTAGGTGCCTATCTGCATCTTTAGGCATATTCTTCAAATCTGGGCTGTATTGCATAATGAGTTTTCTTTCCTATCTCTTTGAGTTGAGAATCACACATTTGCCTAAGGAATTCTCTGTGGAGCTGAAATCTGTTAGGATTATAAATACAAGCTGAGCTGGGAACAGGCACTGGAAACTGCCATGAAGACCATGTACAGAAAACAGTGATTCTAGTCACACAAGATACCTGATACAGTTGGCAAGAAGGCAAAGCTAAACAAATGCAGGTTTACATTTTACTATTTAAAGAATAAAATATTCAACTTGAGTTCCATTAACACCTGTCAGGACTTTGGTACATACTCAAATCCACATTTCTAATTTTACTGCTAAATAATCCCAAACTTGGCAGTTAGAAGGTAAAGCAAAATACAGAGGCTAAATATCTGAAGCAAATTGTAGCTCTCTGGAAGAGCCCTTCTGCTGCATAAATGAAGGTCATATGTATAAATGATTAGAAGCTTAAGGAAATATGTCTTCTGCTTTTCTAAATTGATAACATACATATTGCATTAATATTCCCACATCAATTATTGGACATGTTCCCCGCCGTAAGAAAAATGATAATTTCTTAAAAAAATAATCCTGTGGAATAATATTCTTATACTAGCACAATTAACTCTTGCCACGCAGAGGGAAAAGAGGTTGATTTAATAAACGACATCCCAGAAAAGCAGTGTGTCAGTCCCTGGAGGTGCCACCACCTGGGTGCACCCTGGTTGTAGGGGATGGTCTACAAGATGCAAGAGTTGTCCTTTCCCTGCTGAAAAAGGGACAGAGGTGACAGGACCTGGTGGGGATGGGGTGGGAGGAAGCAACCCAAATACTTCGGCTTTGGTGTTAAAGTCATGGCAGCTAGACCAATGGCAAACCCAGGAGCTCTGGTTATTTATCAACAGCAAAATAAATCCAACAAATGTTGTAGAAGATTATTAAAACACTGGTTTTCTCTCTGTAAGGAGCAGCTCCTCCTTGGCAGTGGGCATGGGGCAAGGTGTGACCCCAAGAGGAAGGGGAGAGGACCCTCAATTCCCAGGCTCTTGTGATGGATGGGTTGCCCAGGCCCTGCCACAGCTCTCCCCAGTGAAGTCACGCTGCTGCTGGTGACTGTCACCCCTTTGGCTGCCACTAAATCACACCTGCCAGAAAGAACTTAATCCTAAGGCTCATAAAAATACTTCTGAAACACAGTTTTTTCCCCTTTGAAGTGTACCAGGTCTCACGAAATACCAAGTATTTTCCATAAATGTTCCCAAGCTAAAATACATCTAAAGACATCTATAGGGTGTCCAATTTCATTCTACTGGATAATGTATCCCATTATACCCTGAGCACCCACTGCATGTCCAGAGACTTCCCTTTCTCAAGGGAGATGGTCTTGGCACAGACATGAGGGAGCCCAGCTCCGCTGCTCCGTGCTGAGGATGGCAGCAGAGTCACCAATTCATCACAGCTGACGCTGAGCACAGCGAGCACAAAAATGCAAACAGTATTTATCACTTCTGACAGATTCCTTTATTTTCTGCTTTTTATTAGCTGGCATAAAGTTAAGCTCCTTCTGCCAGAGACAAAAGTCACTGGGGGACGTGGAACTGGGGAATTATTTCCATTGAAAAATACTCCTGTATTTTTATCAAGCATCAGAACTCTGTGACAGATCACAGCTAAATACAAATTAAGGTGCCACTTTCCAATTTTGCAAGCTGCTAGCTTCAAATCCCCTGTTTCCTTGTCCCAGTGGATGGGGGTGTGTGCAGACTTACAGGAAGGGCTCCTGATGAATACCACCTTCACTGTATGTTTCCAGTTGACAGTCCTGGATTTTTCTGGTATTTCTCTTTCTCACAAGAGGGAGCTCTGGCTCTGGCATAACGGTATGAGAATGTCCTGCCCAGGCCCTGCTGCCTCTGGAAAAACACCCATCTCTTGTTCAAGGTCAGGCTTGCAGAGCGCTCCTTTGGCAGTTGAAAACCTATCAATAAGAGCTTGAAAATCAACATGAATTTCAACGATGAAAAAAGCTGCCATTTTTATAAATTTTCTAAGTGAATCTGATGGTTTTGAACAGTGCCAGAAAGAGTAGTGATTGTCTAACAATTTTTTTCCTCAAAAAATGGATGGGTGTTATGGCTGAGCAATGAAATTTCATCAGTCAGAAGTAATAAAATAGAGTTATAGAACAAGAATACCAATAATCCTTATAATGTCCATTTTAGTATTTTTCTGATGCAAAGACCTCACAGCAAATCCCAGCTAATGTAACATTTTGCACAGTTTGGTTTAACCCCTCCCTCTATCTAAATCCAATCCTGACTTTTACCAGGCTTATGGACAGGTCTGTGGTCAGCCAAAGTGGTGCACGAGAGGGTCATGCTGGCACACCTTGGATTTCTGTTCTGATCTCATTCCTAATAATTTTAAGAAAAAAGTCCCTTCCCAAAGAGATTCCTATTAGTAACACCTCTCTCTCTAAGCCCTCCTCCTTCCAGCAGAGCCCAGGTGGCCCCACACAGCCGCTACACAGTTTGGGGGCTTAAAAATAAGTTATTGCAACACTCAAAGACAGAGAGTTTATGTCAGGAACACTTCAGCACCCAGAAAATTGCATTGGTCTGAAATCTGCAGTTGAGACTACGTGTCCTTCGGCTCCCTCTGCTGATCCCAGGATTATTTACAGATCCAAACCCATGAAGTGCACTGCCACCACAGTGATGTCTCGAGTACCTCCAGTGCTACAGAAAGGTATCTCCAGGCGCACAGGGCTCCTCTGGGGAAGGGATTAGGGAGATGTGCTCGAGGCTCCAACTTTTTAGGGAAACCGAACACGACGGGCTCTACACATGACCCAGGCAGGGGCCAATGCCCCTCACGAACTGCAGGCAGCAGTGACAGGGGAAGGAGGTCGTGCAGCCCAAGGCACGGTGCCCTCCTGCAGAACGTGCTGCATCAGGCACCGGCAACTGGGCGTCCCACAGGAATTGTCAGGCAAAGCATGGATGGGCTGCAAATCCTTCTGATTTATTCTAAACAACAGATCCGTCTTGAAAATACAAGTCTGCTAAGATTTTCTGTGACCAGCAACCCAAAGAATTCCGGATTTGCCTAAGCCTGAGGTAAAGAAGGTGTAAGGGAGTCGGCTCGGCAGTTGAAGAGCCACGTCCCCGTCCTGCGTTCACCACCGCACACGAGCCGAGTCGCGGTAATTAAATGCAGCACAGATCTGTGACAGAGTGTGAACAGAAATATAAAAAAGATTAAAAGGCGACTGTGGAAAGCTAGCGTGCTCCTCACATAATTAAAACAAGTTGTTCAAAGGCTGCTGCTTGCCTGCTAGCACAGAGGCTCGGGTAGGTTTGCAGGCTGGAGAGCAGTGCTGGGCTCGGCCGGCGGCAGCGCGGGCACCTGGGGCCGGAGCATCTCTGCCAGGGAATTGACAGTCTGGGCCTGCCTCAGTTTCCCTGCATGTAACACATGTTAATGTGCTCACTCCCGATTTTAGAAAATGATTTTATATCCGTGGATTAAGGATTTCATATCCATGGATTAAGGGTCTAAAATTATCTCACTGCCTTCCTATTCAGCTCGGCTTTGTTTAATTAAGACTATGATTAACTGAGAGAGGGAGTATGAATTTGGTGCTGGCTAAAGGGTTCTTCAGGCAATGATAAAGTCTGTCTTTAAAATACCCATTTTGTTCACAGTCTATGGCAAATACAAATGCAACAGAGCCTATTTAATACAAAATGGGTTTTGAAGTACTATTAGCACAACATAAAAGCTTTAGCCATGCAAGAGAGTACCTCTAATCCTATTTTATTTTTTCTAAACATTATACGCTATTTCTGTGGAACACTTATTATACAATAAATACAGAATATTTCACTGCAGTAATATTTCCCAACTGGCATTTATATTATGCAGTATCAAACACTATAATCAATATAAATACATTTTTCTATATTATGTAAGAAAAACATTCGTTTAAAGGAACTCTTAAAATATTTTTTCTCTTTTCCCCAATAAAACTAATACCCTACTTCCTTTCTCAAATCTATTTTAAACACCCAGCAGATTCCAACAGTTACAAGTTAAACATCTGAAAAACTCCAAATGACAGAATTCACCATCTCTCTAAACTAAAGAATATAAAAACCACATGTCGACATCTAAATAAAAACTGTCAAATGTTGAACTTTTTGCCAAAGTGGTTCTAGCAGTTACAGAAAATCAAAGTTTATAGAAAAGGGTAAAGCTCACTTTGGGGAAAAGGAAAAAAAAAAGGAACTTCTGCAGCTCGTATTGAGTCACTGTATTCCCTTCCCAATTTGAAATTTTAGGGAAAGGCTCAGCTGGCTGATTGTATGTGATGAAGCAGCTACCTGAATTCCAGTCAGCTCTGAGCTGAATTTCCAGTGTATTTTAGCCAGAAAAATTCCCTAGCTGAGGGGTCTTTGTGTCCCTACCCCAGCAGTTGGCAGCGGTGCCGAGGTTGTATCTGAACTCACATCCCTGATCTGAGCTGGCTGTTCCCAGCACTGCCTGTGCTCCCAGCACACTCTGATCCATGGAAATTGCCTGAGCAGCTGCAGACCCAGGTAGAGCTGCAACATGGCCAAGCAAATTGCACCATTGTTTACTTAATGATGCAATGAAAATCAAAGGAAAACTGGCAAATCCAGACGTGCTATGCTGGGAAATTGATATGTTTCTAGTATGGCTGAAAGTACCCCAATTTTTATTTAGGGATTACATTGGTGAAAACAACTGCTCCCCAGGAGCAATCAGCAAACCTGCCTGGCCACCTTTGTGGACTTTTTAAGTGGCAGAAACTGTTGTGTTGGGTCTCCATTTTTGCTTTTCCAGAGAAATTCAACTGCAGGGAACATCAACAGAAAAAGCTATCCCTTGAAACACAGCTACCACCTCTCTGCCATTAGAGCCACTGGCCTTCATTTTAACAGCAAGAAGGAGAAAAGAGGCTGAAATGTGCAGGTAGGTGATGGATTTGAAGCTTTGCTTTCAGGACCAGACTTCTCATGCTAATGTGCAGTTTCCCATCTTGCAAGCTGGCTCGGACTTGACTGCCCAAGGAGTAACAGGAGGCAGCACCGAGCATTTCCCTTCCAACCACCATCCTGTGACAGCAGCACCCAACATTTGCACTGGAATTCAGTATTACAGCAAAAATGGAAAAAACCTCATCAGGGAACAAATTAGCCTAACTGGAGAAACGTCCCTGACCCATTCACTGCACCGAAACAACACAACTTTCCCTCGGATCCTCTGCATACCCAGTCCTCCCAGGGAATCTTGTTTGAAAATCAGCCCAAGTGGGACACTGAAGTTTTGATGCTGATATTTTGCCCTTGAATTGCTTAGCAAAGTAGCTGCTTTTCAGAAACTGGTGGAGCAGAGATGAAATCAAACACAGAGGCAAATTATTTTTAGTGAGAGAAGTAATTAAAATCATGAATGTACCTTACTGCACACGTGCACTTTTACATCTATGTTCCTTTTTGTAGCATCTAAAAATTATGCCTGCCACATGCATCTTAAAATTAAATCCTGCATTATTTCTCCAAAAGAAACCATAATGGTCTTTTGTAAATAATTTTATCTTCTGTTCAGCATTTTACTGGTCTTGCTATGTTATACTACAGCATTTATTGTTTTACAAGTGTTAGCGTTCTCTGGTGAGAAATGCTGTAAAAAACATAGGAACTGAAATAATTTTTTTCATCTCCTGGATTTATAATAAACATGGGACTCAACAGACAGTTTCTCAAGCTGGAAGCCATTTGGTTTGTGTCAGAGGAAACGCTGGGTAATCAGGACAGCCTGCTGCTCTGCACTGGCTGAACTAAGGGAAACATACACAAAGTTAAACCTCTTTCCCTCTATATTTGGGATTTTACAGCTAATGCAGCTTAGCAGATTGTCCAGTGCTCCCCCAAACCTCCCAGCTGAGCCTTTAGGGATCATGTCCCAGGAGAACAAGGGCAACATGTCTGGACAAAAGCAATTCTCAGCTCTGGGCATTTGCTCCCAAAGTCTCTGTGAACTGTTTGGAAGTCAGTCCAGCTCTGCCCCATCCTGCACTGGCTCTGCCATGGGATTTGCCAGGCCTCTGTGACATCCCTCCCCTTGCCGGGCACAGCCGGGATGGCCCAGGTTGAACAGTTCACGGCACTGAATGAGCTCCTGGCACAAAATCCCACTCCCAGTCTGATGGAGCTGTGGCACTTGGTCACAGCTCAGTGTCAGCTAAATGAAGTTTCACTTTTTCATGCAGTTCTAGAGTATTTCAGTCCTAGGCTTTTCTCTTCTTTAAAAAGCAACAGATACTTAAATTTATGAACTGCAGTTCTTTTCCCTGGTATTTTTGGCGTTTCTGTATGCTGTACACAGTCAGATGGCTTCCTACTGTTATTTCATCTTTTATTTTCTCATTCCCTCTGGGGTTTCTGGGATTATTTTTTTAGCCTCTCCCCTGCACTGTGAAGCCACCCTACAGGGTCTTAATATTGCTTCACCTTTTGGGCATTTTCTGCCCCTAAGGTGGTGGTGGTTTAAGCTGTACATCAGCAGCAAATGTTGCTCTCTGAATTGTTCATAGACTCTAAAAAATGCCTTTAGTAGGAGCATGAGTTTTGTTATTAGCTTCTAAACTTCTAAAGTTCATTGTGCCAGCCACAGTGAACAAAACTGAAAAACCTCACAGCCCATCTCTGCCAGAGTGAAGGATACCTGGAGATACCTCGACATCCCGCTTGGGGACACTCATTAACAACCAGAAAAGCACATTTTAATTTTTGAAGGCTTTTTTTCCCCTACTGGATCTTGTAATGAATGCATTTGGTGAGACATCTGCCTTGCCTGGGGGCAAGGAACAGCAGACCAGGGGCCAGAGGAGGGCTCATTCCCAAACCCAGGGCCCAGCATACCAGGACAAGCAAATGAGGGACAGGGATTTGGGTAGAGAGCCTGAGGCACAGCCCCAAGCTAGAATTCATTTTTAATCTGGCTCTTTGAAAATCATTTCTAGTCACTATGCTGCCACAGGGGGATACATCCCCCCTCTCTCAGCAGCACATATTTTCCAACATTTCATCAACTTTTTTCTGAAATAGAAACTGTCATTTTTATATGATTTCTCCCAGTATTGTTAATGAATTACCAACACTGATGTGGTATTTTACCAGTTATGGTGCTCATTACTAAAGATTTCAGGTCTCATTTTCAACTGCCTGCTTATGTTGATTTAATTAAAAAATATGATTGATTTCAGGGCAATACTTGTTAAATGTTATTTTCCAATTCACTTTTAGATATTTTGCTAATGAAAACCACATTACATTCATGGTGGCACTACAGCCTTTGGTTACCCCATACAGTATACTACATTTACACTACTATTTACATTTATACTACTATACTACTTCATGTTCATTATATTTAATCTTCATGTGGCCCCTACCTGAAGCAGAAGTGGCATTTTGGAATGTTAAAAACTTGTAATGTGAATAAGTCTCCTTCTCTACAGCAGCAGATTTGTGGGGGTTTTAGTGAGAATGGGTTACACTGCAGAGATTGCTTTTTCACATAAAATTATCAATATAGACAGTAACTATTAACATAGTGAATCACTTCAGATTACGTGGTCATGTCCTTAAACAACCAAATAAAAAGAAATAAAACAGCAGGTTAAAATAGCAGGTAAAGTCACTAACTATTCAAAATATCAAAAATAGCAAATTTTGAATGCTCATCTGAGAAGAGACAAGATTGGCACTGGGGGTAATGCAAGAGGCAATTAAAGGTAATGAAAGGGAGATGGAGGAAAAAAGGATTATGGATATGTGGGAGGAAGCCAGGAGCTGGTATGTGGGTGTTCATGATGTCTAGCTAATAACTTTCTTTAATGAATATATTATTAGACAACATTTAAACACAACTTAATAATAGCTGTATGTCAGAAATTATCCTAAAATCAATTGCTTCTGATCTAGCAAGTTTATATTAATTGAAGGCCAAAACAATGACACAAGAAGGTTCCCAGAGAGGCTGTGGAAAGAAAAACAATATTGCTGAAGATATTTTAGAGCTAGGATACTCTTCTAAGTTTCTCCTCACGGAGAGTCTTTGAAACAGTCAGAAATACAATATGACAGCTTAGAAATGGTGCTGTCAAACCACACTCCTTCAAATAGAAAGCAAAAGACACAAACACACCTTGAAAAAGGTGAGAGATGCATTTGATACTCGTGTCTGTTTTCACACTGGCTTCTGAAACTACCTCAGCAATAATCACTAGATTAAGTAAAGCCTTACAAGTGCTAAAACTGGAAGGTATGGAAACCAAAGGGAAAGGGAAGACAGTTTATGTCCTCCAGGCAGAGTTAAATTCTGGCAGATTAAATTGGAGTGAAAACATCTTGTCAATTAATTAGTGCCTTTATTATTTTAACTGACGGTCTGCTGGCCCTGAAGGTTTGTAGCTTTTAAACACCACAACTGAAAAGTGAAGCTCCTCCCTGAAACCCCAGTGGGCAAATTCAGAGAAGAAAACGTGATTTGAGATAAAGCAGCAGAGGCTGCTGAGCACCAGGGAAAGGAAGGGACAGTGCAGGATGTGGAGGGGCTGGAAGGAGAGGGACATGCCAGAGGAGTTGTCCTAGAAAGGAGCTGCTCATCACAGGCAGGGGAAGCTCAAAGCAGCCATGCTGGTGCAGGAAGGTGAGTGGGAAGGTAAACTGGAGCAACTGGAGGGAGCCAGAACAAGCAGAAAGGCAGGATCTGGACGTGAATTGTCCAAAACCTGAAGGTAACAGAATTAACCCTGACCCATATTGTGTATGACTGGAAGAACAAGTGCCAGTGTAGCAGTAAGAAAGATACTCCTACAAAGTGGGAATCTGAGGAACCATCCAGAATGACCCATTCCTGCTTCCCAGACAGCCTGCAACAGAGGGCTGTGACCTAAGACTACGGATTGGGGCTTTTAAAGCTTCTTTACACACAAGCCAAGTTTTCTTAAGTTTATTCAGAATGTGCACAAAATGCACCCAACTCCATAACCCTCCAGAAAAGAAAAGGCAGGATCTGCAGGCAGCTTTTCAGAATATGACACTCTCCTCCTATGTTTGTGTTGAACTAATTCCCAGTTTGGTGCTGGGGAAATTGAGCTGCTGGAAAGACAATCTTTCTTCTAAGAAATACAACCAAAATCTTGACCATTTATTTTTCAGCAATTACATCATGGTACTTTAAAAGAAAGTAAGAAAGACGAATTTTAATCTTAAGGTCTTGGCCAGCTTGAAATTTCTTCCTCACCAGAAATTTCAACAGAAGTGATTCCTCATGGGCTGTTGGATGTGTCAGGAGGGGAGAGCAGCCAGATCCTGGCTGGCAGTGGTGCTCCCCTCCCCACGGCTGACGGTAATTTGCCCCATGCTCAGCAGTCTTGGGCCTCTAAAATGAAATGAATCAGCTGTAAAACTGGTTTAATAAACTGGATAAACCAGGCTTAGGGCTGCACAGACACCAGCAGCTCTAGCAGAGTCATCAGGTGATGACAATGCTGGTAACCGGCTGAGAACTGAATGGGATGCATCTCCATTTTCAGGATCTGAGAGCCAAAGAGAAAATGTAGGTTCTTCGCTGGCACCAGTTCTCCCTGGGATGAGTAATTTGGATGCAGCACTGGTGTTTGGAGTCAAGGAAAATCACAAGCTGCCCCAAATGGCTGCAATGCCATGAGAAGTTTGGAGGAAAGGTGGGAAAAGAGACAGAGAAGCCTCACTAAGGGAAAAGCCAAAGGGGTGAATCCAAAATATAAGGAAGTGTAGTGTAAGTTCTCTGACCAAGGGTGGCAACAGGTGACTCTGTGCATGCTGCCACAAGGAGAACATTAACTGTTTTTCATTAAAAACAAACTGATGAACAACTCTAAGGAAGCCTTAGCTCCTTCTTCCCAAAGCAGACTCCACAGAACTACACGCAGAACAAAGCCCGAGGAGATACCCAGGCTGGCAATGAGCTGCCCTGGCTCTCAGCATCCTGCTCGGGTTTGTGTCTGTTGCCAGTTCCTTTCTTCAGGCTTCTGCTGGTTTTGTTCATTTTGCCAAAAGAATTTTTAGAGTAAAAGGATGGTGGTGTTGCAGCTGCGGCTTAACTGAGTCTTAGATTTGCTCTCAGTGCACACTCCTGTAACAAAAATAATAATCTATGATAATGATATGCAAGTGTCTTATGGATGATCCATTCCTGGCCACAGATGAGGTTCAATCTCCATTTTCAGGCTTCCAGATTTCTTCATAGCATCTGGTAACACTGAGTGATGCAATTGTCTTGCCTTCAATATCCCAGAGGGACAATCTCTAGAAAGCCCACAGCTAACTCCACTTTTTATCATCTGAAAGGAGTTTTGTTTTCTATTTTGTAGGGATTTTACTGTACCTAATGGAGAGCTGGGCACATAAGCAGGATGTGCATAAAGGCTGGGCTGCACAGTGATATAAATGAAGTCAGAAGCTGAAAGAAGCTTCAGTACATTCAACATCTGAGTCTGGGCTGGTTCAGTGTCTGGTACAGTTGTTACACAAGCAGACAGCCAAGTGTAAACATTAAGCCATGAAGTGTCTCACTACTTGCCAGGTCTTCCCACTATGCACAAGTTTGCATTACAGAACATTTAATTACAGTGTTTTGACTAGAACCAGCTTTTTCCTTTCAGCCAAGCAGAAAAGTAACAGAGTAATTAAAAAAGTAATGAAAACTCAGTAAAAATTCCTTAAACCAAGGACCTGCATTCAGTTGAGATTTCAAAGAGCATATGTCAAGGAAGACTCCTGCTAACTGTCATTTAGCAGGTTGTTAAAAAGTTTCAAAAATGAAATAAAAGTTAATCCAAATTATGAGGTTTATTCTTTTGTCTGAATTTTTAACTATCTTTTCTATAAGGACCACAAGCATAAGCACAAAACAGTCAAAGCAGTAACTTAGAGAACTTCATCCTGTGGCTCACAAAGTTATTTTATGCAGAAAGCCATGTTGGCTTCAGTGGAAGAATTTGCACAGCCAGTACATGTAGGTGGCAGAATTCAGGCCCAAAGCTTTGGAATACTGATTACACTTACAGGTAGCTGCTTTGCAGGAAAATCTTCCTAGGAAGTGTGGCTGATATTTCAGTATGCCAGACTCTGCATTGAAAAGCGGTGAAGAAAGCTTCCTTTCATGGCATCGGGAGGTGCTGAAAAGATGATGGTAATTTAAACCATCATCACAAAATGTATCCAGCCTTATGCAGATAGTCATGTGAATTTACTTTTGCTGTCAAAAGCTTGTTTTTAAAATAAGCCTCGACTTAGGATAGCATGTAAAATAACATTTTAGACTGTAACTTTTAGGCAATAATCGAAGTCCTATTCCTCATTTGCAGCCAAAGTCATAGTACTTCAAAACATTAATTTAGTCTAGTGTTTCTTTCTTTTATGGGAATTTATAAAATATTATATAGGAGAAACATAGCAATCAGGCTTAGCCCAGAATACAAGGGGCTTTTAGGTCCTCTAATGAGTTGTGTAAGAACAGTGTACTGCAAAAAGGCCTGCATGTCATACATCTCTCCCTCATTGTAAAACATTGTTCTTAGTTTTTACTGCAGCCAAAACAACTTCATCTTTTTAATTAAAAAAAAAAAAAAAAAGGTATCCAATTTCACTATGTTTGTGCAGGACAAATGTGTTCTGAGTTCTTGAAATCACACTGCAACACCAGTGAATTGAAAGAGCCAGAAGTGCAAGAGTATGGAAAGGACAGCATGAGCAAAGCCACTCTGGTGCTCACTGATGCCAACTGATGCTTTCTCACAGGTCACAAAGTCTCAAAATAAAGTATTATGTAAAAAATACAAAATATCACCTTTTCTGGAAAAGTAAGCACCATTCCATTGCCTTCCTCCCAGAGTTCCTGGAGGAGCGTGCTGTGTCCTCAGGAAGCAGCCCATGCCTGCTTTCCCCTGCCAGTGCTGAGCATCGCTGGAGATGTGGAGCTACCTTTGGCCTTTAGGCATTATTAGAGCACAAAAACAGCACAAAAAGTTGCCTTACTCTCACAACACAGCAGAGCTGCCCAGCTTTAGTTAACAAAGCCACCTTAGTGTCAAAGACTTCATGCTAAAGCTGTCTCAGCTATCTGGGACATGGTGCAGAGAAGTGGCATAAAATGAACAGGATGTGTTTAGGACTGTAAGACTCCAATTCTAGTAGCCACCAAATAAAGTATAATTTTAGGGTTTGGGTTCGCATGTGTTTTCAGAAAATGAGAATTTCTACCCATTTTGTTGTGATTTGTCCTGTTTTGACTTTCTTAAGATTAAGTGATGCATACAGCAGGTCAGAGTCTGAAGATGCCCACACGCTATTTCAAGAAAATGCTATTTCAGTCACTGCAGTGAACAGCCCTTTATAGCAGGGCTGGATTCAAACATTGCATACCTCTAACAGGCTAAATCCCACCATTAAGAGGTTTAGTCCAGCTATGATTGTCAAAAGCTGTCAATCACAAAGGCTGTTTCTCCACCATTCAGAGACTTAACAATGAATATACTTTTTGACATGCTAAATGAGATTTTGGGACACTTTACAAGACTTGGCTCGAAAGTGCTACCTCAAGAAACATAAAATGCCAGCAATGTTGACACTGTATGACAAATTATATGTTCCTTAATATACTGTGTCACTCCATTCAGTTTTATAATTGGCACTGACTGTAGCTGAAATCTGATCCAAAGTACACAGAATTAACTGGCATTTGTTTTGTCCCTCAGCATTTTCTAGGCTACAGATCTTTGCAAATATTTACTTAACAGGGTGGCATACTAATTTTTCCCATAAAATATACATGTCCATATTAATGATATAACTTTTTTTTTCTGTCAGATGATGGGCTAGCTGTGTACAGCCTGCACAGACTGCAAGGGATGCCTATAGAGTACGAGCAAAGACAAACCTATATAATAATGATTTTTGTACCCTTTGACTTCTGCCCACTTCATTAAAAACATTGAAATTACAGAGGTTAATAGCCAGCCCATTTTGCCCAGCAGAAAGATTTTCAAGGAGAAGCACCACCAGCATTAAGTCCAGGGTCATATCAACTAAACTTCTATTCAGTGCCCTGTTCTGGTACCCTGGATATTGGTGTGTAATAGCCCTCATGGGCCTCTCCCTGTTATTTTCTCCAATTCCTACTGCAATAACTTCATCTTTTTGGTCTTGGTAGCATCCTGCCATCTAACAGCATGTACCCTGGGGTCTCCTGACTTTTTGCAACTGAGTTTGTTTTGCATTTGCTGGCTCCCTGGTGATTAGGGTTCTGTCAGCCTCCATCCATTCCCACGTCTCTGAGGGCTCAAGTCCTAACCAGCTCAATCCCTCCTAGCACAGAAACACCTCCATTACACTGCCTGCCTCTGCCCTCTCTGGGCAGCCTCAAGTGGCTCAATCCCAGGAACTGCCCTGGTTCTCTCCAGTTCCCTGTGCTTCAGGAAGAATTGCAAGGATGGGCAACAAAGTCCTGAAAATTCCCATGTATGTTGTGGGGACCTGAAGTCAGGACACCATCTCCTCACGTCACCCCCATTCCCTTCCCCCAAACAAATCCACATCTGGACACAAATGACTCACTAATCCTATTAGAAAACAGCATTTCAGACCTGTGCTTCAGTCCCAGCTCCATCTGCATTCACAGCAATGTAATTCAGGAATGACCCAGATTTAGAAGAGATAAAACAGTGATGTAATGCTAATATGAGCTAAGAATTACATCCTCATATGTATATATATACAAATAAATAAATAAAATATATACATTTCTTAGAGAACATTGCAAACTCCTCCAATAGCCTCTCAGTAGCAAAATCAAAGCATGTGGTTTGCACTTTTCTAGAACATTAAAACACCATTTCCTTCTTAACTGAAGAAATTCAGACTATGGTTGGCTTTATTTTCACCAACGCTCGTCAGAGGCATTNATGTAATTCAGGAATGACCCAGATTTAGAAGAGATAAAACAGTGATGTAATGCTAATATGAGCTAAGAATTACATCCTCATATGTATATATATACAAATAAATAAATAAAATATATACATTTCTTAGAGAACATTGCAAACTCCTCCAATAGCCTCTCAGTAGCAAAATCAAAGCATGTGGTTTGCACTTTTCTAGAACATTAAAACACCATTTCCTTCTTAACTGAAGAAATTCAGACTATGGTTGGCTGGCTTTATTTTCCCCAGAGCTCGTCAGAGTCATTCTGGAGATTTTCAGAAGTCTTGGAAGTGCAGAGCTCTCCCTGGCACACCAACCAGGATCACTGCTCACAGGTTTGTATTTGGACATTACTTTTAGAACCATTTCCAAGGATTTTTTAACCGGGCCTGAGGGTGTGCCAAACAAGTGAAACTTATTATAGACTCAAGCTCCTAGCATGAGAATTATTTGAAAGGGAGAAAATATGCACTGGTTTTAATTTACAAAGAACAGAAACAGCTATTTGGTTTCATTTTGTTTGCAGATATTTTCAGGAATTAGAATTATTCATATATATATATATATATATATGACCTCCAAATGAGGCTGATCTTGTCAATGCAGATGTTTCTTATCTAACCCAATGTATGCTTACTTCCCCAACTCTTTCCCATGCAGTTATTTGTCAGTTCACACTTTTTGGTGCTGCCAAATGCAGTAACATTTTGGGCAGCAGCACATAACGATCATCAGAAAGGCAAGGATTATCCAGGCTGGATTATGTGACACCCAGCATGTGCATCGAGCCACTTCCAGGACATCTACCCTGACATAAAAGAACCAGTGGAAGATTCCTGAGCCATGCTGAATGCTCACCTCATTCCTACAGCTACACTATGCCATCACTATCTTTATTTATTTATTTTTATCATAATCACTTGGGCCTCTGGGTAATTGGAACAATTAGGGTGATTAATTGCATGTTTGCAATAAAAACAGAAGACCAGGGAGGTTACATTACAGGCTAAATATTTTCAGAAAACTCTATCAGCTGGTAGACATAACAAATGCGATCAGTTCAATGCAACATGAAGCTGAGCACATTGTGCAAACTGGTTTGCTCTGGAACTCGAATCTCCTCAAAAGAAGCCAAAGTGTTTAAAAAAATAAACGAAGTCAGAGTGCACAGGGGGAAAAGAAATATTGACATGTGAGGCTGCTGTACTTCTAACATAAAGAAACATTGTTTTCCCTTCGGTCCTTTTATTGTCTAAATAGAAAGTGCAAAGCACGGGGAAAGCGCACAACAAGGCAGAGTGCACAAGGGAAGGTCAGGAGCTTGTGCTTGGAAGCAGTGAGTTACACTGAAAGGAAAATTGGAAAAGCACACAGCAGGGTATCTACAGAACCAACACATTCCTCACTGACAGCAAGAGGGCAAACTAACCCTGCCTGCCACTACACTCAAACACCAAGGGTCTTGGAGAGTGAGGTTAAACCCAAGAACAGAAGATACTCCCACTGAAAGTTTCATTTGTTGAATCCTCTCTTGCAAATCTGAGCTCTCGTCTTCTCCTCAACAAGATGCTACTGAAAGGCAGCTTCAACCCATGCCTCTTTCTGGATTTCTCTGCAACCACCTGGTCCCCAGAGATCCACTTGAATTAAATGGGGCGTGAATGCTTGCTTTACACACACTTCCCAAAGGAAAAACAAGAGTCAAGAACAGGCATTGCCCATTCCTGCCATTAAAACTGTGCCAGTGTATGGCAAAATGCCAAATTCCCTGTTCCAGAGGGGATCTCTCCCAGCAATGCCAGACACGGCTCAGCCATCACAATGTTGTTACTGCGGCCATCACCTTCCTGCCTGTCTCCTGAAGAATGTCACCACTGCCAGTGCTGTGCAGCTCAGGCGTGCCCTGCAGGAAGGTGCAGGGCTCACAAGCCAGGGGATGGCTGCACACCGAGGCAGGCAGAACCCTGACAGCTCAGCAGCCACAGCTCTGCCCATCGCCCACAGAGATGCCCCATGCTCCAAACCAGTCTTGGACACCAGTGACTCTACAGGATCTGCTCCATGGTGCTCATCAGTTAAGAGTCTTATCTTTGGCTGAGCCTTCACCAGGCTCCTCCGTGAGGTGCACTATCAAATTTCTACATAAATAAGAAGTCAGCTTCTTATGTTGCCCACACTCCCACATACCTGCCTGGTTACATGGAGAAACTGAATAGTGAAAGGTTTTATGTTCCACTTGTATGATTGGAGACTTTGTGCTTTAACACAAGAACAGGTCACAGGGCAGGAACAAGGTGTTTTCTTTCCAGTCAGCATGAACCTGACATTTATTACATGAGGGTTTTGTTCTATTTATTTTAAGTCAATTACATTTTAACTCAGTTCAACAATGCTGGAAAACCTGACAAAATATTCCAGAGTGTTTAATCAGCAAGAATGGACAAACATCCAAAAGTTAAAATAGGAGCATATTGCAGTTCATTCTTTACACCAGTAGGTCTTTCTTGTTCCAGTCCCTGACAAGCATTTGTGTCTCTCTCTTTGGGAAATCTGTCTCAAACATTTCTCTTTAGTTGGGAAAAGTCTTTTCAGAGAAATGCCAATGTTTCTTGTGATTAATTATTGAAGAAATTGGCTTTTATTTTCAATTTAACTGGAATTTTTGTCAGGCTCATTAAACTGCCAAGTCCTCACTTGTTTAAGAGAATAAGCCACATGAATGTGTAAAAGGAAGGCGGTGGAAGAGTGAGGAACACATCAGCAGTATTTCTGTACGTAGGGGCCTGTATTTTCCATATGTGTTTTCAGGTATCATCACATTCAAGTCAAACAAACAAACAAACAAACAAAAGGGCAAAATTAAAGGACTGGCTTCTCTGCAGTCAAATGCACATCTGCTATCAATCCAAATCAGGTTAAACTCCAAGCTTCTGAATGCATTTTCCTGCATTCTCCCTGGGAGTCTCACTTCCCACACAGGGGTAAAGAGAGGTAAACTACATATTAAAGCTTTGAATTTACTTCTCTTAGCTACAGGTTGTTTCTTTTCAACACAAATAAATTTGCTGTAGACAGGAAGAAACATCCCCCTCCAGCTTAGGCCAAACTTCGCATTCAAATATCCAGTTTGCTATGGGGATATTGACTTCGGTTTGCTCACTGCAGAAAAGGCAGAGAGTACCAAGAGAAATGCTTAGTCTCTTAATGTTTCAGCATTTAATTCACCAGTTACAGAGAAAAGTGTTTTGAAGGCCACAGCGCTCAGGCTTCATGTAAAACCAAGGTCCAGAAAAATTAATATCATCAACAACAACCAGTTCAGTCAGAACTTCTGCAAACATTAGAATCATTCATTAATATTTGACTAAAATGGTTATTTCTAAAAAATGCAAAGCCATTTCAATTAACTTCTCCCTTATTATTCAGTACATTACTCCTAACACATTTTTATCTTGCAAAATGCTCCTCAGCAAGGAATAGAAACACAGCTAAAAGTTCTGCTTTTCTGACAAGACAGTTTTGTAAGCTGTAAAATCTACAGTCACTGTGTTTAATGGGTAGCATTCTAAAATAGGGAATAAAATTTGCTACTTGATGTTGCTCACACACATGTGAAAAATTAACCACCTGTTGGAAAAGATCTTGTTCTCCCAATCAGCACGCTAAAACCAGCCTCTCAAACATAAGCTTGATTATGTAAATATACACAGTAGCCATTCACACAGGTAGTATTACCTGAGGATACAGCACTTTGTGGAGAATTAAAAATTAACTTTTGATGATCCAAAAATTATCCTTAGAGAAGATACCAGTCTGGCCTCTTTATTTCAGCCACTGCTCCGGTTGAACAATTCTATCACCAGTCACTCAAACACCTACAGATTATCCACATTAAACACAGTTTGATTATTCTACTTGCCCAGCAACCTGCTTTAGTGGAAGATGTCTCTGCTCATGGCAGGAGGGTTGGACTAGATGACCTTTAAAAGGTCCCTTCGAACCCAAACCATTCTGTGATTCTGTGACAAGATGCAGCTCACTTACCCAGAGTCAGACACTTCTGACTGCACCAGTTCTGCACGTGTTCTCCAACCAGTGACTCATTCCTGCTCCTAGCGAGAAACTGCCCCTCGCCATCATCATGCATGTGTGTTTTATGCTTCTAGCAAGGATTCTATTGAAAATGGTAAATTCTGCTTTGGAATTTTCATTTCAGAGTAACACTGCTGGGATATTCCAGCTAAACATCACACACTGTCATTTGCCAGAGATACTCACAGTTCTGCTTTCAGGATCACATGTTGCTTTTCTCCCAGGGAACAAACACCTTGTAAGGTTCTGGGCCTGCATTCTGATCGTAGTTCAGTGCATAGTTTTCCTTACATTTTTTGAGAGCTAGCCTATGTTTTTTTTGCCTCTTACTGCACGTCTCTCCAAAAGGCACTGAAAACTTACTGGATGAAACACGGGCCCTCCAACTGCAGTAACCTGCTTTGCAAGTTTCTGGTTTCTTCACCAAATTTATTTCTCTCAACTGCGGCTCTCATTTAGTCAAATGTAAAAGATTTATGTTTGAGGGGAGAAAGTCTTGTGTCTGGTATGGATGAAGTCAATAGTGTAGAACTGCTGTGCTTGAATCTATCAGAAGACATAATGTAGGAAATCACACTTGAAATACATTAAGTCAAGATGGGAACTGTGCCCAATACTGAATACATTTGTGTGACTGCTGCAAGGTCCCTATTAGCTCCTCGTAGACTCCGAGTCCTATTTTCTCTGGTTTTCCCTGCTGGAGATCCTACTACGCTGTGACACATTCTAGCTCTGTTTCTGCAAAGATTCTTCATTTCCTCATTCTCTCACTCAACTTTGACAACAGAATGCCTTTTTCTTGGAAGGGAGGTTTATACTCTAGGACAAAAAAAAAACAACCCCAACTTTAAAACTGCCTTTAATTACAACCTGCTGCTCTAAAACACTAGCACAAGGGACACCATGCACAACAAGTCTGTACACAGGCTGTGCTTCCACAGGTTTATATAATTTAAACAGCTCTCAGACATCATTTTTTCTGCAAACGTTTCAAGTCCAAAAAGGTTAAGACCATTGATCTGACAAAACCAGGACAAGAAGAGAATTAACTGCCTGACTTTACTCAGTAGGACTGAGGTCAGGTATTGAACAAAGCCTTCCTGACTCAGCTTCAACTACTACAGCATCATGCCTCATGAATCACCCACTAAGAGCTAGCTTATTTAACATCTACTTAGAATCTGTATGATTTAAACACTGTAATAATCACTAATCAATCTGACAAGCTTGAGCTTAGAGGGGGAAAGCCTGAAACTTGGTATAAAAATATCTTTGACCAATTATTTTCCTACAGTTACACAAAGAAGTTAATTTCTTTATATTGCTATATAAATATATGTAACTCTCACGCAGAGAGCTCCTCAAAAACAGAGACTTGAACTGAAGGTAACACAGTCATACTGAAACAAATGGACAGTCCTGAAGGCACAGCAGTTTCTTGCCTACAGTGCCCTTTCTTACAGCACTGGGTCCTTTCAGCAGGCAGATTGAAAACTGCTTAGCCCAGAAGGCAAGTGCCTTCCTGAGCTCCAGTCCTTTCTGTGGCTCCAGGAACAGTTTGGATTATCTACTGCATGAAACACACATTTCACCTCAATTTCTTCAACAGAACCCACCTGCATGTTTTCTAGAGAAACTTGCTTACTTGGTTTAGACTTAGAGTAATGGAAAATTCACACCACCCTCCTGGCCATCTGTTCCCCTGGTAAACTATCTTTGTCTAAAATTCTAATCTTGAACTTGGAAACTGCTGTCAACAAACCAAATTAGTTTTGCCAGTATGAAGCACTGTAAAGACATAAATTGGTCTGAAAGAGTCACATTTCATTTGACCTTGAATCTTAGACTGAAGTTCAACATGTATCAGCACAAGTCTCATTAGGGCTAAATGTCCATGATAGGTAGGTTTAGGTCCAAGGAATCCAAACCCCTGAATAACTCTGCTGAATTACTTAAAAAATGAAGGTATTACAGGTTAAGTCTTAAATGTTTTCCTTTCCTGTTTTTATGCTACAGGTTTCGTGTTTTTTGTATTTAGACATCTCAAATTGTAATAATAGTCTGAAAGCAAGAAATTGTTAAACGGGCATCAAATGCAAAGCTGTATTAAGTATGGGTAATGTCTTTTGGGCTTGATTTATAGTGTGGAAGTCAATACCATAAATGCCTTCCAAAACTTGGTTTTAATTGTAGTTACCACTCACTGCCATCCTGCCACCAGCACTGGCTTGGCCTATGTGAACACCTTGCTTGGAGCACTGTCAGAGGGCTGTTTGGGCTGCGCTGGTTAACAAACACCAAGGTACCACGGGATAACATTCTCCAAGGACATATTCCCCTCAGCACCGCCAAGGCTGTAGAATCACAGAATATTCCGAGTTGGAAGGGGCCCACAAGGACCATGGAGTCCAGCTCTGAAGGGCTTGGCCCATGTGGGGACAGACCCCACAGTCCCGGCGCCGGCAGCACCCCGCTCTAAGCAGCAGAGCTGACAGCACGGCAGGTGCAGCTCCGCCTCAGCACGAAGCCATCGCTGCGCTCCACCCAAACCTCTGCCCACACTGAGGAATTCCCCACCATGTCTGACTACCGCGGCAGCAAAACTCCACGGGACTCACGACTCAATGCCCGAGCCTGTACCTGTTTTCCCAGTGGCGTGAATTAACAGTCCAGTGGCGCAGAGCAGGGGAGGGAGCCCGACACCCCCAGGTAGCACGGGCACGACCCGCTGAGAGGCCGTTCCTCCTGAGGCGAGATCGCCATGGCCGCGGCCTCGCCAGCGCCCCCTAGCGGCCCCCCGGCCCTTCTCCCTCTCCGCCATGAATCGCTCCCCAAACTCCAAGGAAACAAATCGGTGTTCTGATTTTCCATCTCCCTCCGCAGCGTTCCCTCGGAGCACGCCAGGTGATTTGCGGCTTAAGGTGAACATTGTTATTCCTCTTAATTTTTTTTTTTTGGAGGTTTGGCTCTCTGATTCATTTGTTGCACCGGCCATGAAAAAAAATGCTGTGAGGTGTTTTGAGGGAAAACAAAGCGCAGCTGTCGGCTGGGACAGCAGGGAAGGTGAGCCAGGCTGGTGTGGGCTCTGCACATCCTGCAGAGTTCCTGACACTGAGGTCTCCAGCCTTGTGCGTGCCTTTGGAGACAGGCAGGAAGGATGTGTAATCCCAGGACTGAGGAGCATCGGCAAGCAAAGAGCCATTCCACAACGTGAGGCGCTCCATGAGGAAGGGGATGTAAAAAACCAGCCATCTGCAGGTACACGAGGCTTTTGAATTTCTGGAATTTAAGTGTATATTTACTGTTGGAAGAGCATGAGAAACAGTCGATTTGCACCTTGATCAAAAAAATGCATTTCTTAATGAAAACCAGAGCCTTTTTCTTGTGAAAAAAATTGGGAAGGTTCTCCCAGGGAACTATGTATATGACTGTTATTTAAACCACATTTTCTAGAAAAAAGAAAAAATTTGTAAAAAGAAATGTTTTGTATTTGCTGTAGCTTATGCGGCTTGGGCACTTTCGAGTACCTTGTACCAGTAAGGTTATAAAACCCTGACAGTAATTAGTAAATGAAACCAGAAATGCCTTCACTGAAGGCAGTTGCGTAAAATAAAAAAGCCCTGTGTGAAATCACAACTAGATCCATAGGGGATCACCCTATGGAAGCAGCAGCAAGGTCACCACTAATGTTGCCTGTATTGCTGAGGACAATATCCAAAGCTGCAGCGAGAAGAAATGAGAAAAATATTACCCACTGTAATTAAAAGTAATAAAAAAAAAAAATCTGGTTTTTGTGGGGACTCTTTCAGAATTGTTGAAGCTGAGCTTACCTGTAAGGATTAGAAAAGTCAAATGCACCAGGTGGGTGTGTGGACACGTCACTGCCTGGGCATCTGGGGTAGATCTGGGGCTCTCTCTGGGTTACAGTAAAACAGGCAGTCAGTCCCTCTCTGATTTCAGGAATAGTTTCCACAAGGTCTCTCTTTACATTTGGATTTCTCCCTTACATTCTGGCAAGCTAAGCAGAGACATAACTCTGTGACTAATGCTAATGTTGCAGTAGTAAAATATGGGCAAAAAATGGGAAAAGCAGACCCACTTGCCTATAAGAATGATTTAATTGAAGTTTTCACTGTTCTAAAATAGTTATGTTTCACATCATAAAGAATTTTTCTGTCATGAAAACTATTTTCTTAAGGGGAAGGAGATTTTTCTTTGCAGCAAGCTAACTTTATTGGTAAGCAATTTAATATTTCTTTGGATTGCAGTTCAAAATTAATTACTCATTAATGTGGAAAAACCAGCTTTAGTCTTGCTGTGGATTCAGAGGTTTCCAACTGGGTGCATCTAATTCCAAGAAGAAAAAAAAACCTAGAAGGAGTATTGTAATTGCTGTCATATGAAAACCTGCTTCAGTCCAGATGTAGAAGCTGATAGCCCAAGAGTGTTAACATTGAGCAGTCTGCTGCAGGGAAGTGACAGATGAATCCTACATATGTTTGCAGAATGGACATACTATACTTCTATCCTTGTAGAATCTCTTGGGTTTGTTTTCATTTTTCCAAAGCTCCTACAAAAAAATATGCGGATCTACAATAATCTGAGGGGTTTGAGTGTCACGGACACCTCTGTATAAAATCTGGATCCTAAACTTGCATGCTTAACCAATGCTGTCCACTCTCTACCCTCACAAGGAATTCCACTGGAAGTAATGAAATTAGTGGTGAGAGTAAATGTTACAGAGCTGGCTCCTAATTCCAGGTTTTCTCTTTCAAGGAATAAACAAGAGCTTGTGGCTCTGTGGTGACCCCGGGACTTGCAGCAAGGACGGAGAATTGACAGAAGGGTCAGGTATTGGGAATCACATCTTCAGAAGTTCAGCTCAAGGGAGTAAATCCTCAGAAACCTGAAAATAGTGATGATGACAACTGCATATATGCCCATTTCCTACTGCAAGCAGTAGCAGCTTGCATGCAGAAAGATTTCAGAAGCAAAAGGAATCTTTTCCTTTTCCTTCACAAATTTTATTAATTTAGCCAAAGTCTGTGTGGCTTCAGCCTTAATAAAAAACAATAAAATTCTGGGATGATTTAGGCCGGAACAACCTCTGAGTGACTTGTCTAATCCAAATCATTCCATTTCAATCCAAACTGATTTCATTATCCCTAAGTCATTTATTTAAATAAATGGAGTCAGAAGAGATCACAGAGTTTAATTATTGGAAACACTGGTTGGCACTAAGTTTGGAATTAAAATTACTCACTTTGAAGTCCTTAAGAGCACAGTATGACAACACCAGTTGTCAAGGAATTTTTTTTCCTTGGTTAAAAAGGACAAGCTGAGCACAAAGTGGAAGAATGAAACCTTGAATTACCCACGTAAGATAGTTCATCCTGTCAGCTGGAGAGTAACCCACTTTCAGTTCTCTTAGCAAGTCATTTACTTCTCTAAGCAGGGATAGGGGGGCCAAGTTTCCTGAAATGTACAAGTCTGAAATGACACCACGCAGAGTTTGACTGATGATATGATTAAGGTATTAAGAAGGATTTCCTACAGCTGTAGGCAAACCAGTTGACCCTTTGCCCCTGGTCACCTTCTTGTCCTTCAGGTGTATAAAGCAGCAAGGTTTGGTAATGGTTTTACAGCTGCTCTGCCACACCTGGCATGTTCTAAAACTGAGTCTCCTCCCCAGACTGAAGACTCTGCTTTTAGAATCCCCCAGTGATCAACTTCTCCGTCTTTTTTTTCAGTTTAGTTGCCTTTCTCTGGTCTTCCTTAAAGTCACTACATCCCTCTGGAAATGCCCATTTATCTGCAGCAAAGCAGTGAGAGAAACTCTCCTGGAGTGGCAGACCATCCTTCAAACAGCCAAAGTAAAGGCTTTGGTTCACTTGATGATAGTTCAGAAAGATGGAGGAAAAGGAAAATAAGGAGTTTGGCTTGGCCCAGTAAAACAGAGAGCAAACAGTGCTGTTTGTGCAGTGTATCTCCAGTGACTGTGCATTACAGTCAGTGAAATAGGCTGGAATCCACCTTGCTTTGAGATTTAATGAGTAATACAACGCTGAATATGACTTTAGAAAAATATCTGGGTCGGTTCAAGTATTCATCCTGGACATTGCTATTTTCTTAAATCATTATGTTATAAAAACCAAACCCTCCATTCACAGAGGAACCTGCTTTGTGGGCACTGCTGGTATTTCTATTTCCAGATTGTTTTATTTTGAAAAGAAAGAGGTATCCAGAGTTTTCCAAGCAGACAGCAGTTCTGGGACACTCCTGGGAGCAAAGATCCTATTGTAAATCTAATATTGTAACAAGTTGTACATTAGATTCTTTGCTATAGATAAATGTGTTTCTCTGTTTTTTTCTCTTGGCAGTTCTAAATTTGCTGCTTTCACTTTTGCCCCGAACACTGTGCTGCAAAGCATTCCAGCAGATCATCTTCTACTTTAAATCAAAGATAAATGTTCAGCTTAGCAGAACTTCTTTACTTCTTGCACTGACCAAGGGATTATTTTAAAAAGTATCAGAAGTCTGTTTATTTTACTGCACTCACCTCTACAGAAGCAGACATAGAAAAAAAATACTGAGGTCTAAATCTGTCTCCAGACAAGGCTGTTACACAGAGCTGTTCAGGACAACATCTGACATTTGGCTAGAAAAATTACATGCAGACACACATCAAACCATAACAACAGTTTAATGTATCTTTTTTAATTATACAAAAGTCCCGCCCCAATTATTCAAACATTAACAACTGATCCACTTGATACAAAACCAATTCATCCAGGCAAAACAGTAGAGGAATGTACCATTCATTTTTAATTAAAGATTATCACTGACAATCACAGTATGGATGGATTTGACTAATTATTATTCTAACTGGTGTTTTGTCCTGGGCAAATCTCTCCACACCTTGGCTACGCCACAGCGCACTTCCAGTACACACGTGTAAAGCTGTCTACAGGAGCCCTCTGGAAACAAACAGTACTGCTTAGTTTCAGCTGTCACGAGTTAAACAACACTGAAATCGCGTATAAATCATCAAGGACATTCAAAATGTCAGATGTGAAGCCTGTGTGACAAGAGGTGATTCCAAGTTAACTTTGTCCCCATCCTACAGAGAAGGTGCCTTGAAGGACCCAGAAAACAATGCGGAGGCACCAGGCCTTTCCCCAAGTTCCTGCCATGCCCTTCCAGAGCAGCACCCACCCTTCCCTTCCCCTGCTGAATCACGTTCTGTGGCAGCTAAGTGCATCAGCAACCCCGGCTGTCTTCACATCCTCTCTCACTCAGTCTTCAGGCTCCACATCACTTAACTCTTCTCTAACATTCAGAACCAGATTTCCTTTACATCAAACTGATACAAACAACATCTTTCTGACTACTGTCATGAACATGAACATGCTGCAGAATGCACCTGGCTCAGAGACCATGGTCTGGGAGCCAGGTAACCTCAGCAGAGGAACAAATTCGGAGTCATAATCATTTGTTGCTACCATTGGAAAACCTTTTAGGAACATGGGCTTTGTAGTGCTTGGGAGGCAGAGCTGTGAGCTTGGTAATTCAAACATTGATCATAAAGTAAGACAGGGGACTAATCCCCTTCTAGCTGTTGTGACTGCTCAGTGATTAAGTGTCACGCTATCCTCATTAACTAACACTCAGAAATGAAAACAGTGCTGCCTGCTCTCAGCTCTTCCCCAGCCCATTTACTGTGTATAATATACAGACTGGTCTCTTCTTGTTTATTCTGGGGAAGAAGGAGGTTGGCCACGTTCATGAACCACCCCTGAATCCTCACTGTCAGCTTCAGCAGCTAAAAAGAAAAATAGAAAAATGTCAGAGTTAAACACAAACAAAGAAGCCAAAACCCCAAACCCTGTTTCAGTTCTTGTTATACCTGGAATCAATCACATTTCCACATTTGAAACTGCACTGGAATAGAAGTATGAGGCAGACACTTCTGCCCACTTACCCACAGTGAACCTGTGCCATGTCTTTTTGACACTCCTGTGAATTCTCAAAGGCCTTGACAGACTGATTCATAATCCCTTTTTTAAATCCAGCTAGGGATTTTCATTTTATAAAGTATTTACTTGCCAATTTGCATGAAAAGCTCCCTCATCTCCTCACAGGCAACTTGGGTTTTGGTTTTCTGTGGTTTGCTCTTTTAGAAAGCCAACTAATTGTGATCAGTGTGTACCATCAGATGCTTTACTGGCTGTTTCACTGGACAAACCCTGTGTTTATTTTGTCAAGTCTCCGTAACAGACCAGTTAATACTGCATGAAATTGTGTTCACACCACTCCTGGCCTCATATTAACTCAAATCCTTCTGGAAGCAGCTTCTACCCTCGGAGCATCACTTTCAGGTAAGCCTTTGTGTATTTTTATTTTTTATTTGTCTTCATCTGAGATTTCCTTTCAGGCAGAGATCAGACACTTCTCCTCACCAGCTGTCCCCCCTGCTAGGGCTTTCTATATCAATTTTCCTACAAGAGTTTTCTAGAAGGCCCATTTCACCTCAGTTCTGGAGGTTTCTGGAGAAAGGATGTTCCCAAGTTTAACTGCAGGTTGAAGTCAGTTCCATTTTGAAAAGAAAAAAGGCATTATGCAATCCTAACACATCCTTATGCACTACAAATTACAGCTTTTCTCTTTTTTCAAGCATCCTGAATCCCAGAAAGAATTTATTCATATCACTCTTCCCTTTACATCTGCATCTCCTGCTGCCGGGCTGTTTTGTATGACCTCATGCAGAATTATCCCCCCTCACTGGGTTACAATTGCAAATTCCTACATATCCTGGAGCACAAAGGCTATGCAGTAGAATTAATTTCTACTTTCTCCATAGCACTAAGGAAACTGGATTGTTCTCAGAGCAACACAATCCATGATGCATTGTTTCCTATGGCGCTGTGCCTGGGCTGTGATTTCCCTGGTGTGTGTTAAGGGCTGAGGTCATTAGATGGCATTTTGCTCCCTGGGGGAGGCTGCTCTCCTGGTGTTTCTTCTCTATCCAGTTGCCTGTTGTCATCATTTTTTGGCCCGTACAACTTCACTTTACCAATGCAGGACTGGATTTCCTCTGTTTCCCTCACACAATACTGTCTAACTTCACTCCATGTCCCCCATGTTTGTTACTCCCAGTTCCTTCCCCTTCCCTCAGAGTCCAGCAGAAAAGCTACAGCTCCCTGCATGTTTCTCTGCCACGGCAGCATCCCCCAGATTTTTGTCCCCTCCAAATCACAAAGCCCATTAATCCTCACACACACACACTTCCTGATTTGCAGGCTAGCCCTCGTTTTCCTCTCTTCCCCTCAAACTCAGCCCGTATTATTTCACCTCCAGTGCACCAGTATCTCCTACACACAACCTCTGTCAGTATCTTAAAATAACTTTACATTTCTACGATACCTATACACCCCCACACTGCCATATTCTCCATATTCCCATTGTCCACCACATCTCCTGCTTCCTTTTCTTTGGCTTTCCAGTCAGACAAGGAGCAGGGATGCCCCGAGTGCTCGGGGGATGTGTCCCCACTGCTGGGCTGACTGGCAGGCAGCTGCTTGTTGGCCCAGGGACACACACACCAGTGAGGGACTGAGTGCATGGTGACAGCCAGCCCAACACCACGACATGGCTGCAAGCAAATGCTTTGGTGGGAGGCATCTGCTTCCCTTGCACATCGGTATTGTGTAGGCATGTGATCACAGCAGATATGTTTGGCTGAGAACAGCTAATGGGTTGAAGAGTTATGAGAGGACTGACATTAACAGAAAATGAGGCTGCACGAACCTTATGTTGTTGAGAAATCAGGCCAGAAAAACCTCAACTTACATTTTATCCCACATAACCACCATCAACATCTCTTCAGTTCAAATGAGATAATTATACTTCTCTTATTTCTCCTCCCTCTTGATTTTTCAGTGGGTGATTTTTGTAATCTGTTTCACAAAC
This sequence comes from Oreocharis arfaki, assembly GCA_013398015.1. Taxonomy (NCBI): domain Eukaryota; kingdom Metazoa; phylum Chordata; class Aves; order Passeriformes; family Paramythiidae; genus Oreocharis; species Oreocharis arfaki. The sequence continues at coordinate 254,141 of VZRR01011764.1, forward strand.
AGTTATCTTAATTTTTTATTCTCGTGTTCAAGAAGAGAAAAAGTTGTATTTATTTACCTGCATTTAAAAATTTTTTTTAAAATAAATTTAAAATGAAACTGGCTATTTGCACATCCAGTATTAGTGGTTAATTCACTGAGCAGCTCTACCCTCTTGTGGTCACAGCTTAGCTGCAGCCAAATGAAAAACTTGCAAATATAATCACAAATATGTCCACATGTAGGCACAGTACATAACACAGACCTAAAATAGAAGGGCACAAAGACTGAATCTATGCCTGAAATTTAAAATCCTGTCATTTTTAATTAATTAAGAGATTTTGAAGGTTCAATCCTTCTTTTCCAGCAATTAAAATCTAGGATTTTCAGATGAGCAAGAAATTTTATATTAATTATGGTGTTAGTCCGCATTATTTTTTAGTGATTTGTCTAAATTGAAATACAGCCAACTAATTTTTAAGATATGCCCTGCAAACTAGCTATGTAGAAAAATATTTTCTTTTTGAGAACATCAACAGATCATTTTCTGGAATAGCTCTGTGTCCTGGGGCCTTCACTGTCTGCCTGAGATTCAGGTGCTTGTCAGCTGGAAAACCAAGCATGCCAGGCTGCTTCCCCCAGGTCAGCCCTTCCCAGAGCTGTACAATCCATCCCAGGATTCAGGACTTCAGGCCTGGCTTCATCACAGAAGTCAAAACTAGCTAGGATCAGGGTCTCTTGGGTTTCCAGCTCTGTGGTTAGATACTGAAACCAGGTTAACAGTGAATCTCTCAGGGCTTATCTCATACTTCCTTACCATGTACTTCCTTGGTTGTTTCAGCCAGGATGTTCAGTGAAACCGGAGCTGGAATGTAATGAATCCCTGTCAGAAAACTTGGTGGGATGAACTGATGCAGAGGAGTGTAGTATCCTTGATGGAAATCTCCAGCTCCATCTGGAACCTGTGGAAACACATGAAGCAGATCACCTTCCATGGAAAGACTCTCTCTGGGATACATCTGCATTATCAGACCATTTCTGGGTTTTTGTCCATGTGCTGCCATGTCAGTGCACATACTGGCACACGGAAAGCCTGTGCACAGGGTAACACGCTGCAACTGAGGAGCAAGAACTTCTCAGGCCGTGTCACAGCAAAACTGACCTTTTAAGTACTTGTGACCTGTTCTGGCATCTCATTGGAGTAGTTGGTTTAAACCAGGAGCAGCTATCCTCTTTCTCAGTAACCCCTAAAATGTGCCAGGGAATTTCTATACAAGCATAATAAATCTATTATTTATCGTCTTGAGGCAGATCACTCTACCTTAACATCAAGTGATGAATTGTACTGAAAGGAGGTCAGATTATTAACATCATCATTTGCTAATGTTTTCTTCAGTGTAATGTATCAAAATGCTGTGAAGTAACTGATAAGCAGGATGACTCTTCATGGTTACTTCAACAGAGAGAAAGCAGCTAAAATAAAGCAGTATTAGCACTGGTAATTAAAAGTGTGCTACTCACCGATACAGTGGTTGCATTCCCTGGCACATAGTTGCTAGGAATGTGTCGGAATCCTCTCTGAAGTGATATCCCTGGAGGTGAAGGTGCTTCCCCACTGCTTGACTCATTGATGGCAAATCCCAGGGAAAATGGGTGGTAAGGATATACCCCAGAACACCCAGGGTACACTTTCGGGATTTCTCTCTCCAGGTATTCTGGGTTGACAGTGTATTCTGGAGGAAAAGCAGGGTGAGCTAGGAAACAAGGAGAAAAGAAGAAATAAAAATATCCATGTCATTTTATGGAGTTATGTAGAGGTAGCTGCAGGAGCAAATTGCACCCTCAGACTGGAAAATCTGGTCCTTTGGTTTCATGTTTAGCTTGCCATGAATTTATTTGGTGATTTTTTCAGGAACTAAGGAAAGGTACAGCAGATGACATTGTAATGCAGTTATTCTGCATTCTTTTCTGCTTAGTGCATTGTAAAGTTTGTCCTTAGTAAAGCAATGTCTGCAAAATCTTATTCTTCCAGTACATCAGCAGGAGCAAAACAACCTACCTTAACTTTTGACTCTAGCGGCACTTAAAACAAAATTCCACAGGATCAGCAGAGTTCTAACTTTCTCATTCTAATAATGGAGTCCTACCTTTCTCAAGTTAATTTACAGCACGCTCAGTTTTAGAGTCATACACAGGCAACTTCAGAAGAAGAAATCAGTTCACTTTTTATCTTGTGTCTTGAATCTGATACGGCCTCTCCGAAGTCTTAAGAAAAGACGCAGAGTGGCTATTTGAATGTAAATAGAGTCCTTCTTGTCTGCCTGTCCTCCGATTGGTAGAAAAGGCAAAGACCTTCCTCTGAAAGTAAGTTTACTTCTGGAGTACTATAATTTGTGCCTAATTTTTTTTTGAAGTTGGTCAGTAGGTTAAAAATGTTAAGACTGACAGACATCTGTATAGCTACTGTTATCTATAAACATAATTTTATTCCAAAACAAAGCTAAAAAAGGGAAGTTACTGACAGTAATCTGTGGGGACTACCGATGTCCAAAACAAATCCTTCCCCATGGCTTCTCAGGACAACATTTTGTCTTGCAGGCTGCCAACTCTGCAGAGGCTCAGATTCATGACTACTGCAATCAGCAAGGATTTCTGTAACACTATTAGAGCAATAGAAGGGAGTTACTATAATACATAGTAATAAACTAGACAAGTCACATGAAAGACTCTATTAAAGGAAGCAATTTAAGAGATAACAGACCATACAGCTGCTCCACCTGCAAAGTCTATGCCCTGCTCTTAAATACTACATACACTTTTACATCAAGTCATCCCAGCCAAATATAGTTTTTGTTACAGGTACGAATTCAGGCCAAAAGGTCTTTTTGTTTTACAGTGCCACCATAAAATGTTTGCTTCAGGCAGCTGCAGCAGTACCTTCCCCATTCATCTGCCATCGCCGAGTTTTTTAGCATTTTTGTTGCTGGAATCTTGTGTCTGTGCGTTTATAAACAGTGCGAGAGCACTCAGAGAAACATGCACAGTTTGGTTGCACTCCCAGACTAATTTCCCTCTCAGTGAAAAGCCACTTGCTCAAGCGTCGAGTTCTCAAGGGGCGGCGAGGCCGAGGAGGCTGTTCCCGCCCCGCGCTGCGGAGATGCCAAGGGACGTGATGATCCAACATGCCAGTTCCGTGCCCTCTGGGGAAGGAAGGCGGGACAGAACAGAGGAGCGGCTCTCCGGGCAGCCGGAGCCTGAGAAATCAGCGAAGCGCACAAGTGGCAGGGTTTGACAGGGGAAAGAGGAGAACAGAGGAAGATCCGGGGAAGAGGCTTTGGGGACAGGTCCTTACCGTCATCCCTAAAGGGAGGTGGCGGCGGCCCCCAGCATGCCGTGCCCTTGCCGCCGCTGTCGGGCTGGGCGCCCTTCTTCCTCTCGTGGCTGCAGTGCTCGGGGGCACCGTCCTCCCGGCCTGCCGCCTCACGGCCTTCGCCCGACGGAACGGGCTCTGCGCCTGCCCTGGCCGGCGGCTCGGTCTCCTGCTGCCTCAGCGCCTTCTGGGCTGCCATGATCTTCTGCCGCTCGGTGATGAGCGAGCACTTCTCGCACAGGCACAGCTTCCAGCGGCAGTGCCCGGCGTGGCCCTTGACGGGCACCACGAAGCCGTGGTTCCGGCAGCGGGAGCACTTGGGTGCCCGCAGTGCCTTCGCCGTAGCCTCGGCCGCCTCCATGGCACCGCAGCACCGGCTCCGACCCCCCGGCCAGGTTCCCCCCCCGCCTCCTCTGGGCTCTTATATGGGGCACGGCGCTGCCCGGCATGTAACAACCCGGGCCGGAGGGCGGGAAAGCCCATGGCAGCGGGTGGAGAACGCCCTCGGCCCCGCTGCCTCCCTGCCCTGCGCCGGGCTTGGCTCCCCCGGGCACCCCCTGCGGCCCTTTGGTGCGGGCGGGAGCCGAACCCCAGCCACGGGGGGCTGAGCCTGCAGGAGCTGCGGGGGGGACGGGCCCCACGGGCAGGTGCGCTGCCTTGTGCTAGTGCTCGCATGGATGAGGCGTTCGGATGGGCCCGGCTTGCACGGACAGGAATGCGCTGTTCCTTACAGTAGTGCCCTAAAAGGTAGTTTTCCCTTTTGGCACTTTAACATCTGCACCCACTTTCATACCCCTCATGCATTCGCTTTTAATATGCACAGGACTTCAGTCCCGTTTTGTTTCCAATTTGCAGCATGCTTCTCTTGATCAGGAGGAGTGACTGCCTCAGCAAAAAAAACCTCACTTTCATCATTCTGTTTTTCAAAAGAAGGTACTAAGACGAAGGTAGAAAGCATATGTCATTCCAAAGCCTTGTCTCCTTTTCTCAGAATTCCTTATTCTCTAAAAACAAAGACAGGTTTACAATTAGAAATACAGGAATGCTCCAGTTCTAGTATTGCTTTGAAAGCACTTGTTATTTGTTACTGCTGGTAGCTGCAAACCCATGGTTTACACAGTAGCCCGTTTCAGGACGAAACTCCTCACTTTGCAACGTAAGGCACAACCTGCAGGCTGGGATTGGCGCTGAGTGGTCGAGGGACTGAGTGCCTTTGAGGATTTGGGTCTGAAGTGCTTTCAAGAGCAAGTCCGGGCTCCTGTGCCAGTATTGCACTTACAGAACATCTCCCGGGGAGGCAAATGCTATTGAGAACCTGCAGGACATAGGTGCAAAGTCCTGCCAGGTCTTTTGCAAAGTGAGAAGCCTGAAATCTCGGCTGAGCTTCAGTGGGCACAGGGGCTGGCTGCTCACTGCAAACAAGACTGTTGCCAAACCACACTGTTGCCAAATCCGTAAGGGGCCTGCTCTGCTGGCGCCTCACCCCCCAAGGTGTGGAAGGGTGCACCCAGGTTTTGCAGGATTATTTGCTCCAAGCGAAGGGCCTCTGCCAGGTTCTGCGAAACGAACTCCATTGCAGTGAGAATTGTTTCAGAGCAAGCAGATAGATGTTACCTGGTTCTCTTGAAACTTAGTAGAAAGCTTCACTACTACTTCGTGATTAATTTTTATGGTGTTCTCTTTAACATAGAAGAAGCTATTGCCACCTTAAGGTTTTAAAACAGCTATGAACAGACTGAGCCCTCAGCAGCTGCTCTTTGGAAGGGCTCTCAGCCGTGCCTTTGCACCTATGCAGTTGGGGATCCCGTGCCCACTCTCATGGGGGTGCCAGTAGCTCCCTGTACCCACTTGCAGCTGGTTTTCCCGAGATGGCTTCCAAAGCTTGGTGTGGAGAGCCAGCTTCATGTGCATGGGCGTGTGTGTGTTACCATTTCTTCCCAGTCTAGAACAGCACTTGCCTGTGTGCCTTCAATAGAAGCTACTCTTCAATGCAGTCTTGAAGTGCTGCTTGCCTGTGCCAAGGCCTTGATCTTCTCATACTCATTCTAAACATTGACTCTGTACTAAATACAGACAGATAAAATATTCCTAATTTTATGCTCCATATTTTTACTGTATGCTGGGGATGTGCTAATTTAGCTGTAGAATGAAAGAGGATGGATGACACATTTAAAAAAACTGTAATTATATCTTTTCATAGATACCCAATCTGTGTTCATTTGGATACTTGAGCAGAGGGGGAGAAAGGTAGGCTACATGTATTTTCCCCAGTAATTTTCTATTCTGAATCACATAATGCTATTCTTCAAGACATTTAGTCAACTACACAGAAATTTATCTCTTCTCTTTCAAAAATGCTATACCAGCCATGGGCTGTACCGGTTTCTCCACTAATTAAACCACATCTTTCAAAGTCATGTGGATTTTTCTTCTGAAGAACTTTCAGGGAAAAATTCAGGATTTATTATACTTTCCATATAGTTTGTTTCAAACATAACTAGACTTGCTTTTCGTAGAAAAGTGAACATTTTACTTTGCTTATGAGGTAAATCCCTATTTCTGCAGGCAGTTCAAAGCGTTCTGTTGCTCCAATCCTGTTATGTGTTTGTGTATATATTTGAGTTAACCTAATCACACACTGTAAGAAGACCACAACAGAGAGAAGATAGAACAATTTCAAAATACATTTTTGGAATGAGGTTTAGACTTCTATGTGGATGCAGCTTCATGTCTATTGCAATTTTCTTCTTTGTTCATATTTGAAAGAAAATGAGGCATGATACAGACTCTTTTCTTCAAAACTTAGTTTTCTTTAGCATTTTATGTAGCACATGGTGGGGGCAGAACATAAAGTGTGTAAAGAGTTGTGTATTAAAGTAGCATTTATAAGAATTATTATCTTGCCAAAATGAAAGGAAGGCATCCTGCTGACTTTATGTTACTGAAATCAATAGCAATAATATCTCTACTCCTTTCCAACTTCTGAATCATATAAAGTGTGTGGTTTTGGTATGCAGTTTGCTTTGTACATGAAACAGTGAGGAAAAACAATGACTTAGCTAAAAGAGAACAAATCAAAAGACTGCCATAAAAGTGAATAGCAGAAAGTTGGGGTTTGGGGTTTTTTCCTCCTTCTCAGACATTCCAGCTACTATTCATACAGTAAATGTTTTTTGGCAAGGAAATTGTTCTGACATTCCACAGAGCAACAGTGACTTCATCAAGAAATTCGTTCAGACTGAGATCTCCATGTTCAAAATACATTTTCTTATACCTAAAAATCAAGAGAATCTTTCAAATTTTTAAGACATCACATATGAAGATGTGATGTCTCTATTCAAAAATTGTCTTTTTATCTTTGTAGTTTGGAAGTGTCCATTATGTACTGTCATAAGTCATTATATAAAAACTGATATTGCAATGGTATTATCAGCTCTTCTCCATTATAACTCTGTAGAACTGTGTTTACAGCTCAGTCAGGATAGAATCGACATGTGGAGATTTACCTGCAGAGGCAGAATTGCCCAAGAAAGACTCTCACCTTCACCTGTCCCAGAATATAATTTTAAGTAGCATATTTAGCATTCGCAAATTTAGGAGCTCCTTATAAAAAATATGAAAGCATTTCCAACATCCTCTGGCTGACCTGCAGTACCAAATCCCCCTCTGACTGTTGAGCTCACAGCAGCACACATCCATCAGTGCTGCCACAGAACTGCAGGGCTCAGCTCTCTGCTGACAAGCTCTCGAGGTTGTCTGATCCTGCCCAAAGCAAGCCTACATGACAATGAATAAACTTCAAGCCACTTCTGTACACTGTATTTCACACTTTTCTAATCAGTGTGAAATTGTACTGTAGTAAACATTTCTTTTTTAATGTGAGGAAAAGTGCAGCATGGAAACAGGGATATTTGATTATTCTGTATCTACCTAAAATTTTGAAATGGCTGAAGTGTGTTTGGGTTGCACCTTTTTTAAACCTGGTCACAGTTAAGTCGTTTAAATTGAAATAACCAGATTTAGCTTTTCAATTCTTTCAGCAACAATTCCTTTATTTTAAAATGTTGTCTTCTGTAATGCAAGTGGGAATCCCGCTGAGGTGGGGGTTTTTGTCGTCGTTGTTGTATTTAAAACAGTTTTAACCAGAGCACAATTAGATGTTGGCTTTCATCTGCTGTATCAAAAAGGTGAAACTCTGCGCTGTGATCAGAGAAAATTGGATGGAGTTTATACATATTTTAAAGTCTTAAAAGTGTATCAAAGTTATATAAGCACTTCTGGTTTCTTTAACAAACACAACTAAAGTAAATCTTGAGTACTTAAAATTGAGTATCTTTTTAATATATAACAGTTCTTAAATATTAACAGCAGAGACTTTATTAGTAACACTGCTGTTTGTTTATTGTAACAAGATCTTTATTTAAGAGAAAAGAAATAGTGATTAAACTGGAAACTCTGTGATCTGGTTATTTCATGAGTTCCAGAAGGGTGGGGTGGACCTGGAGAGACATCAACCCCAGCAAGGAAACCAAACACGAAGCAGTTCTTATTCTGCATCAATACACCTCTCATTTAAGCAGGAAATAAAATGCATTAAGGGGAAAAGAGTGAGACAGACATAAATACACATACAGGGATGCTTTCCCTAAATAAGTGATAGAGTGTTTAAAGATCCCTATCTAGAAAAAAAATAGATCCATGGTAAAAAACTCCTGTGGGAGATGTTGAGTCAGTTTGCCATAAATAAGGATCACTGTATCATCAAAGTCTGATTGTATGATTATATTTCCATGTCTAAGAAAATAATTATCCCTTCAGAAGAAGTCTTTTGTTTCTTTAGAAGGTCACTTTTGTAGGCATTAATAGGAAAAAGAGAAGCTGAAAACCCAAGGAATAGTCCACTCTGGTAGTGCTATGGCAGCTGCAGCGGTGGCTTAGTTACAGCACCATTTTACTTCAGTAAGCTCCCAGATTTAGTGAGTTTTATCCTGGATACCACTAGGCTTGTCAATCAGTCTTCTGCCTAAAGAAATAAACACATTTCTAATCCAGAGTCCTCATTCTCCTTCCCCTCAGCTATAGTTCTTGTCATATTTTCTTAGACACAAAGAACAGAAAATCACATTTGAATTCTCCCACACAGCAAAAAAAGGATTTCATGCAGAAACAGTCACGCTCTCCACAGTAAGTAGGTGGCCCGTTTGGAGTCATCTTTGCTTAGCACCTATTTTGTGCTGAAATTGTCATATTACCTTGTCAGCAAGCCTAAAGCAATGCTAATAGATGGATAAGGCAGGAGACAGCTGAAAGACCACTACAAACATCAAGTGTACTTGCTGTGGGCAGGATTCCATTTGTGATTGTCAACACTGGTACATATCCCACATTTTCTAAATGCATTGCTCCACCTCACATCTGAATTAGATTTCAGTATATCTGAAGTAAGTTAAACAAAGCAAAATAACTAAAGCCATCTGTTCGCCATAATTTCTTCCTCTTCAGCCTGGACCCTTTGCAGATACTTCAGTGAAGCCAATAAAAATGAAATGACCAAATAGTAGTTACTTACCAGCATAGAATGAGAGACTATCATCAAAATGTTTGCCTTGGAGACAGAACAGACAAGACTACTGATGATTAATCGCTGGCATGCATGCTAAAATTGATTTCTGGTATTCACACCAATAGAACATCATCTGGTCTCTGGGGATGATTCTGGGAATTGATAGACTCCCAGTGAGATGATAAAGCTTCTTGTGGGCTCCTTAACCCTGTATGTCAGAGGGAAACTGTGGTTTGTAGTGGGGAAGAGAATACAAGCACCAGCAGTGATGAGTTTGCATTAGCTCATTCAAGCCAGGTATACTGAAGGATGCTGTTTAAGAAGCATTGCTTCTCTTTGTTATTTCCATACATTTTTTCTATGGACAATAAAAAGATAATCTTTCCAATTTAGTAGAACCTTTTAGATTATATATACAGTATATGTATGTATATTTGAGGTGTATTTTCACAGGAGAGGACTTCTCCAAATATGAACATGAAAAGATAAGTTGAAAGGATGCCTGCCTGTCTCCAGAGGGAGTAAAGCTCTCCTGCCCTGACAGACTTACATCCTAGCTGTGTTAAGACAACTTGCATTTCTCTCTTGCCAACACGAAACGTGTTGGTGAGCTACCTCAGCTGGCTCCTGGAACTTCACAGTCCACTAACACTGTGTAGAAAGTAAAAAGTGGAATAGAAAATAAAATCAATGCATTAATAGGACATCATCCTCTTTTCTACCTCCTTGATGCAGCAAATTTAAAAAGAAGTCCACTTATTCAACAGTGGACAGCAAACCACCTGTGGCAGCAGAGATTATGGACAAAGAAGACATGAAAGTAGCAGACAGCTGACCAGCAGCTGTGACAGATATAATGATAAGCATGCACTGGTGTGAAGCCATAGTAAAGTATTTTCATTGCAGAAATAAGAGGGAAACCAGAGGCACATTTTCTTGGCATTTCATACTTTGTGATCATGAAATCAGACTGTCTTTCATCACAATAAATACAAGTATTTGGAAGATTAGTTATGAAGCATAGAAATAACAGAATCACACAATAGGTTGTTAGCAGTATTTCCTTTGAATCTAAACCAAAGCTGATTCTAAGTCAGGAAAGTTTAGTTTGATCAACTCCAGAAAACAAATAGAAAAAGACACCAAATCATCTCTTCAATTTCCCTGGAGCTGTGGGACCCAACTGTCACAAAAGGTTGCCTGTAGCTGCAGGGTCGTGCTGTTGGAAAGAATGACCTCCACAGCAGCGGCTGCTGCAGGCAGTCCCTTGTTTAGCTCTTTCCTGGGCAGCAGCCCGTTCGTTCCCCCGGGCGGCTGCTCCGCTCCCAGCCCCGGCCCCTGCGGAGCGCCGTGCTTGGGGCAGCCGTGGCAGCCCTCAGCGCGCTCCGGCTGCCCCGAGCAGCAGCAGGGAGGGAGAGGGCAGCCGAGGGCCTTCACCCATCCAGAGCACTGCTGTGAGGAACCTCTCGGACTTCTGCTTCCCCAGCCTCTCCGGTGCATGTGAAATGACAGGAAACACAGGGTCAGCAGTGGTGCGAAGTCATGGTACCTGATGGTTGATGATGAGCAGCGATCCCTCTTAAGGATTTCTAGTTTTGGCTGAACAGCAGCAGTTGTCTCTTTCTACATGTGTATTGTCGTCTTTAAAATAACAGCGCCATCAAACGCACACGGTTTTATTTAAAATGAAATACTGGAGGGTTGAAGTCTTATCAAGATCACATATTTGTGCTGAGGACAAGAGCTGCATTTCTGGCAGGAGTGGTACACCTGCTTTGACATTCCAGTGCAAGAACCCCAGGACAGGGAGTGGATTTCATGCACAGTGTTCCATCCCTCGGGTGCACTGAGCTCCGCCTCAGCCATCCTCGGCCTCTACCACCAGAAATGTCCTTATTCCTGAAGGAGAGTTTGCTTTCAAAGCAGACTGAGCCCACAAATTTCACACTTTAATCAGTTTGCACGCAACAGGACTGTTGTCTTAAGGTTTATTAGGATTCCAGTCCCTTAACATATGATATTCCTTGGATAATGAATCTGAAAATGTTGACCTGGAACACACTATTTTTCAATATTACAGTAAACTTCCTCACGTATTGAATATAAGATTTATCTTCCAGTATTTAAAGGAATGAAAGCACTAACATGACTACACATAATAAAGTGAATTCACGTAGTCACATAATGATGAGTGTTCCTGACTAAACTGTGTATCAACAAAGTTTATTGGAATCACATATTTATAATATTTGTATTTTATTTTAGCATTCTTTACCTCTCAACTCAAACAAAACAAAACAAGTTTGGTATTTTTGAGCTGTATTCTTAAGGTTGAAGTGTTAATGATAGTGACTCTTATTTCCACTTGGCAGAAGTATTCATAGAATATTTACTGGCAGGCATCCAAAGATTTCCTGCTCTTTAATAGAAAATCTATACATGTCTGAACTGTACAAATCTGTACTAAAATTATTACATTATTAATCAGAGATAGAAGAAGAGGTGAAATATCTGCACTATTAGGTACAATATCTATCTTTTACAAAAAGTACAATTAAAAACAACAAAAAAAGTTTAATAAAGGAATAAGACAACATCATAATTAAAATTAAATATTTGTGTCTGTTCTTAATTCAGACAAGTCTCAGTCAGTACACAGATCTCAATCTTCACTTTTCCCAAGTGTTATTTGTTAAGTGGTACTCTTTTAAGAACAAATTGTTAAAAAGCAAAATAAAAACATCATTATTTATAGGAAATCTTATCTAAATGAGTTTCCCTTACTGTAAAAAATAGAGATTATTGTGAATATTTGTGTTGAGGTAGTAAATAAAGAGTGATGTGGATCATTAAGGGTGATTACACAGGGCCAATAATTAGGCAGCCATCCTTGCAAAATTACATATTTTAGTGTTGATTTATTGGCCACATTATCATGACATTGATCTATCCAGCAGTCATGTGATTCAAAATGGTGAACTGGTGAATATTATAGATTTTTAATGCCTTGATAATAAGTCTGGGAAAAGAAGATGGACTATCTTCATTATCTCAGTATGACAAGCTTTCCAGTTTTTACAGCACCCTTCCACCTGTCCTAGCACTCAGACATGGAGAACAAAAATAAATGTTTGACATAAGATTTCAGGAATGTCTCGCACAGTTGTATCAATATTTTCATATATCTATTAGCAATACCAAACCTAGAAGATTTTAGGATTGTGTTTAGCTTTGCCACAGATGTCTTCACAGCAGTGACTCACAGGTAGCCTATGTTCAGCTAATGGATCCTTTCTGTGTTTGGCTTCCAAGTGCCGAGCTCCTGCTGTTGGTTTTTCATACATACATTATATGCTGTTAAATTTCATTCCATTTCTGTTATTCCAGTTGTCACAGTATCTCTTTCTTTCCTGTTTGAGCCTTTAATCCTCTTCTATGTTAGTAATATCTCTCAGTGTTTGCTTTCAGCAGAATTTCATTAGCATGCTCTTTTTGTGTCAGTCATTACTGCAAATGTCAAATAAGGCAGATTCCAGTATTGATCCTTTAGGAATTACAGTAATGTCCTCCCTTGAGACAACAATTTCTCTTCTAGCACAACCAAAGGGTTTTCCTGCTTTAGCATTTTATTCACGACTTTCTTTGCAGAAGCCTGATAGATCTTATCTGCCTCACTTTCTACTGATTAAAGCAGTGGTTTTAATCAACAGAGATACATTCACTCAACCTGCTTCACCTTTGGTAAACTTAGCTTGCATTTTGTCCCATTTTCCATTTTTTTTTCTACTTACATGGATGTTTTTCTTAAAGAAAAAACCTTCTAGATTCTTGAATATTGTTCAGGTCACTCTAACGTTTTCAGGTTACCCTTTTTAGCCCTTTCTGAAATCCTAGTTTGCTTTTCAGTAGTGCTCTGCTACCAGTCAGCAGCTTTATTAAAAATTCTTGCTGCTGGACATGCAATTTCATGTGCCAGTTCTTTCAGAACCCAGGGACAGAGATTATCCTGTCCTTCCAATTTCAGTGCTTTAAGCTCTTTTTTTTTTTTTTTTTGTACCTCATATATGATAATTTCCATTTCGATATCCACATTCCATTTACATGTTACATTTTTTTTGGTGGATAGTTTAATTGCAAAGTCCCTGACAAAGCAATTCTTATTAGGATTTATTTTCATAATAAAGGTCCTTTGATAAATCACAGTTCTATGTGAATTATTAGGGCTTTGCCAAAATAAATTAAAACCTTATATTTTTAGGGGTTGTGGGGGTTTTTTATGACCAATTTTCTATATAAAGTTTACGGGGAAAAAAACCAGTTACACATCCATGCATGTAATAGTTCTGTGACAATGTCACTACTATCAGACCATGCCCTGTTTAGAATACAAATACATCTGAAAATAACTTCATTTATGAAGTGCAAATGGCAGAACTGAACAGGAAACACTGCAGTGAAATGACTTGCAGGATTAGGGATTTCAGTCTGTTATCAGAGTATTTAATTCAGGAGCCTGCACTGCATCCTCTAAGCTCCACAGGACAGAGTAAGGTTTTTTGGGAATTACAAAACTTCACAGATGTACAAAGTTTATGTACTTTATACTTAATAACAAGGAAATAAGGAAAAATTGCAAGACTATGTACCTGGCAGAAAATTACACATAGGTTTTAAAGTTTTCTTAATTTTCTCAGTTTGAACTCTTGGCAACTGTAGGTGAAAAATGGTGAAGCAAAGTGTATCCTTTTACACTGGTTCCCATAATGACAGTGCGGTTTACAGGGAGAAAAGCATGAGAACAAAATAATGAAGAACAGAGTAGGTGGTGAAGGAAGACAGACTAGAAATGGAGTAAATGAGGAATAATTTAGAAAGAAAAAGTGCATCTGAGGAAAAAAATGAAAGAGAGGGCAGAAAAAATACTGGAGGCTATTTACAGAATTTACAGAATGAAGTGAAAATGAGAGATCTTGTGCTCAGTGTTTTCAGCCTGATTTAGATCAGTACTACAGTAGATGACTAAAAAAAAAATTATGTGGGGACCTGCAGGAGGAGGGAATTTATATTTTTAATATATTTATGCTCATAAGAATCCCAGAATATACATAAAAATAAATTTAAGAAGGAAACAATAGACTTGTTGCTTAGAAAGAGCTCCTCTCTCTAGCTGGCAATCAGCAATGGAATACTGTCTAACAGTTCTGGTGCTGTGGATATGCAGTTTAGGCAGTGTTAAACCAGAAGAAAGGAGAAACTGGTTAATATTAATCTCTTTTCAGTAAAGACTATTGAAAACAAAAATTATTAAAGAGAAAATCAGACTGTATGTAAGATCATTTTAGACTGACGTAATGCAGAAGAGTCAGCTCTGACTTTTTGGTAGAGTAAAAAGAAAGCTCTACTAGATTTAATGAAATTGCACTAAATTGATATCAGTACTGTCAAGAGCAAAAAAACCCAACAAACAAACAAACAAAAAAACCCCCCAAAACAAAACAAAAAAAACCCCAAAAAACCCCCAAAACCTGTTGAGAAAATCATACCAGTGTGCATTTCCAGCAGGGCAGAATCTGGCTCACAGATGTTCACGTGCAGGCAGATGGTGTTTGTATGTAATACATGTACAGACATATAGTCAGGCATAAATAGTGACTACTAAAAGAATCATTTTCAAGAAAACTTAAAAGGCAAGTTTCACTATATGCTTAGGGTTTTTTTTTCTAAACTTTGGTGCTCCACTAAATCTCTTCATGTACCAGAGTGACTTGACTGCAAAGACAAAGAACATCCTCCTCAACTGTGGCATTTTCCAAAATAAAAAAGTTTCTTTGTAAACCTGGAAGTGGGGCACAGATTACGTGGAAATTTTTGTCAAAATACTGTGAAGAAAACCACAAGGGCAGTCGACTCCTCAAATTCAGCCCCTCAATCTCACCAGGGGAAAGCAGAGCTCCTGCTGTTCATGTCGCAGCTTTGCAGCCCGGGTGCCCTCACTACTCAGTGTTCTTTGTGTCTGCACAATGAAAGCCTGGAGTTCCATTTAAAGATCACAGCACTGCAGCAGCAGAAGGCTCTGCTTTGGCCTCCCTCACAGTGCCCTTGGCCTCCCTCACGGTGCCCTTGGCCTCCCTCACAGTGCCCTTGGCCTCCCTCACGGTGCCCTTGGCCTCCCTCACGGTGCCCTTGGCCTCCCTCACAGTGCCCTTGGCTTCCCTCACGTGACCTCCCTCACAGTGCCCTTGGCCTCCCTCACGGTGCCCTTGGCCTCCCTCACGGTGCCCTTGACCTCCCTCACAGTGCCCTTGGCCTCCCTCACGGTGCCCTTGGCCTCCCTCACGGTGCCCCTTCCCACCCTGCAGCGCAGCCGCCATTTTGCCGTGCAGCCGCCATTTTGCCGTGCAGACGGAGGTGTGAGGGCAGAGCACTCTCCCCTCACGGCCTTCAGCTGAGCCTCTCTGGCTCTAGGGGCTTGTGTGCACCTCAGGGCAAGGCAAGGAACATTTTTATGTCACTTTGCTTGTTCCTAGGCACGTTGGGGTTGCTCAGGTGTCTCTGCGCACCCGCCAGCCCAGGTGCCTCAGCAGGACACTCCATGGACCTCAGCGGAGGGGCTGAGGTGGGGAAAAGGAACATGGTAACCTCAGGGGGAACCTGGAGCCTGGTGCTGCGGCAGCTGTGTGTGGCACTCCTGGAAGGGAAAAACACCCAGGAAGAGAGGAAAAAATAGAAAAAGACACAAAATATGGAGTAGCTAAAGTGGGCGTTGCAGTCCTTCAACAAAGGAATCATGAACCTGTCCTTCATGGAGGTGCACAACATGGCCACCCAGGCAAGGGAAGCACTGTCACCAGCCTGGCAGATGGTGCAGGGCAGCAGTGCCCAGGAAGAGCAGGCCCAGACTGAGAGGATCCCAGCCTTCAGGGGAAGAAGCTGCTGAGGAACAGGTTAGTTTTTTTAACTGAGGTGTTTCTTTCTTCTGGCTCTTCTGGCATTGCGAAGGTTCTTGGCTGTAGCCACCATCATGACGCCTACTGTTTTTGTAGTACCTGGGGTTGAGACAACAGTACATGGCTGCTGTGGCTCATTTGACCACAACTCAGGGGCAAAAATGAGAGGGTGAGAGGAAAACAGGCTGAACCTGGGGGGGTTATATTCTCTCAAAAAATAAGTCTTCTGAAGCCCTCTGCTCCTCAGCCTTTCCCTGGGCCAGGAGGCTTCTTCAGCGTCCTTAGCACTGGCAGAATTGTTCTGTGCTGTGGTTATAAACTCTTTTGAGGATGAAAAGGCAGGGGCAGGAGGGCAGCAACGGCTACCAGCCCCTGGCAGCACTAGCCCTCCTTGGGAGCCTGGCCCCAACAGCTCCATCCATGGCATTGCCAGGTCTTGTTTGGCAGCCAGGGCCCTTCCCGGTGGGAGCTGATGTGCTGCTGCTTGCAGTCTCTGAAAGCTTGTGACAAAATTTCTCTGTGTTGCGGGTGGATCTAGATAAAGAATCCATGGAATGGGTTGCAGGGGAGGGTGAGTGCTTGTGCTTTCTCAACAGAGTGCTGTTTCTAGAAATTCAAACTAAACTAGACAGTTCTGTCAAGAAAATGTTATAAGCTCCTGCTAGATCTTATTCCTTTATGCCAGGCATTTGTGCTTTGCTTCTGTCACAGTGGCAGGTGGAATTTTCAAAGGGATAAAAGTATTCTTGGCAAGGAACTATTAGCAGAATATTATGGATTTGGTGGGTGCTCCCTGTGCAAGGACAGAGCCAAAGCAAAACTTGTGAGGAGAATGAAAAGGCTGCAGTGACAACTTTGTCCTATTGCTGGTTGTACTATCAGTGACCTGTAAAATCAACAGAGCTTTTAGTGTTTACAGTGCATCAGGCATAATAATAAAAAAAATTGTACATGTACAATACATTTGGAAAGAACGGAGTTGAAAGCACTGCTTCAGGAAGTGCAGCCATGTCCAAAAGAAGCTGCTGTTTTGTGCTTGCAAGGTCTGTGTACATGGCCCTGGATTTCAGAGTACAGTACTTGTGCCCCAGGGGCCCTTGGTTTACTGGGTTCTTGAGACAGCTGAAAATCGTCTCATTAATGTCATTATTGATAGCAAAGGAAACGTACTTAAATTGCTTTTCAGAGAGGATAAAACACATAATTAAACATATTTCAGAATTCTTTTTAATTATATGGAGTCTATTTTTTTATCTTTTACTTGAGCTCCTGAATGTCTTTGTCTGTCTAAAGAGACAATACATTAAAAATTAATAGCCAGTAAAGACCTCAGGACAGAAATAGAATCCTACAAAAATATTTCTGTTTTGCTTTATTGTATGAACAAATCTCCAAAGAAGACTTTTAATATCCTAGTTTTTGTCTTTGAATATTCTTATTCCTCTGAGTAGAATCCAGCTTGGACAGCGGTTAGCGTACTTGATGCCTGGCTGGGTCATTTTGCTGTCAGGTGCAACTGCACTTGCCTGTAGCATTCTTTCTCTTTGTTGGAAAAATGGTGTATTTTTGACCCCACACATCCCCTTTTCTCTCTGTTGCCAGCAGGCTGTGTGCAGTGCTAGCACAGCGAGTGCATTTCCAGAGATTTTCCTGCAGTGAATTCCTCATAAAACTCAAGAGTTGAGCAGGGCACCCCAGGCTATGGAGCAAAGTGTTGCTGCTGTCCGTCTCTTTATTGTTACTGCAGTGATAAATATTCCTTTTGGGGACCGCTCTTAACACTGGGAGCTGTGTTCAGGATGGCAAAAGACTGAGTTCATTTGGGCACTTTGCTGATAGGGCTGCAAGCAAATGAATTAATTAGAACTTCTCTAATCAGTGCAAGATGCCACGTCAAGGAGGTACAAGTCACATCTCATCCATCCTTTCTCTAGAATGGGGAGACAATAAGATAAATTTATTTCCAAATCTCACTATGCAGCCATTGCTCTGTCTCAATACAGTTAATTTCAAAGAAAGTGTTTGTTCTTTCTGCCTTGTTTCCAGTGTTTGGAATTTCAGATGTAGTCTGTTTCCAAATGCCCTGTTATTGAGCATACAGGTTTAATTTTCCTTGGTCTCTCTGTAACAATCTAGTATAATTGATCTGATAAAACAATTTAGTTCTTTTTAAAGAGAGTTCACATTAAACCTGTTTTGATTGCTTTTCATGCTGAATACCAAAGATGAAGTCTTGAGTAATTTCTGTTTTCTAAAACAGACTGCTGAATCTTTTAAGAAAATGATAATGGACTGAAGAACAATGACTTTACTCTGATACATCTCATTTAGTCCTATTGAAGTGAAGGTGGAGCTGTCTGACTAAAACCTTATGCAAAGATACTTGGCTTTCTGCAGAGAGATCTATTTGTCTTCATTTTCTAAAGAAGCTTCAAAGCGTGTGACAGATATTAATTCACTCCTAATGTGCTCAGTCTGGGCAGTGCTTTCCTCAGAGTTGGGGGGTAGGGAGGCTGTGGGGAACGGCTGGGTATGCTATGCCTTCATCCCAAAACACATCAACACTGTCGGAATTAGCTCCGTGCTCGCTGAAAAGCCTGGGAAGTGGCTGCACAGGTGTGACTGAGGCATCGGGCATGTGCAGTTAGGAGACAGAAAGGGCAGAGACCGATGCCTTCCAAACCACACGTGGGTTGGCTGCAGCGGTGCAGTAGGATCCACCTATAGCCCTACTGTGTGTCCCAGCAGCTCTCAGAGGGGTTTATTTGCCCCTCCTTACGGTGGGATTTGCCCAGGTTTGAACCAGAGCTCAGGTCTGAAGGCTGTGGGATGGTTCCTAATAACGTCGTGCCGCCTTCAGATCAGTAGATGGAGCTCGAAGATAAATCGTTCCAGCCCTGAAGCATTGCAATCAATTAAACATAACAGCTGTTAAGAGACCGCAGTAATTACAAGGCTAAATGATATCCTTAAATAATCACTTGGGAGTTATACATCTTATTCCTTAAATCTGATCATACATACATAGAGGTTTGTTAGAGAGAAAAATAAAATTAATTCTGTGCCTCTCTGCCAGATCTCTCTGGTGTCTTTCCAGGTGTTTGGAAGACTGAATGATAGCCAAAGTCATATATGTACTCTTGGCTACAGTGCTTTTTCTAAACCTTCCTACAGAAATCCAGTTTATAGAAACCTGCTTATGATAATGTGCTTTATTTTTAACCCTCTTAAATTCACTGCATTTTTCCCCATATCATATGAGCAGGTAGTACTGACTTCTATGGTTTTCCCACTTCACCATGTTGGCCCTTGGTCTCCCAAATTATAGTCTATATTAAGTGCTATAATAATTTTCAAAAATCTGACCCTGTACTTCAGGGTACTTTTCATTATTATTTAAATTGTGTGTGACCTCTACCATTCACATATATGCTAATTGTTCCCAATGTTAAAATGCATCCCTTAAAACTTTGGGAAGAGGAGACTGTTAAGTTCCTGACAACAGAAGAAACATCAACAATAAGAATTGCCACCCTCAACTGTGGTGTCTGTAAAGGATACAGTTGTTCAACAATAATTTTGTTGTGACAGTAGTAAAAGATAAACTGTCAGGACACTAAAAAAATGGTCCTTAAGTTATTAATTAAATTACTGAGCATATGACAGGAATGACAACTTGTTTTATGAGAATTTGAGCTTTGGTAAAATAATTGTCAGTGAGATACAAACTAATTAGAACACAGCAAGAGGGCTGCCATGCAGCTTCTTTCCAGGTAAGTGAAATTAGGAAGAGTTAGGTGGCTGTGAGAACAGGCCCAGCATTTTGGAGATCAAAGACAAAATAAGGGTTGACTCTTGCGAGAAATCTGGATTAAGTCTGAATTAATGTCCTGTTGTTCATGATAAGGGATGGGAAATGCTGCTGGTTTTGTCTTGTATTTGGCTCTCTGATAAGCTCAGGAAGTACCAGTGAAGGCAGGGCTACTCTATATTAATTTATTTAGACTCTGTTTGCATCCCGTTAGTTAACTAAACGTGTGTTTGCTTCTTCTGACATGTGAGAAATCCACAGAGAAGCATTAGCCATATTATATATTAATGTAAAATGAAATTAATAGTGATGTGAGCTAATAGGCTGGGCTTTGAACTTTGGCTGCAATAGGGAAGATTTCTTGCTTGTTCTTCCCACTCAGACAGAGGGATGGTAAACTTTAGGCAGGTGATGGGAAGATGCTGGCATCCAGCATTGTGACCCCCAGTAGCACAAATTGCTGAGATGATGAATCACACGCCTTGGGGACCTATTTTCATCTTCACTTAAATTCCTTCTGGTGATTTTCCCAAGGCTGCACCTCACACTGCAGTTTACCTTCCTGTCCCCTTGAAGGAATGAAACCCAGCATTGAGAGAGGAGCAGGCTGACAGTGAAAATGATGGGACACAGATTTATTATGAATATTTCTCAGAGGTCATTCATTAAAGTACACAGCTGACAGTGAAAGTTGAGATAATGTTTCTTCCCATGGGAACAATGCCGAGCTGGAGAGGACAGAACCCCTCACTGAGCTCCCTGCTGCCCCACGCTGCAGGAGAGCAGGAAAATGCACGTGTGTGTCCTGCTCCGAGCCTCTGCTGCAAAATGGCTGCGATTTAGGGGACCAGCTCCCCCCCTTCCACTGATCTTGGGGGATGCTGCAGAGTCAGTGCACATAAGGAGCTGGGCATAAGCTATGTTTGCCAGAGTTTTGCAGTGGAAATTTTCTCCAAGGTTCTGAAGAGTTCACCTGCTGCGACCTCCTTGCAGTATTTATGGAAATATTTGGCTGAGCTTGTGAGGATCTATAAATCCCCACGAGCTATTCATGCAGGATTTCCATTGATGCCACTCGCAGTTAACTTTCACCAAAATCCTTGAGTATCTGAAAAAAAAAAGACCTCAAAGGGGAAGATTAAAAAAAAAAAAAAGGAAATTAATCGGGTGGGAAAAGCAAAACACCTTCTGCTGTTTGAAAATTTAATTCCATGTAACTGTAACCCTTGGTACTCAGAGCAGCAACTTTAATCAGAACTGCGGCTGATTTTTTTAGCAATGTTTTTTTACTGCAGTCCAGCTTTGCTATTAAAACCCATTCTTCCGTTATGCCTTGGAGGAGAGACGGCTCTGTGGGGAATAACATAAAGCATGTACATTGGATTTCTTTTTTTAAAAAGAGAGGTTAAAATAGCAACCTTGTCAGAGAGCACTGGCTGAGGAGCAGCTTGGAGAAGCCAATAGCCCTTGGGCTTGCCTTCAATGGTCCAGTCTCACAGGTGGTTGTCAACCCTTGGAAATATTGTCAGTGTTGATTGTTATTTTTAATTATCAAGGTAAACACTGAAAGTTAAATGAGACCTAAGATGCATGGCTTGTCAGTTAAACTGAGATCTGAAATGCATTAATGGTGAAATTTCCATCTTCTAAAACCCTCTGGGATTTTTTGAAAGAAAGGAAAGGACAGACATGTATATGATGAAGTTTAAGCAGAGAAGTAATATGATTTTGGTAAGAAATTGCTATGGAACAGAACCTGAATTCTTAAGCCAGCACAGGCGAGTTCAGATGTGAACTTCGTGATCAGATCTGGTTCAGCCACCGTGTACCTGCTGAACAGCACCTTCAGGGAGAAAAGCAGATAGTGAAATGATTTAAAGGAAAAACATTTTATTCCTTCAAGTTGAGTCTGGTTGCACAAAGTGGAGAAGTAAGCTGAATAAGAATGATATCAAGAAGTATCACAGGTAAAAAGGAAATATAGAATAACTCAGCAGTGTCTGACATTTCCCTTTCCACTTGGCATAAACCAGCAGAGTAGCAAGCACTCATTTTAAGCAGTGCTGTAGGAGAAATTCTCCTGGAAAGATGCTGAATGTTCATTTTTTTTCATTGCACCACCTGCCCCAAGGCCAAACCTGTCCAGAATTTTAAACATGCAGTCCCAAGCAAAGGTGTTAAAACCAAGTACAACTTATTTAGCTTTTCTTGAGTAGGTACAGTCTGGATATAGACACTGAAGTTTCAGGGAACTTGCTGTCAAATGTTTAACGTGAGTAAGAAAAATCCAGTGCTGAGCCAAAATCTAGCAGCAAGAGGAGGGAAAAACTAAGGGGAGGGGACCCATGTGCTACTGAGAGAAGGAAAAATGACGCTATATCCCATATATCTCCTACATCTTTCAGCAGGACCCACAGACACTGAATGCTCTCTGGCCAGAAGGCAAGGGAGGCGAAGAGCAGAAGCACAAAACTGCATAACAGAACTATTGCTCCCTCCTAGTGCTTTGTCTTTCTGCAGCCTCTGCCTGGGAATCCTGGAGTCTTCATTTATCATCCTTCAGTACTGAAATCTCTCCCTGGAAAGGTTTCAAAGGAATTGGGGAAGAGCAAAGAAATAAGGAAACAAACCTAGCAACAGAATTCCAGCTCCTCTCATAAATTGCATGCTGGCCTAAGCTTTAGCTGGAATTTCAAGGCAAATGTTAATGGTCTGATAAGACTTACGGTCACAGGAGGGTTTTTTAATGGAAATAACATTGATAATGCAGTGAATGGTTCAGGAAATGATCCACTTTAGACTAAAACTTCAAAGATAGACAGGCGAGGCTCATTTACTGGAGAAACCGCCCATGTAAAATAATATGCTTGAAATCTCTCTGACCAAGGAGACAGCTTATTTCAGAGATAGTCATCCAAGACCTCAGCTAGTGGAAATCAGCATAGCTCGACTGATTGAATCCTGTGAAAACATAATTGGGTAGAGTATCCCCTGCCCATTTCTTAGAGAGAGGTAAGGACAGGTCCAGTTCTTGTGATGAAGAGGACAGAAGCTGTGACAAGGAATAATTTACAGGAGAGACATAATGAAAGAGAAATAAATTTGTATGTCAAAGGATTCAAAACAGTTTGGAACAATAAAAAAAATTCAATATAGCTGTTCATTTTTGAGAACGTGTCATAAAAAGGCTGATCAAAAACTCCATCCGACTTTGCAGTAGAAAAGATTAAGTAAAATGATACCATTTTCAGTAGAAAATTGTAGGGAGAAAAAAGCAAAAGAGCTCAGCTCTCACTCTGCAGAGTAATTACTAAGAGATACCTACTCAAGCTTTGTTCTGTCAGAGATCGTGATAACACTTACAGAGATACAGCCAGACTGTCTGTTTGGCTAGACAGCATTAATAGAAACCACATCATTTAGAAACTACCTCTCCAGATTCCATCTCCAAATAGAAATCTGCTAATGAACCATGATTCAGTTATATTCCTAATCAGGAAAATGTCTTTCAAGCTGTATTCTAACTGGGCAGTGTTTTGCTTCCTACATCCCAAAGACCAATTAAACATTTTGTACGCAGCTATGCTATAGATAATGAATGTACTGTACAAATTTAATCAATTTTGGTGAGAAAAATAGCTTATGTTCTGCTCATTTTAGTAAAAAGCCAAACTGCTGATTTGCAGGACCCCTCTAAAATGGAGTCCTGCAAGGAAGAGAGCAGAGATTCTAAGTCTGGGTGGCAGCATGACAGTTCATGGGATCAGCCATTGGAGAAATTGGTGCCTAATCTGATTCTGCAGTATGTCAGTCACAGAACAGTAATACCAGTCTTAGTGGGCCTCCACCAGAGATCGATTTGGCCCACTTAACTCAGCTAGAAGGTCTGAAAAGGGTGAAGTCCTATCAGTAAAACCTGGAAATGGCTGGGAAGCATAAATTCATCCATTAACAGAAGGCAGGACTTTGTAACCCTCTTCTCTCATCACAGCCACATGGGTCTACTCCACTGCTTTTTTACCAGGTCAGAATTCTGCATTAAAATCTTCACTGCTGAGTTTAAATTAAATCCTCTTCATCCTGGCAAAGAGAAAATACAGAGGAAATCCTAATGCAAAAATATCCATATAGTTTAGAATCAGGACAGAATCCAACCTCTGCACCAGACTTCCAACAGTGAACTACTATTTTAATAAATAGCATTTTTCGGGAAGATCATAAGAAGCTTTCACAATGGTTCTGTCCCAGTACAATCAGGGAAGCCAGTTCACTTCAGTCGGAGAAGAGTCATCCTAGCAGCATCTTAATATTAGGATTTAATTGACATCAGACCATTTATCAGTCCAGGTTTCTCTCCAAAGATTGGGTTTACATACTGGTCCACTAAAGATTAAAAAAGAAAATGTGTTCAAAACACAGGGGGAAAAAAAAGCTGTTTGCTTGTATCTGTGAAGGCCTTTTGTTGCCAGATATTTTGGAGCATCTTATTTTTTAGGCTGTTTCCTGATGGCTTGAATTCTGATTACTTATCCTCAGGAACTCAGTATGATATTAGTTCCACTGATCTTGTTGACTTTGCTTTCATGTGCAGCGGGTAACGCTGGGGAAAATCAGAAAGGATGGAGTCATTATGGATTCTGAAAGAAGTAAAAACAAACAGCCACCACAGAACACTTGGAAGAACACAGGAGACCCTGCAGCACAGTTCTGCTGTAACAACCCACTCATCTCCACAAGCTTTATCTTTTGGAGTGGAAAATGTGCTGGCAATAGAGACAAGCTTGTGTGAGAGGTGCAGACTAAGCCTCCAGGTAAGGGTAAGTAAGTCAGTGCTTTCCAACAAAAGAAAACACAAAAGGAAATGCACAAAAGGACTGAAATTCCTGACAGATTCCAGTTCCCTGATCTACCCAGTCTTGAGGGAGGTGCTACTCTAGGAAAGCATTAGTCTCTGTCCCTGTGTACTCAGTCCATATTTGAGGTTTTTTTAATCATCTGTAGAATGGACAAGATTTGCAGTGGTTCTAAGATGTAGATTTTATTTTCTTCCAGGCCTAGGGAAAGGAGACACTTGGGTCCAGTGGAAGTCAGGCAGGACTCTTGAACAGATTGCCCAGACAGTTTGTGGAGTCTCCCTCACTAGAGGTACTCAAGAATGGTCTGGGCACAATCCTGTGCTGTGTGCTCTGGGATGACCTGGCTTGAGCAGGGAGGTTGGACCAGGAAGGAGCACTGTGGTCCCTTCCAACCTGACCCATTCTGTCTTTCTGTGATTCTGTGACTCTGTGACTTTCCTGCTTGGAAAAGCATGACACTGGATGCACATCTCTGTTTTATGAAATGATTTTGAAAATCTGATCCTTGTTTTGTTTAGGTCACGCTGCCAAAGCCCTTGTTCCAAACACTGCAGCTCCTAGGCTGGACTCAGAAAATCTAAGTTAATAGAAGTTGATTGGGAAAGTGGCCATCAGGAAATAGAAAGCAGGCACACTCCCTCCTATTCACACACCTCTCTTATCAGATCCACGTGGAGCCTGCCACATACTTACCTACACATCTTCCTATACGTAACCTTAAGGCACAAGGAGATACCTCACCTGGAGATGTCTGGGATTTTGGTCCTTTTTTATACCCTAAAAGGTGTAGCAAATTTGATCTTTTTTAACTGTTAACTCAGCACTGCAACTACTTATCAAAGAACTGTTCTTTCCTGAAGCATCCAGCAATTTCTTGGCATGAGAAGGTTCCTGTCTCTGATAAGGCTTTTTTTTCACAAATTGAGGCTGCTTTGTATTGCAAGGGAAAATCTGTTCTGTGTGGTCTCTTCTTCAGCTTGTTACATGGTAGAATGCTTAGATAGAAAGCAAAGAGGAGAACAGGAGCTCTGCTGCTCAGGGAAGAGGATGTTGATGACCTTGATTTTGCAGATCCTCAAGTTATCAATCAGACGAAATGCAAAGATTTTGCAGTAAAACCACGGCATACAAAACTAACCTATCAGTGGAACCAAAGGTGAGCAATCCAGCAGTTATTAGGTAGTTTTCCCTGTGCAGTGCTAAAAAGCTAAGGCACTGCCTCTGAAAAAGCAGCCAGGGAAATCAGAGGGATGCACCCAAATCTATGCGCATTCACCTGCTGGAACTGGAATATCTTATTCACAGCATATGCCAGTAATTGCTATTTTACAGCACTCCAAACTCCATTAGTGTTTGCATCGATGCATTTGCACATTGATAGCTTTGCACTGAGGTCCTCTCAAAGCTGCATTTCCCCAAAATCTCATCTTGCCAAGGAGGGACCTGCTGAGCTGTGCTGATACACAGCTCTGCACACTCAGATGCTGACATTCGAGTGACCCATTGATGATCTTATTGGCTAAGTGCCATGAGAAGAGATTGAGTGCCCATTTGATAGAACCAGGAGATGAAAACAGGTGTACAGGTTTTGATCCTTGTCTTTGACAGCTGGATCCATATTCTATCACAAAATCTCTCTATTAAATTGGCATCTCCCAGCGAAGCAAAAAACCCAGGAAGACAAGGGCAGAACGTCATACAAGAGGAGAAAGCTGAAGCAAAGACAATAAAGTATTTTGCCTGGCTAATATATAAATGCAGAATAACTGGATTTGAATTCAGAATGGCACCTGTAAACTCAGGACTGAATGAACAGGTATTTTGGGGTTTTTCCATCCTAGCCTGTCAAAAGGGCTGAAGCAGGCATGCAGGTGCATGCTCATCCCTACCATTGCAGCTATGAGGGAAAAAAACTGAATTTGTGTTGCCTTGTGTTTAGAAACCCTCCCCTACCTGGCAGGGTTCCTCTGCTGAATCTAACAGGAATATTTTTATTTCCTCTGAGACACCACTTAAGGCTCCTGCAGTATTCAGAACAGCTGTGCAATGTAAAAAAGGGAAGGGACTGTACAAAATGGAAGGAAAAGGCAGAGTTAGTGAAAATAAAGCTGAATGGGGCAATAGTGTGATATGTAAGCATGATTCTTGCTAAGGCTGCAATCCAGAGTCCATTAATTTGTAAAGATGTTTTCCCTTTTATTTAGTGGTCTTTTAAAACCCCATATCGTGGGTTAGAATCAGTAGAGGGATTTTTTTACAAGTTTTCCAGTGTATAAATCCTACTGGTACATAGAGCCAGAAACGGAAGATGTAAGAGTGTTGATCCCCTCCCAGAGAAGAGGAAATATCTGCACCATTGTGGAGGGCCCATGAGTCTACTCAAGGCAATTTGTAACGAGATTTTGTGTGGTGTCAGCAGAGCTGTGTATCAGGGAATCGAAGGACAGAGCAAATTATTGAGACAGACAGGTAATATTTGCTTGAAGAAGTAACTATGCATTTAGAATTTGTTATATGGCAGCTACACCGGACTGAAAAAATCTGGTAGAATACTGATAAATGGCTAAAATAAGGATTTTTTGATTAGCACTATGGATCCCCATATCCTCTGCCTTATCCCATGTACAAATCATTCTATCTTCCTCTGAAAGATCCACAAGGAACAAATCCACAGATCCAGAAACTTTGCCTAGAAAAGACTCATGAACTTGTGAGGAGAGGCTTTGTAATTGAAGATCTTCAGCAAAAACAGGACATGCTTTTCTACCCTTGCCCAAAACAGTTTCTGTAGAAGGAGCTGTTGAAGACAAATGTGATGCTTCAAGAAATACTTTCATTAAAGAGGTACACAGTTCACAGACAATGTTATTAGTCAATTTTTAGGTGTCTTGTGAAAGTAATAAATAGTTTTTAGCAGCAAATGTGCAAGTAGAGGACTGTACTGTGGCAGTCCTCTGCAAAACAAAGGAATAAATACAAAACAAAAATTACAAAACAAAAAATTTCAATGTTGTATAGCAGCTCCTAAAGGGTCCTGTCACTGTGGTTATAGTCAGCCAGGGATTGCGAAACACCAGAGCTCCACTTGCACATTTAATGTTTCTCTGCCCTGGCACAGCAGCAGTCTTGGGGCAGAGCCATCTTGGGGCATCCGTGGCTCTGGCTATGAGAGGAGACATTGAGTGACAGGGAGGCAGTTGCTGTAGAAATCCCCAGCGTGGTTTTCCTACCCAGTCATCCCTTGGGAAATATGCACTCTTACTGTAAGAGTGAACTTGTTGGATTGCAGTTCCTAGCACCAGCCTCTGCTCACCAGCCTTCCTTTAAAATAAAGTAAAAATGACAGGCAGTCAGCCTAGCTCTGTATTAGAAATTAGTATGGCTGAGGAAATCATGTTTTCTGTAAATAAAATTGAAGGATCTTGACTATGGTTTTCTGCCACCTAAGCAGCTTGATGTCCTTAATGAAGTTCTTTGTGTAGAATATAGAGAAAGGGAGAGAAGAGTTAAAAAAGCATTCCAGTTGTGATACAATGATAACCTGATATATCAGTCCATGAGGAGAAGAACCACAGCCACAGAGTGCAAAGCTGTGTATGCTACAGCGCAGCTGAAATTACATTATTAGAGAGTAGATTTGGCTTTGTTCTGCACAGCAGAGCCTGAAACAGTAAAAAAATGTATGCAATTATTCTCTATTTTAGGTAAGCATTAAACGTGCTGATGTGAATTCTAACAAGCAGTATCCTGTGAAAGAGAGAGACCCTTCAGCAGTGTGGGGTCTGGGGGAGGCTTAACAGACAGTTCATAAGTCATGTGGCAAAGGCACAAGTGGCTTACAATCCATCCAGCTTTTAATTTGGTGCCTCTCTCTGCTGATTTCTGGTGTGAGCTTCAAAAAGCCATGACAGGTGACCCTGAGAAACCCTTCTCTAACTATCGGCAGTAATTCCTCTTGGAGGTGCTCACAGTTACTCCTCTCTGCCTCATCTGAGAAGGCTGAATTCTCAGAGGTGGGAGCAGTCACGGTGCCCTCATGCTTCACTTCCCATGACAGGCCCTGATCTCAGCAGGAGCTTGAGGTGTCACTGACAGTGAAATCCAGAGCCACCAGCTAAGGTGGGGGGATGGACGAATGGGCTGACCTTGTTTCATCCCAAGGCAGGGATGATACTCAGTACTTTTCTAAGTGTAGGTGATAAAGATCAGAGGCAAGTGGTAACATGAACTTACTTCCCTTTAGGGAGAAGCCTTGAATTTTTCCTTCTCAGGAGAAGCGTGTTTAACAAAATACAAACTTCTCAATCATATTTGTAACAAGCTGCTGCAAAAACTGCTACGACTTCAGTTTCCAGGAAAAGGAGACAAGGCTGCTTTTACTGATACAGGCTTGCAAGCACAGGCATTTCCAGCGACTCCGTGCCCCCTCCTGCATTTTGCATCCCCTTTTTCCTGCTTTATCTTGGATTTAGACTGACAGTATCACTGGAGTGGTCTGGGGACAGTGTGCCTACGTGCAGTTTTTTACCTGAAAGACCACCATGTCAGCACAGCATTAGCAAATGTTACTGCCACAGGAATGCCATGGAAAGGGCTCATCAGTATGCATGCAGTAGCTGCTGAGCACAAATATGTATGAAATTCTGATCATTGGTATTGAAATGGTGATCCTGAATATAAATTAGGAGGCTTCAAAATACATCAAATTTCAGTTAAATGAGAACTAAGTAAATACTGCATTTTAAAATTATAGTTGTCTTCCATTTTAAAAAAGGAAATCTGATGTTAGTTGGTTCTTCAGACTAGCTGAAGCCCTTTAGGAATGTAAAAAACACATTATTAACAGAGACATTTAAATTTGAAAAATAATTGCCTAGGCATAAGCAAGACTTTTTTCATGCTTGTGAAGCTTTTAAATCTTTAGATCTTGTTGAGATATGGCAGATAGGATATGAAAGTGCTTATGTGCGCAATACTTTTTTGCTCAGGGAATAAATTCTCAAGTAAATTGATTATCCTAAACAAATAAAAAACCCTAAACAGAGAGAGAATTCACTGTATCTTTTTCTAGCTACCACTTGTGAGGGCTTTGTCTTTACAGCTAGCTATGGTAGCTCTCTGAAAACCATTAAACCATTGGACATTTTCATCTTCCCCCAACATTAAAGAAGAGAGAATTCCCATCATCAGGGATGTAGAAAAACCAACATCAATTTTTTCTCAATTCTCTTTGCAGAGGAGCTGAAATGCACTTTCCCTTGGCATTGTCAGGTGTAATCCTGCAAGCAGCTCTTCACACAGTCAATACAGAACCCCACATAGGGAAGACACCAGTAACTTATTTTTCTTACTTTATCAATCCTCATCTAGCAAACCTTTTTAATTAACTACCTCTGTAACAGAAGCTTTTAATTCAACCAGTGCGAAACACAGAGTACTGCATATGTTCAAATCACCATGATGTAAATATTTGATTAGCTTTCTGTTCGTCTTAAGCCAGTCTATGCTTAACATATCAAATAACTCTGTTTTAATTGTGGAAAAGGAGAGTGTAATGAATAGTAAAAGAAATAATGGGAAAGCATGTCTAAAATTCAGAAGTGGCTGGGAGTAGAAATTCAGAAGGCAGTACATTACTCCTAGAGTATTATCTCAGTCTCTAACAATGGTACAAGATGCATCTGTGAAATTGAGCACTATCTTTGAATATGGACACGGGAAGATTGGGGAGGACAGTCAAAGGTACGTAAGAGAGCACTAACTTCACTCTTCTCCACAGTTCAAAAATATTTGTTGTGTCTAAATTGTGGGTAGATAGTTGCCAGGCATTGAGTGCTTGTTTTTAATGATTATACCTATACAACTAGATTTCTGAGCCAACCAAACTAAGAAGCTTTCTTTTGCTGTAATTTCACAGTTAAATGCTAAAACAGGGGCACTGCTGGAGGTATCAGAATACAAAATACACATTGCTTAGTAAACAGTACAGGCATGTGGCAGCACATATGGCATTACATGTGAACACCAAACAATTTGATCAGACCCCGAAGAGTTTGCAGGAAGTCAGAGGAAACACAAGTAGGTGACAACAGTAACGTGCAGTGTAAGAGGAAAGTGGAGCCAGTGGAGCATGGAAATGCATTCACTCCCCCTTCTCCCAGGATGGAATATGGAATACAGTTGAAAGCAGAGAGGATTGTCTTCAGCAGATCCAGGGGTTCTACCTGAGACTGTCAGGATAACTACAGCTGCTGGTTTGTTCATGTTTGTGTTCCCACCCTGAGCTTCTGTGGATGCTCACTCAACATCCTCTGTGATTCTAGAATGAGGAAACACTAGAAAGCAATGGTCATCTTTTGAGGATCCCAGCTTGTACACAACCCATAACTTACAGCAGCAGGTCTGAGTGCTCATGCTTAACACACTTAAAGTTGAGCAACACTATAAAGATTTGTAGTACCTGCACTTACAGTTCCACCACAAAGACAGTGGCTCTATTTCACAGATCATCTCATGCCAATGCTTTTTTGGAGACTGAGATAATACTGCTGCTTGTTAAATCCTCAGAGTCTCAGGTAAAGTCTTATTTGAAGTCTGGTTCGTGCCAGTAACAAAAGTCTCCGTCATGAAACAAAATTAATACCTTTAAAAGTTTGTTTACACATCATTTAAAAAATAAAAAGTTTTATTTGGAAATGGCACTATACATAACAATCATGATTGAAAGGCAGAGCTACACATAAATATACAGCAGAACACGAGGTTAGGCAGATGTATCAGCTTATGGAAAACTTGCTTTTTGGTTTTTGCAGTGGTCTCAAACCACCTCTAATATTGCCCAACTTTTGCAATCACATAATTTCATTCCTTTCAGTGGAGTTCCTCCACTTACACTGATGAAATAAGGAGACTGCAGTGCCATATTGGTACTGGGAGTCAGGGCAGGATGTCAGGATCACAGTTTGTCACTTGCTGTGGTGGGCATAAAATAAAGATGATGTCAGGGCAAAGAGACAGTCTTCAATATCAGTCTTAAACCCGAGGATTTAACAAGCAGCAATTAGAAACCTTTCTTTGATATAAGAATTCTGTAAGTCAATGGCATTAAGTTCTGTTGCTGATTATCTGGTCTTTGTGGTATTTAATTTCCCAATATTTCATGGAAATATATTTCTTTTTTCTAGTTGGAGTATGCGGTTAGAAGTAAAATCAAGAGCCTTTCAAAAGGTGACTTATTTGGAGTGGCTGAAAATCATCCCTCTAAGAAACAAGTACTTACAAGCACAAATCCTACTGAAAATTAGGAGACATTGCAGACACTTTGTGCTAGCCCTAGGAGGGGATCCAATATGTGTTTTTATGGGTTCTTTAATGATGATGATATTTATACAATCAGTAAGCATATTTAAGAAGAGAAGGCTTGGAAAAAACTAACAACACTTCAGTGGAATGGCATTTCCACCTGCAGCTGTCACCGTTGATGTTTTATTGATAAGATGCAGGTCTTGCTGACTACCACACATATCCTTTACTTCATTTCCTTTGCAAGCAGCAAGAATCCATCATTCACATTTTTCTCTTGGCCTACATCTGTCTAAGGCAGTATTCTCAGTATATATTATTGTAACAATATCATCTCTCATATTATTAGGTTGATGGCTAAATGCCTGATCCTGTCGTTTTAGCCTTCTCAGTGGGCAGAGGGGCTCCACAAAATTTTGGAGGTGCATGAACATCTGAGACTCTGCTGATCATCTGCAAATGCAATCAATTATTTTGTACCTTTCTCTCTTCTCACCCACAGTGCAAAAGCAAAGGTGCAGACACGATGAACAATGATATAGGTGACAGAAATGTTCGTATATAAAGCAAAGTCATGCTTCTTTCCAAAGTTGCTAGGATGGAAATCTAAAAACCAGTGATAAAGTGGGTTCAGCATCTCCAGTGAGGCGATGTCTGTTCACTGACAGCAAACTTCACTCTGTGCAAAGACCTGTGCACTATTTCCACATCCCTTGGGTGCAGTATTGGCCCTCTCAGTGGGAATAAATGAGTTCTTCAGTTCACTTACCTTCATTTTAATTTCTAATTCACTGACTCAACTCACTGGTCACAGTCATCTCTTGTTTCTGTCTGGGCATCAGAACTACTCCTTACTCATATGACACTACTCTTAACTGAATTCTTTTTGCAATAATTGTAGAAAATAGCTTGTTTTTGATGAGGGCATACAGAGAAGCTTGACTTGAGGTACAACATGGAAAATTGGGAATAGAGACCTAGATTTCTGCCACTGATGGACAACTTGATAAAACTGCACAGATGATTTTTGTATATGTATCTTTGTCATTCTAAAAGAAAACCAACATTGGCAAATGTACAGACTCGTATTTGGTTTTTGTTTAATTCATGTAAATTATGAAGTTAGTTACTAATATTGTGTACTTTAATACCATAGCCTGTATCTCACACCTATTTTAGAGAATGTTAAAATGAGAATGAACTTTGTAATGCATAAAATCATAAACAGAACAAAGCAATGATTACTGCAATGTACAAACATGAAAACTGCCCTGAGGACATCCCTTAAAAACAGCATTATAAGGAATGCTGACAAATTGAGTTTCCCATGTCACTGAAGTATCCTGCTACAAAACTGCCATCACTCAAAGCAAAGCTGGGAAGATCCCTTCTGGCAGAGTGGAATTGCTCATGAGCATTGGAATAGATCACACCCAGCCAGTGGAGAACAGCAGAGAAACCTGTCAGTGCCCATTCTAGGTCACAACTGTTTTCTTATTAGCCAGCAGCTCCAAAACTCCTGCATATTTTCATTCCATCTGCATCCACTGCAAATTCTGTCTTTAGTCATATGTGTCATTTCAGTTCCATGTTTGAGAAGTAGACCAGGTGTCTCTGCTCATTGCTTTGAGAGTGCAGTTGCTGAGGTCTTGCCTGGTTGTTACTCTGCTTTCTTCAGTGTTGGCTTCATACAAGGATGTGTAAGCATGTATGCATAGGAAATAAAACAAAAGAGCAGATAGGGAATAGGAAGAGAATGAACTAACGAGCATTACCCCTTTCTTTAAATTATTTTTTCAAAAGTGCCTGGATATCTTCTTTTTTTTTTCATATTTTTCTTTTCTCCAGAGTTTTCATTCTGCTTTACAAGTAGGGGAATCTTATTTTCCCCTTCAGAGAGACAGAAAAATTGAGACAAGCACAGTTAATGCCAAAAATTATTATGTAATTTCTCTGTTTGTCTGGTTTTGGCTTTTTAAAATATTCATCAATGATATTCCCTCATCTAATTAATAATGTTCAAAATTTCTACCTACAAAATACCTTTTTTTGTATGGTTTGAGCTGTATATTGGCCCTTAAGAGTAATTCTTTAAGGTGCAGGGACTGAGTCATTTGCAGAAAAAGCATTCAGGTGAAATCCAAGTCAAGATTCAATACAGTAATGCCATCTGAGGGCAGCTTTGAAAAAGATAATTGGCTGTCCTTGCTCCTAGATTTCTTTTGAATCAGTATATTCTCAACTTCGGAAATTCTAGAAAAGTTTAGTTACAAGTTTTGTTTTTCTATTGCAGCAGGAACTTACACAAAGTGATATTTTAAAGCGGGTCAGTAAAACTTTGATCTCAAATTTTCAAATCTAGCCTGACATGCAGCACCATAAAGAGGATCTGATTTACAGACAGTGCATGCTCAGCACTTTCGAAGTTGAAATCCCCCTCTTGTCTTTCAAGCTGAATGTTCAAAAAGAGAAGCATTCCAAAACATCAGACACATTTTGGAAGTCAAAATGAATCTTCACTATGGCATATTTGGTGTCACTGACTTATTTCCTTTTTTCTCTACTTTTGCAGGGATTAAGATACAAAGATTACAAAGTCTTTCTTTTAGCCCCTGTATGAAGAATAGAATAGGGGGTCCTATAAAAAACCTCTTATGTTTATGTTCGTTATTTTCAAGAGCTCCAGCTATTTATGTGCCTGTAAATAACCATTTAGCAGCATTAGAAGTTCTCCATGAA
This sequence comes from Oreocharis arfaki, assembly GCA_013398015.1. Lineage (NCBI taxonomy): Eukaryota > Metazoa > Chordata > Aves > Passeriformes > Paramythiidae > Oreocharis > Oreocharis arfaki. The sequence continues at coordinate 288,707 of VZRR01011764.1, forward strand.
GCAAGTCTGTTCCATTACACTGAAGCACCAGCATGAAGGAGGATGCCTGATCAAACTGTCATCTGCATCTTTCAGACATCACACCTGCTTGGAGTCAAGACAGTTTTCCATTCATGGGCTCTCTCCCTTCATCACGCTGGCCAAAGCAATTCTTAATAGTAGCACTGAGCTCCAACAGCAGGTAATTCAGGCTTGTAAAGAAAGGACCAGCTTCTACTGATGCAGATGCAGGCAAAACAACACAGTTCTTACACTGAAACCTTTTCACTGCTAATACAGGCCCAAAGACAGGGTCTGACTTCCTGCCATAATATGCATTTATTCATCCCTTTATCACCACAGAGCAAAAGTGGTTTTCACCTGTCACAGAACTCCTGGAACTCATCCTCATGTGCCAGTAGCAGAAGGGTTTCTTTGAAAGTCTCACGGGAGAGCCATTTGCATGCAGCACGTCGTGGACATGCTCCAAATGCTGCTGCACCACAGGCATACCAATGCAGAGGGCTTATAAAATAGAGTTTGTCGTGGCTAGTCCTTGAGAGGTGGCATATTGAGAAGAGAAAAATAAAGGAATTAATTGAGACTGTAGCCATTCTCCCCTTAAGAGAAGCGTGTCATCTGCCCACCATTGGCAGTGCGAGTCAATGCCGGCTTACAGAGACCTTCACACGAGGAATATCTGAAGAGACAAGTGGGAGTGTACATGGACTAAAGGATTGATATGGAGTGACTCCAAAATTTGCAAATATAATTTGTAAGGCCCTTTATTCAGGGGGTGCAGATGCATGTATTAGGGCATTTATAGCTTAGTTTATATCTAATAAGTAAAGAAGTGGCAACTGGGCAAAAAAGGAAAAAGGTCTTTTGCAATACAGAAAGTACTTGCACAACTGTGTTACAGGATCCATACAAATGCAGGGATTAATGGACAGAAAGGCAAATATTTGAAGAGGGTACTGTACATTTTCAGCATCTTGCTTTTTGGCTATCACAGATCCTGTAGCTGGCAGAAATAACCAGCAATGCAATTCATCACTTTGCTGTATAGTAGGTCCTTTGCATTTATCTTCTTTCACTGATGTGTTATATAAAACTTGGTGATTTCTGGGTATTTTATTTTCTATTCAATAAAATATGTTCACTGTAGTCTCAAGGTATGTGCCACTTGCAAAAAAGGATTAAAACACCAGGAACTGACATAGCAGCTCAACACAGAACTTCCCAGACAGGAAGGGAGACAGGTGTTGGTGTTCTGACCACCTATCTAACTGGCATAAAAATATTTTGAATCTTTCAGAAATATTTTGAATATTTTAAATTGTCTATTCCCTGCCTATTTGATCACTAATTCATGGAATTGCATTGGTGATTCTGCTCTACAAAGACTCTGAGACTGAAAACAAGACACTATTACCTCTTCACCGTAAGAGAAAGGACACAGACATGGATTGAGACTAGAGCTCTGAGTCAGAATTTCCTGTAGAATGTGTTTCAACTTGGGAGACCAGAAAAGGTAGTTTAAAACCCTGTTATCAGGAAGCTTACATTTGCCATACATGGAGCCAATACATGGAGCCACATCCCTATGTCAAACAGGGCCACCCAGCCTGGAAATGTTGAATAACTTCATTAGTGGTTCACTGAGGTATTAGAGAATGGAATTGTTAAACTTGCAGATGAACACCAGGATTGAAGGGCTGCAAGCATTTTGGAGGATAAGATCAGTGTTCAAAGCAATGTTTATAAATGAGAGAAATGAAATGAAAAAATATGAAGACACCTTGATAAGAACAAGGACAGCACAGATAGGAATGATGGCTGCAGCAGCAGAACTGAGTGAGAGACTTCTGCAGGCAGGAGTCCGGAGAACTTCAGCACATCCTGAATTGCACTTCAGTGAACAGTGCTCTAGTCTTGTGCAAATAACAAACACCACTTGAGCTGTCCAATCTGCAGCCCTGCAGGTGAGGTGTAGAAATGCTCCAGGCTTCCCTCCTCTGCCATTTGGCACATTGCACTTCTGGAACACTTGGATCAACTAGTCCTCAGTGATGGTAGCCAGTAGGACCACAGATCTAAAAAACCATGACTTTGAGGAAAAATTGAATAAATTGGAATGCTCCAGGGATGTCAGGCCTGATGGGGGTGGGGGAGAGAGAAAACAAATTGCCATGTAATAGTAAGAATCTGCTTTCTTATATCTGTATTCTGTCAGTAGTATTCTGTTATCATTGGACTTCTAAGGAAATATCTCTAGACAGCAGCATTTAGCTTTTTTTTGCTCGTCTACAGTATAAAAATATTTATATTAGTTTCCTCACTAAATAGATAGGAGGATGTCAAATAAGTCCCATTTTTCTAGGCCAGTTTGACAGAAAGAATTCAAATATTGCTGTTTATTGTTATGCAGTATGGCTTTAAAGTTGAAATTCAGTCAAAATGACTGACTTTGTGGTGGAAATATCAAAGTTGGAATTAGACTTTGTATTTAGCTGCCTCTAGTAAAAGAAGTTTCCCACACTTACTTTCAATTATCTAACTCAGCAGATACAGGAAAATTATAAATGTTGTTAGTATGTGGCCTGTTAGCATTCCACATTTATTTTAATAGTTTATTTTATGGTACTGTTGAGATCATTGTGGGATCCACACCCACTAGGCCATTAGTGAGTGTCCTTTTCCTTGTCTTGTCACTCACTTTCTAGCAATTAAGTTGCCCTCTTTTTATCTGATGAGCACTGGATTTATGTCCAGAGTATATAGAGTTGTCTACACAGAGATAGACAGTGCCCTTCATTTATAAACTGTTGGTTATTTTCAAGGTTATTTATTAGGGGCATAGCTAACATTTCTAGTTAGGATATTTTATTAAAAGCTGAGTCAAAGTTTTAAAATTCAGCCATCTAGGAATGGATATTACTTTGCAGGGCACCTCCAGTAATTATAGCAATTTTCTTAGAATAACATGCTCTTCCGTGAAGCGCATCTGTAATTATTTATCTCATTAATGGGATAATCTGCTTTTATCAGCATGACCATGTGAAAATGCACTTCAACATACAGATACGATGCTAATGCCTTGTGTGTGTGTTTCTGAATTTTTCAGCCTTTGAAGTATTAACGTGTTAAGAATGTATCTGTGCAGCAAAGATACTAAAATAATTTCCTGTCACTGTCCTAGGACTAGTATGTGTATCATCATTGCAGGTGCATCCAGCTTCATTGTACTGTTCTGCCTTGGTATCTTTCATGCTGCATTTATACAATGATTCTTTCCCCAATATTCTTTTTAGGAAAATTATTCTTTTCTTTTATTGTTTTGGTCTGATTTCCCTTTGTTAGTCTTTCATTTTGCTCACTAACTTAATAATGTTCAAGGACAAAATTAATCTAGATCTTGATACTGAACTGTGCCTTCCTGTAGCTCAGTGAGGTTTGGAAATTTTACATGAGCAATTACTAAGTCTTCTATTCCTCTTTGAGAACATGCTCTGGTATTTTCAGGAAGTTCAGTGCTGCATCAGTTTGCTATTTGTCTAAAGAGAGGCTTATAGTGTTGTTGCTAATGCCTGGAAACATGCACAAAAAGCTGTTTGGAGTACTCTACTCTTAAGTAAATTGCTACTTTCTACTATCAGTAAGTTTGAATGAGTAAAATGTCCTTCAGCTGGTTATTTAGCCAGCCAACAGCAGAGGAATAATATTTGCAAAGAGCACTAGAGCTGTTGTTCATCTCTGAGAGTTGCCTCTTAGGGAAGCTCTGAATTTGTATCCTGGTGCTTGTCCACTTTGACACCTTTTCATCTTTCCCTGTTTCCTCGTATCTTTATCCCACAAAACTAATCCTACTACAGATCCGTTCCTGTGAGATGTATGCAAACCTGTCCCCAGGAACTCAGGAACAGGGGTTGGTATCGGAGACGAGGAAGCTGAAAGGGTGAATTGAAAGGATGTGACATCTCTGTTCTCCATTTCTGCATTATGGCTCCTATTTTCCTTGAGGAAGGAGACAAATGGGGCTTATTTCCAAGCTAGTGAATACAAAGTTGAAGTAATTGCATCTGCAGATATGTGGTCATGGTTTATATGGTTGAAATAAATGACATTGTGTCTCAGTGCTCAGTGATGCAGAAAACAGAGTTAGAGACAGAAGCATAATTTTTTTCTCTTTGTCTTCTCCCTGATTAACCAACACATCACATTTTCCTTTTATCTGAACTCTACCTCATATGATGATAACCAGCTGTGTGTTCATCGGGGTAGAATCTGTAGCAAAACACCTGTGACACAGACATTTGCAAGGTACTTTAATGGTGCTCCTCCAACATTAAACGTGGTCTGATTTGTTATTCATTTTGTGAAATCCTGAGTATACAGCACACAGAGAAACATATCAATTTGTTGTGCTTTAGCAAACAAACAGTGTTTGTAAAACAGCCAGAACAAATCTGCTGCTTGCCATGTCTTATGGATAGGTTGCTGTCCTAAAAAGTATGGCGCTTTCTATCAGCAGGCTATGTAGAGTTAAAGTTAATACTTTAGTAGTACATTTTATTACCTTTATATCTAATAAATTCTTTGGCACGGTACAATTAAGTTACTTTTCAAAGAAAATTTATAATTATAGAATCATAAAATTGCACTTCTGTTCAGTTTGTTACTTCATTGGAAAATCGTCTTCATTTTCAGGAGTTGTGTTACTGCACTTACTATTGATTCATGGTTGTTTTTTGTGAATAAAAGCAGCATTTCCCTCAAACTATATTTGGGATGATCATGAAATCTAATCTTGCTGTCTTATTTATGAGAAGGAGTCCTTAGATGCTTGTGTAGTAAGAGCAACCTGCCCCAGGGCAAGAGTTGCCTGCTGTAATGACAGGCTGGACTGAGCACATCTCTTCTCTCCTCTGCAATGGGGACAGAGTATCCCTGGTGCAGCTTTGTCAGATATGGGAGCTTGTCTGATCCTGGTGCCCAGGGTCTCCACTGGACAGGCTGAGTTTGCTGGCTGCTTTCAAACAGAAAGTGTGTTAGAAGGGTTTATGTGTAGAAAGAAGTGTTAGAAGGGTTTTATGAGAATAACAGGTGACGTGGGCTGACCCTGGCTGATGCCCCAAAGCCAATGTTGCCACCCCTCTCCTCAGCTGGACAGGGGAGAGGAAATATATCAAAAGGCCTATGGGTTGGGATAAGGACAGAGAGAGATCACTCACCAGTTACTGTCACAGGCAAAACAGACTCAGCTTGGAAAAATTAAATTAATTTACTATCAATCAAAATCAGAAATAAAACCAAATCTTAAAACACCCTCTCCCCACCCCTCTCTTCTTCCCAGACCCAAATTCACTCCCCATTTTCTCTCCCTCCTTTCCACCAGCAGCTCCAGGGGACAGGGAAAGGGGGCTGTGGTCAGTTCATCACAGTTATCTCTGCTGCTCCTTTCTCCTCAGGAGAAAAGCTTCTCACACTCTTCCCCTGCTCCAGCATGGGGTTCTTCCCACAAGAGACAGTCCTCCACAAAATTCTCCAACTTGGGTCCTTCCCCTGGGCTGCAGTTCTTCCCAAACTGCTCCAGCATAGGTTCCTTCCATGGGGTCACAGCCTCCTTCGGGCATCCCCCTCTCCAGCGTGGGGTTCCCCGTGGGGTGCAGGTGGATCTCAGCTCCACCGTGACCTCCATGGGCTGCAGGGGCACAGCTGCCTCACCATGGTCTGCACCACAGGCTGCAGGGGGATCTCTGCTCCGGTGCCTGGAGCACCTCCTCCCCCTCCTTCCCCATGGACCCCCGGGTCTGCAGGCCTTTTTCCCTCACATGTTCTCACTCCTCTCTCTACTTCTGTTCTGCTGCAGTTTTTTACCCCCTATCTTTTTAAAAATCCATTATCCCAGAGGCTCTACCTTTCTTACTGATGGGCTCAGCCTTGACCAGTGCTGTGTCTGTCTTGTAGCCAGCTGGCATTGGCTCTATTGGACATAGAGGACACTTTTCACAGAGGCCACCCCTGGACCCCATACTCCCAAAAATATTGCCAGCCAACCCACCACAGTAAAGAAAAACATCTCCACATGGGCACACAGTCTGTTTCTGCACCTGTATTGTTGAAAAGGATGCATTGGTATATCCTTCCATATTCTGTACAAAGTAAAGGGTCATGGTATACTGGGTAAGAGAGAAATGTACAGACAGCAATAGCTGCAGTGGAAATCTATTCCTCCTTTTCCCTATCCATTTGCTCCAGACAGCTGCAGAGAGTGAAGCCTGGGAACCTTCAGCACTTCTGCATAATTTTGCACTTAGTAATGATTTAAAAATATGCTCATTTACTGATTTCTAAGGAGTTGGTTCCAGTTCAGCTGTGGATAAGTTATTTTTCCAGCTGCATCTAAATGATAGTTTTGATATTCAGCACCATGATTAATGATTTCAGAAACAATAAGAAAAAAATATAGTTTTCATCAGCACACTTCTAATCCTTGTAAATCTGAAAAGTTTTTGTAAATAACCTAATCTTATCTTTATTTGTGTTGGTTATTTCTGTAGGTTTCTTTGTTCTTGTTGATGCCTCTCCTGAACACTGTAAAAAGGCTTCAGCTGAGTGCCATGTGTTTAAGCAGCCAGTGTCCTATTAATACCCTTCATATGATAGAGTTCAAAGGCAACCTGCCTTCAGTGCAAATCTGGAGTAATTCCACTATTGTTAATCAAAGCACTCCAGAATTATACTAGTTCAAATGAGAATAGAATATAGTGCTGTGATACAAATCCAAAGCAATCCAATTGAACTTAGCCCTCAGAGTAGTCACCATAAATGTATTATAGAGCTACAGCCACACAAAATCACTTCTCGGTTGTTCATTTCATATGTGTTTGTTTTTATTCCCAGCAAACCTGAAGTGCCATCAAACTGTAAATAAAACTCTTTCCATCAGAATGTGAAATCTTGAAATATTCAGCTGCAGGCTGTCTTACTTCTCAAGCACCATTCCTTTATTTGAAAGCTGTTCTCTGCTGCAGACTGAGTTACTCTGTTGGCAGAACCACTTCCTGGGGTACTCTAGATAAAGGAAATGTAGCTGACAATTTGTCTTCAAAACTCCCTGTCTTCTTTAGGATGGCTTATTATTAATAGATGCCTTTAGCAGACAGTGAATCTTTTAATTGCCAATTTCCAGTCAGTAGAATTTCCTTAGAGTTCACCAGAGTAAGAGTCATCATTACCTTGTAAAGGCTGTTTGTTTGCTCCTGCCATGAGCTCAGTGTCATCACACCCATTAATCTGAATAAACAGCATGTTGTTTATCTCCATCATTTCTGTGAGCTGGTGATGAGCCCTGTCAGTCTCACAAACATTGAGATGAATGGGTTTCCTTGGAAAACCATTGCTGGGACAGGAAAAAACAATGACAAAGGAATAAATTGCTGAGGAAAATAAAGGCAAAAGTTAAAAAGTGGGTGTAAAATTGAATTGCCTAGATTTGAAAATAAGGTTAAATTCTTTTTGGCCAAACAGCTGGTAGATTGAATTGTCTGAAGTCAGTGGGAATGCTGCCTGTCTTCCATGGGAGCAGGATCTCACATGGAAATGGGTGTGCATTTTTAACCAGGTAACTTCTCAGTCAATACAGACAGAGCCCTTTCAGTTGGTTGAGTCAATTGATTAAGCTAAATACAATATGACCCTGCAGACCACTCAGTTGATCACACACACGTGACAGGCAGTGCAGTGGATAGAGCCCAAGGCTCTGACCCAGATCTGTGTTCATCGTGTGAGCAAACCCAGTGGGAACAATCTTCTGGTGAACCCTCTCCATTTCCACAGAGCTGGAACAAGGCTGATCCTGGGAGACCTGCAGCTACCACAGGAGATACATTTCAACCAGGAAGGAATAGTGCTTTTATACTTTTGTAGCTATGTTCAGTGTGCATTTGGAGACAAATTAGAAATTAATAAATTATTATGTTAGACTGCATAAATTATTTCAGAGGGTCACTTTAATGGCTTTCTTTTTATTGTTACCCTATAGGTTCGGAGTGTTTAATGCTGTTGTGGGGCAGCTGTGGAGAGACACTGGTACCCACACGCTCACTAAGCCTTGTTGCACTGAAGCACCTTTTAAAGGGTTGAAACCTCTTGTAGTTGCTGTGGGAGAGTCACCCTGTCTCACCTCTTACCCTGTAAAGTGCAGTGCAGGAAACAGTGGATGTGCAGCACAGAAATCCTTGTGCAGGTCGCTGTGAATATGCAGAGACCCATGTCTAGAAACAGAGAGGGAGAAAAGCTTCTTTCACGTTTATTTTTAAGGACTGAATAGTGTGAAAAACTTGCTAAAGCTGAAATGCTTCAGATTCAGATAAGCTTTCCCCATATATTTCTTATCTCCTGTGGCTGCTGATAATGACTGGCCTTTTCACCTGCAGAATTGCTCAAGAGTACATTACAATGCCAAGTGCTAAAGGACATCGGGCACATATTAATGGATGCAAGTGGCAGCTTATGTCCCAATTTCCAATGAGCAGTTTCATTTGATGTGACAACAAGCATGCAAATTGGGATATTGGCAGGAGCTGAAAAAGTTTTTTGTGCAGACGGTGTTACAAAAGAAAGCATCAGTGTCTACATATATTAAAATTAATCTGGTTTTAAGGTAGCAATGCTGTGAGGACCAGCTCTTCTCGAATTCAGTGTTTAAAAAGCAGAATTAGGATTACACAACAATTTACAGAGAGGGTTTTCGTACTAACGAAGATGTAATTCCTGAGAGTGACTGTTGCCAAGTGCTATCAGTGGAAAGCCTACAACTCTAAGTCTCAAACCACAAGTTAGATACAACAGTGTCTGGTCATGTGCCTAATGCTAATTAAATACTGAGCATTCAGACACTGCTGACCTCAAACCTTATTCGGTGCTTATAAAATAAAAAATAAACCCAAAAACTGGAGATCAGGCAAATTCAAAAGTTTGCTTTTGATTTTTTTCCCCCCCTTTCTAAAAGCTTATATAGATCTAAGTGGAAAATGCCACTGTTGACATATTTATAGTTTTGTCTCTGGGTTGTGAGGTCCCTGACTCTGTATTGTAACTGCAAAACATTTGTGCAAAATACTGGCAATAAGGAAATAGGAAGGAGCAGAAATACCAGCAGATTTGGTAATCCCCCTTTATTATTTTCTTCTTTCCTGCTCTATTTGCTTGGCCTCTTCCCTTCTTCCTTGAGGCATATTTTCATCTCATGTTGCTGCTTGTGCACATCAATTACACAGGTAGCTCTTACAGAGTAAACCCAGTAACTTGGAGAGTTACCAGTGCCGTAGATGCTTTTTTTTCCTTTGGCATTGATCAGAACACAGGGTGGGTCATGGTAGGATGCCTGATCTCTTGTGTTTAGGTCAGTGCTGCTGCATGTGTGGTCAGTGTTTCTGGGGTGGTTCTCCTCCTCAGTGCTCACACTGTTACCTGTGCTTTGCTGAGAGTAGTTCTCTTTGTCCCATTGTTTGACTGCTCTTAAAATATCCTACTAAATGGCCACTTTAAGCAAATTCCATTTATGGGTAGAATATCACTGTGATTTCAGATGTGGCTTCTGGAGGAGGACTTCTGATGACAATTTTTTCCTCATCTTGGACTGTCTGTTCAGTGATTCTCTCTCTCAAAGAAAGTTTGCCAGTTCCACGTTCAGATATACTCCATTTTATATATATACGTTGCTCAATCTAATTCCAGACATCTGATATCTGCTTATATCCCAGAGAGACCCTCTGAGACTGGAACTAAGCTGTAGTCTTATTGAGGAGGAAGAGAAAAAAAAAGGTGTTGTTCTACTGGCTGGTTTTAATGTGATACAGTGGAAAAATTGAGAGTTTGTCAGTGTTTAAAAGTGGTAGGAGCTGGAGACAGAATGGAACTTTACCTTTTGATAGCTTATGTTCTGCAGATGGGTATCTTGGAAAAGACTAATCTTGTATTGTAATGCTGGACTATGTTCCAGATGGAGGGAATAAATTGAGTTGGCAGAAAATATGAGCTGTACTTTGTTTCCATAACTGAATTACTGGCCTGAAATGAAAGGTGGAAGGGCTGGCATGTGGACACTCGAGCCTCCAGCAATTTGGGGACACCCACATCCCTGCAGTGACTGTTAAAAGTCATATGTGCCATGCAGGCAGGGCATGCTGGACTGCAGAGGAAGAGGTTTCCACCTCAGAAAGACAGGCTGGAGTCATGGCCTCTGGAACAGTTTAGAAAGAAAAAATGTTGGAAATGTCTTCTTTTCCCAATGCTTTTTCACTTAGGCTGCTGTTCATGAGGGCTTGATCCATGCCCACTGTCTTTCTCTCATTCCTGGCAGCTTGAAGCTCTTCATGTATCTGAAGTATTTGGCCACCTTATTCCATCTCAGATTTCCCGCACCCCTTATTTCTTAAATAGTTTGTTTAAAATTTTGAAAACCAAATTATTTTATAGCAGCTGTCTTTTCTTCACTCAGATTCAAACAATATCCCAAGGTAAAATTTTGCAAGAAGTTTGGTATAGCCTGGCATACAATAGCCCATCCTGGCCTGCAGGACTTGCATTCTCTTTGTGTTTTTCTCTCCTGAGCTCATTTGCACCTTCAAATGGTTTCTTGCTGTCAGCTTCCCTATTTTCCTCCTGCCTCTCTCCTGGTTGCTCTGCCAACATTCCTGCTGCCACCTATCGTAAGTCTGGAGATGTCATCGCTGTTCCCCAAGCCATGTTTGCACTGAGCACACACATTTAAATATGGATGAGCCTGGATAGATTCCACTTTGTCTTTTGCCTGGCACTGTTAAAAGCTTGTCATAAACACTTCCTAAAGGATTGCCACATTGAAATATTTAAGAAGCTGTTTAATCTAGTCACACCGATTAAAAATACTTAGTTCTTTAATGCACCTCGCTTGCTTGCTTGTGTTTGTTATATTTACTGGACGGCTTGCAAATTTGTTGTGAAAAAAGATCAACAAATAATGATACTAATCTTAGTAACTTGCATACTTTTGTTATGAAAGGCTCATCTTTTGCCACTCTCTGCAAAGGAGGAGTTGGCAGGGAAGAAATACAACAAAAGAAATAAAAATATAAAATATTTATAAAATATAAAAGGAATATAGTTAAATAATTGCTTAGGCAGGGAAAAAGCTATAACTGAAAAGACTTTCAAATAATTTGATTCCAGGACTTCAAGCCTGAATTAAAATATCAGTGGCAGTTTTGCCACTTCTGTCACTAGGAAAAACTTTTTACTGCCCTTCAATGTCTGGTAAAATCAACAGTCCTCTGAGAAGTGTCAAATTATCCGTGACTTTGGCTCTGAAGGCAGTAAGCTCCTGCTTGATGTGTCATTAGTTCAAAGCCAGTAAGGACAAGCAGGTTTTGCTTGTTCTTTGTCTTTCATTCCCCTGGATAGCTTGCCATATCTAATTAATATTTTGTCACCCATCACTATGTAAGTCCTCAATGCTGTCTTCCATATGAAATGTTTTAATCTATTTTGCTCTTTGTACCATGTGTTGTATAACAGGCTCTAGCCAGTAGACAATAGAAGCAGCTGCCTCTGGTGTTAAAATGTGTGGCAAACGTATCCTATTCTGTACTGCGCTGCTTTGATGCTCAAACTTCATGGTAAGGCCCAAAACTCAGAAGTATGAAATAAAAATTAGTCTAGAGAGACAAAAATCTCTTATTATCACCAGCAAGTACCAGGAGTCCGTGTTACCTTGTTCATTGTTCTGTGCATCAGATTAATTTTGTATGTGTTGGTAGTGGCGAAGAAATAAATAATAGAAAATAAAATAATAATCAGTTCAAAGTATTTTCATGATACATATTTGTAAAAAGACATAGCTGCAGGTTTGTGGAGGCCTTTATGAGGTTGGAGATGAGCATTCTGTCAGTCATGGTTTCACCCCAGCCCCCCACAGCTGCTCACTCACTGCCCGCCAGCGGGATGGGGGAGAGAACCCAAGAGTAAAGTGAGACCACTGCTGGGTTGAGATAAAGACAGTTTAACAGGTAAACCAAAAGCACAAAGACAAAGCAAAGCAAGGAATTCATTGCCGCTTCCCATGGGCAGGCAGTGTTCACAGGGCTCCACCATGTGTGATGGGGACTTGGGAATTCAAACACCATCACTCTGAGGGTCCCCTCTCCCTTCTTCTTCCCCAGCTTGGTATGCTGAGCGAGACACCACAGGGTGTGGAATATCGCTTGGTCACTTGGGGTCAGCTCTCCCAGCTGTGTCCTCTCCCAGCTCCTTGTGCACCTCCAGCCCGTGGGTGGGGTGGGGTGAGGAGCAGAAAAGGCCTTTGCTCTGTGTAAGATCTGCACAGCAATAGCTAAAACATCCCTGGGTTGTCAACTCTGTTTTGAGCACAAATCCAAATCATAGTCCTATACCAGCTACCAGGAAGAAAATTAACTCTGTCCCAGCCAAAATTAACACTGAGGCCTTAAAGAATTTGTCCAGGATTATCTCAAGAAGTTGCTTGGGAATTTTTTTGTGTTTTTTCCTGATTTTTTTTCAAGGTTTATCTGCTTGCTGCATTTGGCCCTTCTCTTTCTGGTATACTATAATGGGAGAGACACAAAACATTACCGGGAAGAAGAAAGGAGTTAACCTCGATCAAAGTTATTGAAATGTGCCTGGACTAAATCTTTTTTCCATCTTGGTTAAAGCCGTCAGCTTCCTGCTCATTCAGAATGGGTCCAAAAATCCCTCCAAAAGTCTTCCAAATGTCTTATGAGATTAATTTGGATGCATGAAATGCAAGTCTGCAAAGTCATATGGTTTAGCAAAGCACCGAGTGGCCACCTTTTACAAATGTTTAAGGTATCATAAATCAGTCTTCTTTTATTTTTATGCTCATTCTAACATGATGACTATAGCTATTCTAAAAATTAATGCTATTTTCTGCAAAATCTTGACTGACATTACTTTGACCTAATTAATTTCTAATTCTTTAAATCTGTTACAGTATTTACACGAATATTCTTCATCTACTTCACAGATTTTTAAAAAACTGAGCTTGTTACCCCGGTACTTATCTCAGCTGTTTCATGTAACTGACATTTTTGGAGCCAATTCCTCTATTTCAGTTGAGAATGGGAAGGCAGAATGATTGGAAACAATTTACAGAGTATTTTTGCATTGTTGGGAAGCCTCAATATGCTGTGAAGTGTCTCGGAAGTGCCTGTGCCAGCACGTGCTCTCAGCCTGCCATGGCCCGGGGGTGGTGCACACAGAGCTGCACTGACCTCTTGGAATAAGATCATTTCTCTTGTTGTTTAGGTTGCTGGTTTCTGCCTTCTCTTGTGGTATTTTTCTGTGGAGATACAGAAACTTAACTGACAGTGAATTGTCCTTTCCCTGTCATTTATGTGTGTTTCCACAAGATGTTTGTGATTTAGCAGGAACCAGATATTCCTGGATCCAGATATTCCACAGCAAGCTCAGTGCTTTTTTCTTTCTTCAGTCTGGTGAGTCCAGGAGCAGAGGATAATCCAGACTGGCATTTAGGCTGATGTTGCCTGCAGGCAGCTCTTTGCTTAGGAGGGCACAGCACAGATGAGTGCCAGTGCACCTGAAGCTGCTTTTCCTGAGACTTCCCTCCGTGCCTCTAACTCCCTGACCCGAGTCCCACGAAGATGCCAGCGTGCACAGGCCCCTGAGCTGCTCAGCTGCTCAGGAGCCAGAGGCAGCCTCCCCTGCCTGGCTCTTGCCTGCCAGGCCTTGGTGCAGCTGCAGGAGTGCTCTGGCCCCACTGCAGCAGCCCTTGGTACTGGGCTGAACCCCTGCAGTGCCGCCTGTGGTGTGGGCATGACCTAACCAACCCTGGGTGCAATTCAGCTGTCATTAACAGCTCCCTCCTCCCTCATTTGGATGGAAAGAATTTCTTGTATTTTAGTTTTCCTTGAAATAAAACTCCTTCAGAATTGAAATCTTGGGATGTAGTGGTTTGCAATCAGCACAAAAGTGCTTATCTCTACCCTTGGCTTGAGACATTCAGCTTGCAGCAGTACCTATCTATATGTATTTGCTGACTCGAGTACTTTCCAAGAAAACAGCAGTAGCAGTTTGACCTCTAAGTAATGCTGCACATTCATGTGTCCCATGAACTGGGCATCTTCATTCCTGTTACTCAGAGATGTGGATTCTGGAGCATGCAAAAGCAGGGAGATAAGAATGTCACCCTGCTGGTTTGGCCATTAACATTTTTCCTTGTCTTTTCAGCCCCATCTCATCCTGATTTACATCTTCTGTGTAACTGAGAAACAGAACTGGACATTGGTGAAAGTAACTGGGTTGTCACAGTAGGAAAGCCTCTCCCTTCCTACTGGAGGTGTAAGAACTGCACCCCTTGCTTGCCTGAAGAGCTTTATTTGGGCAAAGCCACAGTAGAAATAAATTCCAGTCTGAGTTTTGGTCTAAAGAGGGCTGAAATGCCAAATCTCTGGTGAAAGGTGGCCACGGGGCCAGCTGCTCTCATCACCCCAGGCTGCTTTCAGTAGAGGAGCAGAAGCCAAAAACCACCAGGAATTTGTTTTGTTTGTTTTTTGAGGTTTCCTGGGGTTCTTTGGGCTGGATTCTATGTGAAGATATGTATTTTTTAGGAATCCGTGTGGTAAACAGTGACCTGTATTATCATTGAATTACAAAAGCTATCTACTGACAGTGGAACTGTAATGTGAGTCCTACCATATTTCCTGATAGTTTGAGGGTAAGATAAGAATCAATGACAATTTAAAGCAATTTTTTGCTTTTAAAAGGCTTGGATGTCCATAGGATTGAAGAGGGATTTAAACCTTTAATGAAAATAGAAGGGAGTGGCAAAACCATTTAAGCAAACTAGATCATAACATACAGGGGAATTGAGCCAAGTGAGGATGTCAGGCCACTGAACGAGATGAAACAGTGGCATTAAATCCTTCTAGTTCTTATACTGAAAATAGAACTGACCTCTTGGTTCTGTATGTCAGAAGCTGTGGTCCTGCTAGTGCTGCTGTATTAATTTTCTGGAATTAATAAGCGTCTTTTTCTGAGCATAGAGAGTCTTTCTTTTGAAGCCCTTCCTTGCTTGGGGGAGAAGGGCATTTATTTATGCTTATGAAGCCAGATTTTACCATGCACACTACATGAGAAATCCCAATGAAATCAATTAAAGAATATATGTCATTAGTGACCATTCAGTATGAGGAAGGGTGACAAAATCTGGTCTTTAGATAAACCACAGGAGGAGAAAAGTCTGTCTTCATACTTTGTTTTTATAAATCCTTAAGAAAACACAAGACAGATTGGTACAAACATGTTGCAGAAATGGAGGTGAGCAGAATTTCTTCCAAATAGCCCGATAAATGGGTTGTACCCAACAAGATTGAGCTGGTGATGATTACATAAATAAACTAATTAGCAGCATTTTCTGTGGGAGACTAATATCCTGCTGTATTAGCCCAAAGTACTGGGAACCAAAGAAAAAAGATACAGATGAAAAGACAGCAAAAAAAGGCCTTTAAAGGAAAAAAGACAAAAGGAAAAAGAAAATGAAAAATTCTGCCTCTGAACAGATTCCAAATGGAAGATTGACACAGAGGATGCTGGTATTGTCTCCTACCTTCTGCTAGGGCTGTCTTATGGCTTGAACTGAGGAAATCTAAACTTTCTAGACTGGTGTAAAAGGAAAAGCATCTTGAATTCCTTGGCCTGATGCCCTATTGAAGCATCAATTCATATGCCATTTCAGAGTGGGCCTGGCTAACAAGTGCTTCTGATGGAATCCTGAAAAGCTTCCAAGGATATCCATGCGCGGACACGTGGCAAACAGGAGCTATCTGTTGAAACCCACAGCCAGTGTCCATCCAAAGAGCTGGACCAACTGAAAATCCTACCTGCTGTGCCTATAGGTGTGAGGAGATCAGCAGGATGCAGTACTGAGACAGAATTCGTGTAGTGCACTTAATTATGGTTACAGCAAAAGGCTGAGGAGGGGATGTGTCACTTCTCAGTGAATAGCTAAAGACAGAAAAGTATAACTGATCTATTTCGGATTAACATTTCTTAAAAATTACTGCTGTGACTATTGTACATCTGGGTGACTTTTAAACAAAAGCACGTAGTTGTAATTAAAATTATTATATTTAAAAGAATGGTTGTTCTTTTAAGGACATTTGACTAAAACTAGAGAATGTACATGCCACACTAAGAAGAGAAAAAAGGAGAAAAAGAAAAGGAAGAATTAAAAAAAAAAGAAGAAGAAGGAGAAGAAAAGAGAAGTTTAGTCAGGGATCTGAAGACAAATGTGAAGGAAATTTTGTGACCTCCAGAACATATGCAGCCCTCATCCAACCTGCGCTGGCAACGAGCATTTGCAGCTGTGGCAGGTGATGGTGGGCACTGACCAGCTGTAATGTGGGACAAACACCTAAAACCCAAAAAACCCCCAGGCAGCCTCAGCATTTGTGGTTTTTAAAGTGAAACAACAGAGAGGGGAGTGACATCCCATTGTGAGGTTGCCTGTTACAGCTGTGTGAGGAACAGGCTGTGGGAATGTTGATGAATTGCTTTGCTGTGCTGGGTTTCTGCCCCCTGGCAGGGATTCCCATGCTTGGACCATGGTTTATAGACATGGATTATACAGAAGGGCACTGAGAGGTGAAGACACCCTTTTGTTCAACTCTAGGCAGCTAAATGTAATGAACTCCTAGTAGTGCTCAGTTCTAATGACAATGCCTTTCATGTTCAAAGGATCTTTCTTCCAAGAGTTTTGAACTTTTTCAAATTATCAAGGGCAACCTTAAATCTATGCAGCTTTCTGTGGTGCAACTTATGCAGCCTTCTGTGCCTCCCATGCTCACTTGTTGCTCACTATGATTCCCTCAGGTTTTAGTGATCAGGCCATGGCAGAGAACAATTCTCCGGCTGCTTTCCTGTTTGTGCCACTTGCAAACTTCAGGCTGCTCGTGGCACCTGCAGCCACACTGACAGATGACCAGCACAAAAAAGGTGGTTCTGAATGGAAAAGTGAGTTCTCCCCTTTGCTTGGGAAGTGATGGGGAGGAGAGGGAGGAGGAGGCGTAAATTTCCAATTTACTGGATTGACAGATGTAGTTGTTTGTAGTATGTCAGCTTTTCTGAGATGTCTTTCTATAAATTCATAAAAAATAGACTGCAGCAATTTTGTGCATGATTGATGATGGTGCATACTTCATCCAGTTTTAAACTCTACAGCTGCATGTGCTGACCAGTTTTTCCATATCACTTTTGTAGGACAGATAAACATTATCTTGAAGTCTGCTTTGTGTGTTTTACTGGCATTATTAATATTTTTGTGTCCAGTTCAGTCCCATTAAAGTCATATCTTCAAGCACATTCACTGCTGGACATCTCATCAGGGAGAGATGTATATTTGTAATCCCTGTTAAGAGCTTGCCAGTCATACAGTCTCATGCTTTTCCTCCTTCAGAACAACTTAATTTTTCAGTTTATCAGTAGCTGTGACAGTAGAAGGAGTGGGTGCTCTATTCTGAACTGTTTGCCTTTACATTATTGCTCCTTAATATGTTATATGGTAGTTCCATCTTTCTATGTCCTTTCCTTTGCTTATAGCATCACTGTAAATTTATGTTCTACAACCTTCTATATAACCTCTATTCCCTTTTGTACAAGTCTGGGAAAAACATGAGCAGTATTTTTTGAAGCTCCATTCTATCCTCTTCAGGAGGACACGCAGTTGAACTTGTTATTCATACAGAAGACTAAAAGAGATTTTAAAACTAAGTAGCTGGGTGAAAAGAATGGATACTTTATTATTTCGTTAGGTATTTGTGTGATAGTCACATCGCTTTATCATCCTGCTCCTTTATCACTTCTATTAATAATCATGTTTATTTTCTCTCAAATTGTTCCTGGAACTTACACCCCAGGAGCCAGAATTTGTGCTGAAATATGTTGAGATTGTGTACTTGTTTATGCAACTTCACTAAGCCAAATTGGATAACAATGGCTGAAAGTGATGCTCAGGCTTCAATTCCATTGAATACTTTATCAAAACCATAAAATAATAGATAGTAATTAAATGGTGTGAGCAACTGATTAACACCTTATGAAGCTGCACATGTGGTCTGCTCTCTTGCTGCTGTTTTCAAACAAAGGGCTGTGACAGTCACTCTATGCTTCATTGACTTGTGTGAAAAAACCCAAACTTGTACAGCCAGGCCACTTGCATGGTCATTTCACCGCTGACATCTCGACACGAACCCCTTCGGGGTCTAACAGAGATCGGTTCAGCAGCACAGTAATGACCTCATCTAGTGCCAGGGAAATCATAAAGCATTAATGCTCTAAAGCATCAGATTTTGCTCATTATTATGTTAGAAAAACATTAATAACATTTTATGCTTGTTTATAAGAATTCTGAAGAGCAAGCTGAGAGATTAAATGGTGGGTGCGTCAGCCATGCTCTTTTTAGTCTTTTTGGATAAAAAGACAGGGACTCCCAAATTCCACTCTCCTGTTACTGCCATGTGCACATGGGACCAGTAAGGCAGTGCACACAGCTTCCCCTCACAGGCCTGTTCATACACAGCTCGAGCATTCCTGTCTGCGCAAGTCACTCTTAACAACTTCAGCCTTACATGATTTCACAGAACTGGTGAAGACACCTATAGCTAAACAGCACTGTCTTGTATCCATGCACAGCTCAACAGTGCCGCAGGAAGGGTGACTCATCCACGTTTTTGTAGGTGAAGTTCTCCTCCAGTTCCATAATTGCTTTAATACCCTCTAAAGCACTATGACAGGTGAGGTGAGTCTAATGCCAGGGATTTTAGCTGCGAGTGTGAGGGGTGGCTGTGTACTCGCATCCCCTCAGGAGATGTTAGAGCTGGTATCGCTGCCTATGGCTGTAGTTAACATCTGATGCCAGCTGGCACCAGGGAAATGGTGATCAGGATTAGTTTCTTCAGCTCTTCAGGAAAACATCATATTATTTTATGCACAGTGGCTCTTCTCTCAATGTTTCTGGGTTGATTCCCTCTTAAAAGGTACTAGAATATGTTGCTACTTCTGTGGAAGATAATTCCTAGAGATTAACAGTGTCATGCCATTTTACTAATGAAACAAAGGCATTTCCAGCTCTCCTCTGTAATGTAACACCAGGAAATGTCAGAACCCTGGCTACTGACATACTAAACTTTACCTGGCTTCCTGATACCCAGCCAGGCTTTGTGTCTTAAAGCATGTGATACCCAGAGGTTTGAGGTGAGATGCCCAAATACCCAGGAGTGAGTCACATCATTAAAGCTGCTTTTTATGACAGAATGCAAATGTGGCTTGTGTGTAATGAGGACAGGAGCAGACTCTTCTCACTGGTCTCCAGTCACAGGAAAACAGACAATGAACACAAATTGAAATGGAGGAAATTCCATATAAATGTCAGAACCTTTTTTACTATGAGTTGGTTTGACACTGGAACAGGTTACCCAGGGAGGCTATGGTGTCTCCATCCTTTGAGATTCTCAGAACATGACTAAACACAGCCCAGGGAAACCTGTCTTAGCTGACTCTGTCCTGAAAAAGGGGTAGGAGTAGATACTTCCAGAGGTTCCTTCCCACCTCAACTATTCTGTGATTCCTCAAAGAACAAATATTTGGTACAGATTATGTAATGGTGAGGAAATGCTAAATACAGGTGTGGGAATACAGGACAGAAGATAGACTCTGCAAAAGGTGTAACAAAGAGAATTTGTACACATATTATCAGAGCTGGTGTATATTTGTCTCTGGAGAGAATGCAGAGCTTACAATCACCTCTGAGAGGAAGGCCAGGATGTGAGCTAATACTCAAGTCAGTGCTTAATTAACCAAGGAAAAATATCAATAGAGGTGCATGTGAATGTCACAGATAATATGGAAATACAATTTCTAATTTAATACAGCAAAGTCTCTAGGCATGCCCACCCCATATAAATGAGATCTAGGCCAATATGAAATAGAAATGGTGATAAAGCAGGGAAAGAAAATCTAATCTGGAACAGCTTGCTGCAGTATTATTGGAGATGTACTGATAGGGATCATCTGTGTTTCTGAACAACTGTACTTTCAGTTTCATAAATATTGGTTTTAATGGGTTAATTTGTCATTCAGACTTCTGTTTATAAGTCAGTGTTCCACTTTGGTTCAAACAAATCCATGAATGTACCATCGTTTCTAACCTGAAACCATTGGATTGGTAATACAAGGTAGCTTGCAGAGGAGGAGCATCTCGCAGAGCTGCAAGGCTGGCCTGCCACACCCAGCGAGGGAGGGTGCCCACCCCCCACCTGGGGTCTGCAGTGTCCAAAGCAAAACAATTCCTCCCCTTTTCACTGCAGATCCTGTGCTCTCCATTCCCAAGAGTGGTGCTGGCACATGGATCTGGTGATGCACGTTCACTTTGTTATGTGAACATTTGGAAGTAATCTACCTGGAAGTAGAGGAAGGTGTTTGCTCTGCTCTGATATTGGGAAATGCAGTGTGGCAGAGAGCTGACGTGGTCATTGGCAAGAGAACCTGTTGAATCATTCAAACCCAGCTAAATCTTGATGTATGCAACTAGAGTTCTGTGGTCTTGGATTGAAATAACACCAGTAAATTGGGCACTGCTGTTTCTGTAACAAGCCCTTATTTGGAGGTCAGATATGCTTCAGTGTCATGGATTTACACTGAATTTCTGAGATGTCAACACTGCAATCTGAAAGGAAATGGCTCTAAAGTAATACCCATGATGTTATGTTTCCCTTTTCTATTGCTGTCTAAGTAATCCATCCTGCTTTAGTTGTGTCCTTATTTTCTTGCTCTTGAGCTCTAAGCTTTGCATGGCAGCCACAATGCTTTCTGTACAGCATATCAAATGGGTTCTGTAGTCCATAGAAACAGCATCTGTTTCAATTCTTGATCTAAGCCTCCTTATTCACCCAACTTCATCCTTCACTGTGACTTCTTGGGACTTTTTTGACAACAAAATAGTAAATCTTCCTTGATTTGATAAATTTCTCTGTAAGGATGTGTTCTGTTCATGAATGCTGCAGGGTAGCTCCGGAAACTGTACACGCTTTCCTTATAAATCAAAGATAGTGTGGGCAGTGATGATGGATATTCTTCACAACCTCATGCACAGTGGTCCAGTCTTCCAAAAATAATGTTAATGCCAGGTGGGAGCCTAACAGTTTCTATAGTCTAGGTGCTTTTCTTGTATCAGTGGGAACATCCAATCCTGCCATACAAGGCCTTGTTATTACCTAACACTATATAAATTAATGGTTCTACTTAAAACTAAACCCACTGGTGGTAGTAATAAAAATGGTCTAGGAAAAATCTATCAGGCAGGAATTCCCAGAAGTATTGTTTCTCTGAAGTCTGTGGATTGCATGGGTTATACTCTTTCCCCAAACGTCTGCTGCTGACCACAGATGGAAGGAGGATATTGTGATGTGCAGATTCCTGCTTGGCCCAGTGCAGGAGCCATGTCCTCAAATCAGCTGCCTGCTCAGGGTAACAGGCTGTTTCAAGTGATCTAAATTAATTTGAGCCAGCAATTTAATTTTTAAATGCTCCATGTTTCATGAGTGTAACACAAAGTTCTCTGGTTGTGTTAATGATGACTATATTCAGTTAGGTCAGAACGGTAAAAAGAGTAGCAAAAGGAATACCCATGGAGAGCGGAGGATGTGTGGAAAAAATCAGTATTTTACAGCAGGAAAGCACCAATATTATTGGGAGAAAAGTGATTTTTCAGACCTGCTAATAAGAAATACAATATGTGAAAAATGAGGAAATATAGAGATGACTCAATCCATACAGTTAAGAGAATGAGTAAGCATCACTGAGTGCCTCTGTCTTTCACAGCGTGTAATTGGTTTTTAACTAATTCTACACCCAGAGAAACTAATCCTTGTGTGAAAAAAACCCCCAAAACCATTGAATCTAAACCAGTTCTTATTTGAACAAATAGGTCACCAGATACTGTCCTGGGGAAGCATATACAGTAATATGGGTACAGATGTGTTGGTCTGCACCGAGTTTTGAGTACTGACTGTGCACCGCCTGCCCTGGAATCACTGCAGTGTTGTACTCAGCTCTGCCAGGACAAAACCACACAACCTGGGAGGAGCATGAGCAGCAGGTTAGGGATGCCCAGACCTGGATGCTGCTCTTTGTGCTGCAGTTCTTCAGGGCTCCTTGTCTCTGACTGCCCGTCTGTAGATGTGCCAAAGCTCCTCCTGGCCACGACGGGCTCTGTGCCTGCTCCCAGGGCCTGCTCGCCTTCGCTCTCCAGGCGGAGCAGGGTGAGCAGGCTTTTGGCTCAGCGTTGTTCTCTGAACACCCACTCCTCTGCTCTTAAGCAACAACACCAACCTGTCTAATCAGGTGCCCTGCTGTGTGTTCCCTTTTTGTGCTTCATGCCAGCTCCCAGCCAGGAATATCGCATCACTGCACAGTAACGTTTCCATTAATATAAGTGCAATTTCCTGGTGCTCCAGATCCCTTTATCTTGTGCTCGTATGCACAACTGCCTGTATCTGTGCAGTGCAGAAGGATGCATCCAGAATTCATTTTCTTTCTCACATAACATGAAAGGTATTTCTGAAAGAATAACTAGTGAAGTGATGAGAATCTTCCAGGCTTTGAAGTCTAAGCTTTGCTGGTGTGATTAGTTTAAATGGCTCATTTGTCGTATAGGGAAGTGGTATTGATGGGTTTGGGTTCCCCTCTTCTGTTCTGAAATTTGATATCACCCAACAAGGGCTATTTAGAGCAAGCTCAAAGCTGCTGTTGTGTTTCCCAAAAGAGCCCTCCAATATATGTGCAAAGAGGAAATTATCTGGCATTTCTGAGCTATACTTTTGGTTGCCCATGTGTTATTTTGCAATGAAAGTGTTTTGAGAAGATGGTGGTGGGTGTATAATACAAGCTCTCCAGAACCACAGGGCACTTCTCAAAATACTTGTTTCTGACTCATAGAGTTAGATAAGAGCAGATCTCAGTTCTCTGTGCACCCAGCTGGACCTTTCCTGCAACAGTCATTCAACTTCTCAGAAAATCTCCCACAATGAGGATTTGTCTCGGTTTTTGTTGCCTCAGTCTCATCTCTACCTCATTAAAATGAGCTCTCAGCCAACATAACCAAGACACATCAGCCATTTATGCAGTCCAGACTTCCCTGTGGCTGGATATTAAGAGAGACTGTATGATGAAAAAACTCACTTATACTGAAGAAAAATGTTTGATTTACCAACACACAAAAAAATCAATCTTAGAACTCATCTTAAGAAAGCCCTTACATCTCTCAAACCCTCTTGTTACTCAACTACTGTGTTTCAGCTTTCAGCCCTGGCTGGAGTGTTACTTCTGTGTGTTTGACTTTTCCCATGGAAAGTCATCTGCAGGCTGATGGGCCAGCATCCACATGGGTTGGGTCCAGAAAGATTTCCAGAGCATCACTGCTGAAACCTCCCGACTCTGCATGCAGAGAGCATGGTCTGCTCTAGCTGAGCAGGGTTTCATTGCAGTCATGGGATACTTTAAGTCAGGCTGGGCACCCATCCTCCCTCTTCTTACAGCCCAACAATGGCAAAAGCAGCTGCCTGAATGAGAGTCTGAGGAGGTGGCAGCTGGACTATGGTTTCTGCTAATAAAGAACACAGACTGTGCATACATACATTTAGAAAACTTACGACAAAGGAATGTTCAAATTACAAAGTTAAGTTCACAAAAGTTGAGCTTTCCTATATTTCCTGTGCAGCATTAATTCAGCTATTTTACACTCCTGTATGATGTTTATCTGAAATTATGGGTTTCCACACTACAGTTTTTTGCTTGGGACATTTGCTTCATTTAAAAGCTGGTGTAATGAAACGTGCTTGAGATAAATCAATAGTCCACAGGGAATGAGCGCCAAAGCCTTTCCTGTTGCAGAAAGTGAAAGGCTCACAACCAGTGATGCAAGGATCTGCAGAAAGCAAAATGATGGGTTTGTGATGGCTTTTTCTTGTGGCAAATGAATAGCAGAGAAATGGGTTTTATCTCTAAATGCACCAGAGATCTCTTGATTCTCAGCATCCTACTCAATCAAATGAAACTTTTCAAGGCTGTTTTCTACTAGTGGGTTTTCTGGTTTTGTGCTACACAGCTAAGATCCCAGGGTTGTAAACTGTGTAATTGTTGAGCAATCACAGTTCCAGCTGAGGCCACTGCAATCTTAATCTTGAATATATGAAGTACTGTATAATAGTCTGAAAACTCAGGTTTTGAACAGCTTGTGTTAGGTACTCGAGTTTAGCTGATACTTCTTATGCAGTTCATGTTCCGTAAAAATGGCGAAAACTGTAACCTTAACAGCCCAAAAAGTTTATAAAAACAAATGCATTGATGTCTGAAGCATTCACACTGTTCTGATAAGCACCACAGAAAAGCCTATGAAGAAATGAATAATTCTGTTTTCAAAGCAGAATCTGAATAGCATGCAATAAATAATGCCTGGTGAGAGTGAATAATGAAGGGAAAATAAACTATTGAAAGCTACACATTAGTTGAACATTGTTCATTCTGCACACTGAATGAGGCAAGGGCCTTATGGAAACCAGCACATGTGACAGTGTCATTTACAGTGCTATCGTGGTGCCTGTGCACCAAGCACATGAATTACTGTTTCACAGGCGACCACACCATTTTGTGTGCTTGATTAGCAGCCTTTATAATGTAAGCATAGCATAGTTTTTGTGTGCAGTAAATAAGTTACATGGTTTTTAACTCATTTGAAGTCCCTATTTCAAGATCTGACGACTCTGAAGCCTTTTCAGTTAAATGGTTCTAGGGTTATTCTGTTCTTTTATGCGGGGGAACAATTCATTCTCCCTGCTTTAGTTCTCTGAAATATGCAAATTATTTTGTCTGAAACTCAGAAAGAAAATAAAGAGCGAGGCTGGTGCAGGTATTTCACATGATGAATTTTATTTATATTGTGAGAACAGAATTCCATCATGGAAATTGGTGGGCAGGCTTGGTGACTTCAGTGTTTCCTGTTGTACCACTGTTATTTAGGAACATGGTGGTCATTCATGCCCCTTGCAACAGCAGTGACTGGAGATGCCAGACTGGTCAGAGTCACCAGGCTTGTTTGGATGTGTGTCCTGTGCTGCTGTTACTCACAGAAGGAAAAATGTGTAACTATTCTCCTTCAAGGCTAGAGGGGCAGTCTGGTTGGCCCCCAGGTGCTGAGGAGGAATTCTCTGGTTTCGTAAGTGGGTTTGGTAAAGAAATACCGGATAATACCAGTAGGATTTGGAGGAGACTCTACGTGTGAGACGGAAACGCTGTGTACCGAGATCTGGGCGGGGTGGGAGTGAATCATGAGGGGTGTTCAGGTTGCTCACAGTCATTGTGAGGATGGATTTATATCAACTTCGCTGCTGCCTAGATAAATATTAGTGCTGAGGACACAGAAAGGTGCCAGAAGATGATAGCCAGTCTGATTTCCCACTGGGTAGGAGACAGGGAATTTGGGATTTGCCAAAAGCCATGAACAGCCTCAGGGTCAGTAAGCAATAAGCTCCTATTGCCCACAGCAATAGCTAAAGCAAGGTTACCATTCCACTCAAATTTTGCTTTTCAGCCTTTTTTAGGAGTAATCATTACTTTTTATCCACTGACAAATTCCCATTCTGCTGTGTAGGAATCAGATACTGGTTTATTTCAAGATAAATTCTTAAGTATTGGCATCTTTTACATCTGAATCCTTGTGCACTTGGTTTAAAAAAACAGCCCAAACCACCATGCTGTACTATGTCAATTGTTTACTCTTCCATTTAATAACAGGAACACTGTGCTGCCCTTTCAGCTTCCTATGGAGATGGATGAATTCCTAGAGATGGCTAAAGCAAATTAGGGGACTTTAACTTAACATGAAACAATGGCAATTTAAAAATTTTATAAGGGTGCCAACCATGCTGGTTTAATTTTTGATAAGGGATGACACTACATTTCTGCATTTTTTAATAAGGAGACTGACAAAAGACCCACTTAAGATACCTAGAAAGACAAACTTCTACAGCAGGACTGCAACTAATTCGAACGTTAATGGTAAAGATACCAGGACAGTCTGTCTTTAAAAAACGTCATTAAATACTCAGTAGTGTTGCTGCATAAAAGTCAAAAAATTACTTTTGATTTACAGACTCATTATACAATGCTTTCAGGTTCTTAAGATTGATTTGGAAATAATTTTCGTATTTTGAAATAATGATGTAATAAAATCCATGAAAATACCACCCCTCACTACAGGTAAAACCAGAAAGAACTTAACTTTATTGAATTTCTGTTTGTTCAGGGACTTAATCTATGAATTTATATTTCCAGATTTTTAAAATGTGTTTCAGGAAGATAAGTAACCCCAGATTACTAAACTCTTATTCTCTCTAGGAAGGTACAAGAGAAGATTGCTGACATTGTTTCAAATTTCATTTGCAAGTGTAGGATATGTGTTAGGAGCAGTAGATCACAACACAGGCATATAAGGCACAGTAATATCTGATTTTTAAAATCAGGACTGTCTGGTTTTACAGCTTATCCTTGTTCAGGAAGAGCTATGTTTATACATAAAACATTCATATTGTGAGGACCACTGCAAGAAATATTATGGACACTTTCTCTCAAGGCTGGGTTTGTGCACTTTGGCTGTTCTGGGGGGAGTTGAATTGTGAAATGAGATCTATCAGCATCCATGCATCAGATCTGCTGGATGGGCTGAATGAAGAAGAGCAGTTCAGTTGATGGGGAATAGGGTTTCTCATAGGGTTTTGTGCATGCAGAGCCCTACTACTTGCACACTCTGTTGTTGCCAGGCAGTGCTGTGGCCCATGAGCCAACTCTGTCACCTCTGCAGTGAGTCACAGAGCCACCCAACCATCTGCATCCTGCACATGTGGCACAGATGGGGACAGAGAGGTCACGGTGCAGGGCTCCCTGTGGATTCCTCACACCCCTCGCTGTGGGGAGTGTGCAACAGGAGATTCCTGCACTGCCCTCAGCTTGTGGGTAAGAGCTACAAGGTTGTTGATTGTCTTTCGTGGGCCTGTTCAGCCCTGCCTCATTTTTCTTCCCTCTCTCCTGCATAAATTTTCCTGGCCTGGCAAATTTTTGAGCGGCCAATAATGCTGTCAGGCCCTAGATGAACATGAATAATAGCCTGTTTGCACAGCTGATAACTGAGCTGTAAAAACGAATCTGCTCCCAGATGAAACTTGACATGCAAAATTTAAGCTTGGGGAACAATTCTTTTTAAGTATTCTGAAAAAAAAATAATTACTTGGACTGCTTAATTTTTATTCATCCCTAAAACAAAAAACCCTACAGGAGGGTCAGCAGAGGAAGCTCCTATGTTCTGACATAGAACTTGGAATTAGCTTTAACCATAAAATACAGCAAATGTTTAATCTGCAATAAAGTTGAATCTGCTCATTTTGCAGAAGAACAATGGCTGAGGGTCGAAGCCTTGGGTTCTGCAGTTGCCAGATGGGATCATTTCCAAAAGGGAATTTGGATGGTAATCAGTGTCCGCTGGGATCCATGCCCACCGCTCCAAACCCGCGTGCCACAAAGGAGAGATTAGGGGCAGAATGAGAATGTGCAAGGCTGGCACGAATCAAAGGGACTCCCTGTAAAACCTATTACATCTGTGCTCTAAAAAATGCATAGAGAAACTGACAGTCAGGAAAATGCAGTTTTGATTGTGCTTTGATGGCTGGGAAGCTAAAATTGTGTGGGTGGGTGGCTAAGTGTAACTCCATGTCCATGCCAGCTTTATTTGACTGGGAGAGCCAGAGTCAGGCCAGTTTTTATTGTCCTTTCAAGACTTTCAGAGCAGCAGGATAAATAAAGGAATGAAATGGGGAAATGAATTTATAGACTTTGGGTGTCAAATGTTTAACAAAAGGCCCAAACCTTGGTGTTTTGTTCTATTGATTTTGTTTTGGCAAGGCAAAGATAAGACTGTGAACCTGTACAAAGGGAGGTGGTCTTTACTTCCCTCTGTGCCTTTGTGGTGGCTGGGTAATTTGCTGAATTGAAGTTTCACTTTTGGACTGAAAGCAGGTGTTACTCTACACTGAATTAGGAGACACAAAACACTATGCCATGTTTTTGGGTCCACATGGTTGGTTAGTATTAAATCAAAATAGATCCCAAACATTTGGGAGGGAATATCTGAATTTCTCCAATGCCTGCTTTGTAATGGTAGGAGAAATGACCCATTTCCCAAATCAAGTTTCAGGTGAACTACACAAACTTGTCATGGTGTTTGGGAGCCCATGTTAGTCCTTGAGGCCTGTGGCCTTAGCAGGTGATTTGGGTCCTAGCCCTCTAAACCAGTTTCCTTAACCTGATCTGGCCACAGGATTTATCATTTTCCAGAGGGAAGGAACTTCCAGCTGTGCAGGGCTGTGACATTGGCTGCAGAGCTCTCCTCCAGTGCTTTGTGTTGACCTGGTGTTGCCCTCCTGGGCAGTGTGGGCTCCTGTGCAAGTACCAAGACCAGCCTTTCATGACTAGTGGGCAAAAAGTATCCAGCAATCCTACTGCTGTCACAGGTTGTACAGCAACAGAGAAGTTATTTTAAAAAAATAGGAGCTCTGAGATTAGTTTGGATATGTTTAAGCTTTCTAAAACAGGGATTAAAGGTAGACGAGGTCTTTCTGAGACAACAGATTAGCTCAGTTGGTCAGAGCAGGGTGCTGATAATGCCACGGTTGTGGGGTTGATCCCCATAGGAATCAACCATCCACTTCAGAGTTGTACTCAAAGATCCTTGTGGGCCCCTTCCAGCCCTTGATACTCTGTGATATAAGCAGCAGCCTCACAAGAAAAAATTACAGTGCTTTGAAGTGCTGTGGGAAGTGCTTGTGGAAGTTCAAACTGTATGAGTCTGACAGGAGCTGAGCAGACACATTAATGCATCACTACTGGGCTTTACCACAGCTACAGGAGAAGACAGGGCTGGAGCACAAGAAGGCAGCAAATCCAGGACCAGCTGAATTGGTAGGTTAGTTTAGACTACAAGTATGTATATGCTTGTAGCCTTTCTATCTTGATTGATCTGGTTAGAACTTAACATTTGTGGATCTGAGAGGAACCTTTGCCTTTGGTGAAAGAATTTGGGATGGGGCAATATTTTGAAGGGTGTACTTGGAAGGGTAAGAGGAGAGCTGTTTTATGCTTCTAGAAATTCTGTCTCTAGGACATATTATTCTGAAGTGCATCTATCACTAGATGCTTTATATGATATGACAAAATGCCACAGGGATTGATCCATCAACTGCTGTTGTTTCAACATGGTGTAACAGGCAGGAAATCTGAAAGGACGTGTTTTCTGAAACTTTGTTGAAAAGAGCTGTGGCTCTGGGAGTGCCAGAGTTATGTCTGTAACTCACACACGCATGGATTCTACACATGGCCTGAGCTCTGTCCTAACATTTGTGAGAAAAGGTTTCTCAGCTTCAATGAAACAAGTTTTTCACAACTCAGTTACACTGATGACTCTTCTCAAACATATGGGAATAAGGCTGCATTGCATGACTTCAGTGTCTCTAGTGAAGCTATACATAGAGACTCCCAGAAGAATATTAGCATTGACTAAGCAAAACACCATGGAAAGTGAGGAGATATTTGAAACTGGGCCCATATTTGCAAGATGATAATTGGATTATTTTTCTATCCTGAAAAAAAGATCTTCTGGTGTTTCCTTTTTCTTCCCCTTCTCCCTTCCTTTTTTTGAGGGGATTTTAAAAACTAATTTGATTTTTATCCACTCTGAAAAACAAATAATTTTCCTCTAACCGAGCTCATATCTTTTGATTATGCTCAAATCTCCATTCATTCTCTCATCATTCAAGAATTGAAAGTGATGAGATGGCAATATCTAAAGGGATAGCTTAAAAAGATTATTAAATACAAGCTAGTAAATCCAAAGAGAAAGCAAGAAAAAACCATTCAGAATCCAACCTTGAAAAATCTGCTTTTAATGAGTTTTCACTTTAAAAAGGAAAACAAGTATTGGGTTCACATTCCTTCATAAAGAAAGACATCCTTGTCAAGCAGCTATAAGAATTCACAAATTGGATGACAGACTGTGCCCGCTGCTTTAGCACGAAGGCAATAGATCCAGCACGAGCTTGAAAGCAAGATGGGTTTTAAAGTGTTCTGCTGTCATACAAAATCCATACCAAAATAATGAGAAACATTCCACACAGACATCATCCTAAATTCCCATTTGGGTATTATTTCTCATTGATGTTGTAATTAATGCTAAAAGAATTTGTCTGTGAGCCTTCAAGATGCTTAGAGCTTTCCAGAGGGCTGCTGGGAGCTGAGGGAATTTGGCACCTCGCAGAACCAGACCTTGTCTCCTCTTCTACCATCCACACAAAAAATACCCCTTTGCAGCACTGGAGCCTGAACAAATAAAGTGTGGGAGAAAAACAGAGCAAGCATCTAGCTAGCAGGATTTTTTAACAGGGAAAAAAAAACCTAATCCAGTCTTGGTGCTGCTCGTAGTTTTCCCTGTTTGTGTCTAAGCCCTTTGGGAGCCACAGAGCAAACAGCGGCCTGTGGTACTAATCTGCTATTTTACAGCACTGGTATATGGCCACTGCAGAGCTACACGAGACACTGACAACTTCAGTTTTGCTCCAATTCATGATTCCTTTGTTAGTAGTAATAGGATGAATAGTTTGAAGTGAGACATCTTGAAAAAATTCCACTGTACTCATTATGAACTGTGGCCTCAAGTCTGCATTTTTGTTGGCTTTCACAGTGATTAGTCACTGTACAACAGCAAAGAGCAGAGCAGTCTATAGCAGTGCTCCTCTGGCATGCAAAAGATCTTGCCAGACACCTAATCCTCACTTTTTTTCCCTCTTTGGTACCTTCATTCTTACACTTATTAAAATTAAAGGAAAAGGTCCCTATTGGGGTGGTAGGTTTGATTGCACTCAGAGATCCATTGTCTACCGATACTGCCATGGCAGGGTGTCCAACCTTGGGATGGGAAACAAGGGCAGAAGAATCATGGCTATGGAAGTGAGAGATTCTGGCTTGTAAGAGAGACCATTCTTGGATGACAAACTGATGGGGTTTGTAGTTTAATTTAAATCTGATTGTATCCTACTTTCTTTACTAGGCCATGAGCTAACTAAAAATAAGGATATCATTAGAAGACCTGGAGCATGTTAAGGTGGTTAAATTGCCCTTTTAGACATGAGAGAAGCAAAAGAAAAGTCCTGATGGCTGTGAAAGGTCCCTAAAATGTGAGAAGGGAAGGTGTATCCAATAGGCACAGAAGTACAGAGCACGGAGTTAAGTAAGAAATATGAAAAGCAAAACAGCAAACAGCTGACTTAGGGGATTGGAGTTCTCTGTAAAGAAGTTGAAGTTAAAAGAGAATAAAATTAAGCTAAGAAACAAAGGAGATTATAGAAGACATTGAACAAAGCATTTTTAAACAATAGAAGTTCCAAAAATAAAAGCATAGAAAAAGGAGATCAAAGAGACACCATTTAGTCAGATACAAATAAAATTATGAATTGGAAAAAAAAAACCTAAAGAATTAAGACCCCTAACTTGTTTTCACACAAGCAAAAAGGGATTTGTGCAAATGAGAAATAATATCACCTGTCATTAAAGTGCCCTTGCAAAGAGACAGATGAGGATGGCTATGGGGCTGGAGGGTAAAATGCTGATGACCATTGATGCTACAGTAACTGGTTAAATGCATGAGTTAGGGGAAATTCCTACAGCAACCTGGACAAGACTGGAAGGATTTAAGAAAATAAGTATGGGAAAATTGGAAATCAGTCCAGGGAACCCATGAAAAGAGGAAAACTAGAAGAAACTTTTCTGTGCAGTTCTAAATGGGCAGATTTTGAAGAATTTGCCAATAGCAAAAGATTAAAGCATCTTAACAGATAAAAGTAGTAAGTAAAATATTTAAAAACAGATTATTAAACACAGTACAAACAATGGTAGGTTTGGGAAACCCAAAAGTAGGAAGGAGGGTTGTGAAAACTGTTGGTTATTTTGAACACAGCAGGTAGAAAACAGGAGCTACATAAGAATCTGAAGGACAAATCTTGATCAGAAATGAACCTGTATTTATACTCTGCTGGGCTTGTGGTTTGTTTTGTGCCTCAGCAGAAGCAGGAGAAATGAATTTTAGTTTTAAATGTAATATACAATACTACGTATAGCTGAAAACTCACAGTAGTTTTGGCAAGAGAATTTTAACTTAAAATGCAAAAAGTATTGTGGGCACTGACATATCAGTTGGCAGTTTAAGGGATGTGGCCGCTAGTGCACTGGCCCAACTAACTTTAATTAAAAGGTTTAATTTAAATATCTTTTTGCAAAACATATTACATTAGCATATCTAAAAGCCGTGACGGGAGTGAAGGAATTAGATTTGTCTAGTTGAAAGACAAGACTGAAAAAGTCAGCCTAATGGACAGGGGATATTTTCAAAGGTTATTACACAAATAGAGGAGAACAGGTTTTTTAAATGTCCATTTGAAAGAAGAAAGAAATATATTGTAGAAAGATATTAAATTGTTTTGGGGAAAATGGAGCTGAGGGGGGCAGTAGCACAAATATCTCAGGAACTTGGTCCCTACGGCTTGAAGAGTTTCCCAGTGGAAGCACAACTGCTCCTGTTGTTTCTCTTCCCTCACAGTCTGTCATTATACTGGTTTATATTTAGCCAAGATTTTATTGATAAATAAATGAAGCACTCGCCATTCTTCCATTCCTGAGAGCTCTCTTTGGTGGGGGCTGCTCTCCAACAGCAGTCACAGGGCAGGGGAGGTGCTCAGCTTCCTGACATTCCTGATTGTGAGCGGAAGTAAAACAGCAGGGACTCTGCTCTGACTTGGCACCATCACAGCCAGGTTCCCAGTGTTAAATTAGGTGAAATCTGTTGCCTTTCTCTAAGTCAGTGTGGATAGCACTGGGTCACCTCCTCTTGCACAGCCACTCTGTGGCATCTTCGGCTGCGATGTGGTGGATACTGAAATGTTCCTGGGCATTGCACACCAGGTGGAAATGCCTGGAGCACGGTGTTCAAGTTGGACTTCTGGTCTGAACCTGTGTAGTAGTGTTCTGCAAAATAAGGAAAGGTGTACATACAATGGGCAAAAGCTGGAAACACCAGAGAAACTTCCACTAAAATAAGTTTGGTGCATCACTTTTCACATGCTTCTGAATGATTTTTCCAATTCAGTTCTCACTCTGTGATTAGCTGGGTGCATATATGCACACCTGGGTGAGTAAAGAACCTGGTGTATGAATACAAGCCTGCAGAAAATCCAGGGTGCAGAGGGTCAATTATTCATTCTGACACCGAAGAGACTTCTCTGATGTATAAGCTGTAGTTAGCATAAGAAATATATGGATCTAAGGGACCAATTGCTGAAAAAAGTAAGGTTGGAAAAATATCTGAGTTCTGTGTTAAGAAAACAATCGAGCTATAAAAATAGTTTGTGAAATAGATCAAAGGAATGGTATGGATGACAAACAACAGAGAGCTGGCTGATGGAGCTCTATAGAAACAACATTTCAATGTTTTGATGTACCCCCTTGCTCTGTCACTGGGTGTCTGATCTGTGTTAGTTTGTGTTGTTTAATGTGCAGTGGTGTGTGACCAAGTAGAAGCAATAAACCACAAAGGTAAATTAAAAGGTAAATGAACAACCTTAATAGATGAAATTAGATTTCATTTCTCTTTCATACCAACTGGCTTCCTTTACCCAATCTACTTCTCCTATAGCACCTCCAGTTTCCTTCCTGCCTCTGCAATTCCTTCGAGACACATATGTCCACAAGATGGTACTAGGCTACCAGTAGCCCCTACAATGGCTGGGCAGTGAAGGCTCTTGAAATTGCTGCTGGTCAGATGTCACCAGAGAAGATCAGTCAAAAAAACCTCATTAGTATTGTTACTTGTGAGAGGCATTCAGCCCAAAATACCTGTTTGGTTGTTTTTTTAAATGAAACAAAATTCCAGTAGGAGTCAGAGCTGATCATTGCTGTGACTGATGCTCTCCACACTCACACCTGTTTCCCAATAGCTTCATTATTGCCTTTAGAGGCACTTCCAATTTAAACTAATAAACTAATTTAAGGAAGAGAAGAATGAGACTATGAATTACAGCAGCTTTATGAATCTGTGTTTTGACACATTTTAAAAAGAGAAATTTGACCTAATGTATTATAAATACCTCATTTGCTTTAAGCAATTATTGTAATCTATCACATTGATGCAGCCAACACAAACATGCGTTACATTTCTCACGCTAAAAATTGTTCGAACAGGCTTGAATAAATTGTTAATACTCTATAAGCTGCTAGTGGAATAGCTCAATGATTAGCTCTTCTCTTCACATGATTCAAACGCATTAGTGACACTGCTGACTAATGACTTGCAAATTTTTTGTTAAAGACACAGGTGCATTTTTAAATGGCAGCCCAGTTCTTAAGTCGATGGCATTTCAGGCTTTGAAACTGAAAAGCTTTGTTACATTGGTTTATGTAAAATCAGTGCTTGGTTTTAATTTTTTAAAAAATGACACTCCACATATAATCATGTTAATTCTGTTGTGATGTTAGATACAAGTTACTCTTGAAAAATATCTTCTCGTAATACGATTACTGGAATACTGTTAATCCTGACTGTATGAACAAGGCTGCAGTGTTAATTGAAGACGGTGAAGTGCTTTCTCATCAGCACCGTGCAAATGGAGTGATAAATAAGGCCCCTGATAGCTTGGAAAGCATTCGTTATTGCTGATCAGACTGCATGTGCCTAGGCAGTACAAAGGGTAAGCGGTCCCTACGAAGGGAAGTGCCCACCTTTAGCATACTTCGTACTTGTTTCACTAATTTTAATACAATTAAGTGGAGATGACCACATCAGTTTGGTCATAATGAAATCCCTCAGTGGGAGATCTGAAGTAATGAGGAGAGCACACAATTTGTGACTCGAGGCCATTTAAAGGAGTCCGCGTGTTTAACTGGCTTAATAAAATTAAGATCATGAATGAGGCTGTCATTGTAACAGGGCTCACGGAGGGAGGCTCAGGACCTGACGGCCTGACCCAGTCAGGTCCAGCAGGGCCCAGGCCCGTCTATCTCAGCGAGAGCTCCAGGGTGCCCGGCCCGGCCTGGGAGCGCGCGTACCAGCGCGGCCGTGCCATCTGCGGGGCTTCCTTTCGGCGGCCGCGGGCTGCCGGGGGAGGTGTCCCTCAGGTGTCCCTCCGGCGCTCCTGCGGGAGGCGGGCTGTGGGATGCTGGCGGTGGCCGCGCTCTCCGGGGCCGAGCCGAGCGGGGCCCGCCCAGCGGGGCGCGTCACGGCGCGGCAGCGCGGGGGCGGCGCCGGTCGCAGTCGGCACGGGGCGGGCAGCTAGCGGCGCGCCGGCTGCGCGCTCCCCGCACACGGCGCGCTGCCACCGAGGGAGGGAGGGAGCGAGCGAGCACCATGTGCCGGCCAGCGCTCGCCCGGCTGCTGCTCCTCCAGCTGCTGCTGCTTAAGCTGCACCTCGGCAAAGGTGGGTCCGGCGCGGCACGGCCGCTCTCCCTCAGTGCCGGGATCCCCCGGCCTCAGCGATGCCGGGGAGGGGGCGAGCATCCTGCCGGCACGGGCACCCTGGGGTGTGCGGCCGCGGGCGCCGGCTCGCCCCGGTGCCCTGCGCGGGGGTTGGGACCTGTGGAGGGCCGGGTACGCTCGGGGGTCGCGACCTGCGGGGGCCGGGCACGCTCTTCAGCGGGCGAATGCAGCCCGAGCGCTGGTGACAGGAGCTGCCACCTTTAATCCCTTTCAGAGGGGATTTGTGCCTCATCAGAGCAGCGCGGCACCGAGTCTGCAAAGCAGATTTGCTCCGTTCTCCCCCCGCCCTCAACTTTAGTTGGGTCAGGTCCCTTTTCCCGGGACGGCGCCGGTGCCTGTTCCGCCCCGTGTCCCCAGGTGTCGGTGCGTTTTGCCCCGGTAACGGGATGCGCAGGAGGTCCCAGCATCGTTGCGCTTTACAATTTTTCTTTGTCTGTTGTATTTCGGGTTTAACCATCTTCTGTTCCCAAGCTCCTTTTCCCTCCGCCTTTAAAACAATGCGGGGAAGCACGGGAATGGCCCCTTTTATCCCTGCACAAAGCAGCTTCGGGATCGCCGCCGTGCTCTCGCGGAGGCGCGTCTTCCCCCAGCATCACCCTCGCCGAGCCGCTGTGCCCTGGCGAGCCCAGCCGCAGCCCCCGCCCTCGGCCGGCTGCAGCTCCCCGCGCCTTGCCCGGGTTGTCCGCGGGCGGCGAGGCGGCCCCGGGATGCCCCCGCTACCTGGCCGGGAGCGCGCCCCGCTGACCCAGGCGCGGCCCCATGTCTCGCAGGCGCCGTCAAGGAGTGCGAGGAGAACCAGTTCCAGTGCCGGAACGAGCGGTGCATCCCCGCCATCTGGAAATGCGACGAGGACGACGACTGCTCGGATAACAGCGACGAGGCGGATTGCCGTGAGTGTCCATGCCCCATACGGCGGGGCGGGGGGCCGGGAAGGGCGCGCTTCCCAGCTGCGCTGCGACTCTTTTATGAATGAATGAAAGAAGTCGCGCCGTCCCCGGCCGCGGCGCCGATTGGCTGCCGGGAGCAGCAGATCCGTGACGCGGCGCCGCGGGGCAGCGGTTCCTCTCTGCCGGCTCGGCCGGGCCGCCCGGCCGGGACACCCGGAGCGCGGCGCGGCAGCGCGAGTCCGGCGGCAGCCGTCACCTGGCAGCTCCCTGCCCTCTCCCTGCCAGTCCCCTCGCCGCCAGCAGTGTCTCTGCTCAGAGCGCCTAAAAGGAACAGCGCAGTTTGTGTCCTCGGGGTAGCTGGGAGAGACGTTAAACCCCGGAAGAGACCGTGCTCAGGGCCAGTGACAGGTTCTCATGTGAAACGTTGCTTACTCATAATCGTCCTACAAGATGTGGGATGGGTATGAGTCTTGTGTTTAAATATGTTTGCAGCTAGGGTGAGAAGGGAGATGAACAAGTAGCACTGCTTGGCTTGGCAGGGTCAGCCATGTAACGCTGATTCCTTCATAATGTAAGAGAAGAGATAGTCAGATCTATACTTTCACTCTTGAGAAGATGACACTCTTTCCTTCTCCTGTGGTGTGGCCCTGGTGCATATCAATGAATGCCCATAAACTCTGGGTAGTTCGTAGGGTTGTGCTGTTATAACTTGGCTGTTACTTTGCTTACAGCTTCTGACAGCCTGGGAGAATTTGTCTCAGCCATGGAGTGTAAGAAGCATCTGTAAAAGAAATTACACAGCCTAAGTCTTGAAGAGAAGTATCTTTAATTTGGAGTTTAAAGTTGCAAAGTAGCAAGTACCACATCTCTTGAATTATCTCTGTAGAATAATAGGTACTGAATGTGCATCAGGTGAATGGACTCTTAAAAGCTCATAGGCAGTGAGTATATCAAGAAAAAGTTACTGGTTATATGTTTTCCCATATGTGACTATCCTGTTAACAGCTTCACCTATAAGTCTGTGTTAGGTGATATTCAGAGTGCAGGTCTAAGTAGATTACTTTAAGGAGAGCTGGGATTCCCAAACTCTTAAGTTAAAACAAGATGTTCCTTGTGAACAAAACGTAATATTTATTTCTGGCGCTGTTTTTATTCAGAGAACTTGATAGGCTTTATATGTGCTTAGCTTTATGATCTAGGGAGTTAGCAGCATTCGTTAATTGAGATATAGAAATGGCTTTTACAGGAATTAATTATAATGACAGTATTTAGAGTCAGCTTAGATTTGGAATGTGTCAAATTGCATAAGACTCAGGGAAGCCAGGGCTGCCTGAGAACTACCTTGGACTCTTGTGTAGCAGTAACTGGCCATGTTTTCTCAGAAGTGTTTCCCAGGAGAGACACTGATCTGTGGAAGCACTGGGAATCTCTGAGCAGGTACATAATGGTGTTCTTGAGGCCTTCTATTTAAAACTTCTGTGTGCTGTCGTATAAAGGCTTGGTGAGCTGCAGGTGACCTGTGGGCAGTGCTTTCAGAACTGCTTTTCAGAGGTTGGGATCGTGGCTCGAGGAGCATCTTGACCGGATTCTGCACCTTGCATTCAACACTGAAGAGTGGGTTTGTGTCCTGAGCTCTTGCCCTGCATGAGTGAGTGGGTCAGTGTCTGGGCTGCTTTTTTATTTTCTCCTTTTCCTTGTGATCAACCCTCTGAGCATTGTGTCAGAAGAGGGAGTGTAGAGCAACGTGCTGTTGAACATCAGCTCAATGTGTGAATTGTGCTGTGATAGAACTGTTATTGCATCTGATTTAGGTTTATTTCAGAGGGTTTTTATAATTGCTGGGTTTGGGGGTGGTAAAAATATGTTCCTCATTTTAATCTGAATTTGGCATTTATTATTGATTGGGGATCAGACTACAGAAATTGCTCATGGACTGTTAATTTAGTTCATATATAGAGAAGCTTTGCAGTTGCTTCTTCAAGCAGGCTGAAAGACAAAAAATGCATTTGTCATGCACATTTTTCTCACTTAAATTGTTCTGAACAGTGTTTTATTTTGAAAATGCATACTGCTTTTCAGCATATGGAATGTTTGGAGTTCTACTCACTGGGTGAAAAAATACGTTCCATGTGTTTTTGCTTCTAGATACCATCTCTGTTATCGCTGCTGTAATAAACAGATATTTATTTAAAAACTATTTTATGAACATATGCAATGGAAGAAACTGTTCTGGAAAGCTCAGCATGCCAGAGTTGTGATGGAGAGGGAAATGAATATGCAGGTAGCCTGCTGGCAGTGAGTACTGATAAGGATCCTGATAACCTCTGTAATTACTTAATGATTCTTTTTCTCAGAGCTGATAATGTATTTGTAATAGCTCATTGCTGCTTGTGTATATCCTCCCTTGTTGAAGAGACAGGATGGTCTTTATCCATGTGAAGAACTGGTTTATCAAACCAATTCCTTGTGGGAGCCGGTCTAATACACTGGAAGATTTTGTAACCGAGAGTATCTTAAATAGCTCTGGAAGGAGTTGATTTTTTTTTTGGCAGGACTCTCTGGGCTTTCCTACAGAAACTGTCTTTGTGCAAGACCGAATTTTTGTTTGTTTGTTTGTTTTTGTTTGTCTCCCCTGTTGTTTGTGTGTCCTGTGTCTGTGCTCGTTTCCCCCGTCCTCCCTGTCCCCAAGATTTGCCGGCATCATGTTGGCTTTTTAAGGAGAGTTTTGAATTCTAAGGAGAATGTTTCAGTAATCAAAATGTATTGCATCCTTGGCATTTGCTTTCCTCTGAGTAATCCTTTTCTGTTGTGGCTGGTAGTTCAACTTACCTACCGTAGGACCATGTGTGAGTTAATATAGCAAACATTAGACCTGAAGAATGAAAAAGTAATGATTTCCAGTCTTAGACAAATCAGATTGGTCAATACTAGTTTTTAAGGTGTATTAAGTTTATCCAGGACAGGGTTTCTGGGCTAGCCAAGGAGGCTGCCAGGAAGGAAGGAGCGGTGCTCATCTGTGTGTAGGCACATGACTTGTGAAGTGTTAACAGGAGAGAAGGAGGAGACTCTAATTTGTGTGCATTGTAGAAATATATAAAAATAAAGCGGTAAACAGATTGCTTCAATATGAAGATGCCTTTTTGCTGTCGTGTTTTTAGAAAGTTAAACCATTTTGAGGAAAGGAAAATAAAACGGGAGTAGAGATGTTCCTTAAAATGTAGCTACGGAAAGGAAACTAAACTCCAGAGAGAAAAACAGTGGAAGTGACGTTGTTTGGATTGCTGGAGAAATCAAGTTGTAAACTGTGGAATTAGAAATCTTGGGTACCTATTGCAGAGTTTAAACCTGTTTAAAAACAAGGCTAAATGTTAAAATGGTTAAATGGTTAAAACCGTTTGCTCTCCTCTGTGCAAAAGGATTTGCTTGAGCTCAATCCAGTCTGCACAGTCCTGGAAAGACAAAATTCCGGTCACAACTTAAAACTTGCAATGCCATGATCTGCACTAAATGTGGTCCATACAATGAGGACAGGGCTCCAGGGCAGTTCTGAACATGATTTCTATAGATACATTTCAGTCCTTCCCTGTGATACGTTTTCCTCTTCAGAAACTCTGGAAAGGCAAGACTGACTCTTGTAACCTATTTATGACAATGCTTGCAGATGCACAGTCATTGAGACTTTTTTTGTAATGGTATGGCAGCAACTTTATAAAACATCAAAGCTACCTTTATAGTGGGAAAAATGTCCCTTTTCTGAGGGCCCAGTGTTTTAGCAAAAGCACTCTTTGATGACGGACTCAGAATGTGGGATACTGACTTTTTTTCTATGTCTCCCTCAGGAAAGGTGGAGGCTGCAGAGCCAGGTCAGACCAGGGATCCGTGTGTTGTGTGTCCAGGGTGCTGCTGCTGTGTGACACATCACCCAGAATGGAAAATCCTAGAGAGCTGCTTCGAAGGGGGAGTGGCTCTTGGAGGCTTTTTCCCCAGTTTTACAAGTTTCTTCCTGCTTCCCATTGTAGCCAACAGAGGAAGACCTTGCAAACGGCAGCCAGACACAATATATTTGACTCAAAATAGGAGCTCTTACTTTCATAGTTCGATTTTATTATTATGATGTAAGTAGGGTTCACATTCTCTTAATCCAGACCTGAGTGTGGGTGAAAGAGACTGGATGACTTCTGTTTAAATGTTTCACTGTTGAATAAACACTAAATGTGGCTAAGAGTATAGCTGCAAAAAGCAATCAGTAGCTTAACCAGTCCTAAAATGAAACACAAGTTGCAAGATCACTTCAGCTTTGTATACCTGCCTGCAGGGGGACACAGCCAGATGCAGAATTACTGTTTCTCGTTTAAAGCTCCATTTTCCACCTTTGCACTGGTATCATTTCTGTGGTGTTGCTTGCTGGTGAGGACTGTTTGTAGGGATATTTTAGAGACAGGATCGAGGCTGCCTCGGGTATGAGATGCAGTCTGAAGGGAGTTACTGTTTCGGAAACTGTTCCCATGTGTCCAGAATGCAGGGTAAACATGCGGCATCAGCAAACCTCCTCTACCTCAGCCCTTGCCTGCCTTGTGGCCACAGAAGGTGACTCTGTAGCTGAGGCACATTTCCTTTGCAGTTGGGAGGAAGGACTCCTGTTCTTCCACTGGCTTTGTAGAGAGAGTGCAGAGTTTGACTCCTGCTGCCTATGTGAAAGCTCAGGAGGCAGCCTCATGGTCTCTATGCTTTTCTGTTTAGCTTTCATTAGAGCTGGAATTTGGGAGTAAAAATATATCTAAAAGCCTATTTGAAAAGAAATTCTGGATCCTGGGCAGAGTTAAGTATGGTGTGGATGGCTGTGAAACGCAGGAGTGTAATGGTGTGCCATGCTTGCAGGTTTTGGGGCGTGACCAAGTGACGCAGTAGGGACTCACAACTGCCACATGTATTCTGTGACTTTTTGTCCTCTGTTATGCATTGCTCCAATTTTTCTTTATGTTCTGTGTTGAGCCAGTACTCTGTATGCTGAGTGATCACTGCCTGCCACTCTGGAGATGCCTGTGCACGTCACCATGTGGAGTTTTAGGTTTCCTTGGCATATGCATGGTCATATGCTGTTGATTATGTCAGTGATAGTTTAACTGCATCGTGTGGCCAGCCTGCATGCTTACCCCAAAACTGGAAACACTGGGAAGAGTGGTGTTGAGAGGCAGGGCTTGTTTGCTTACCTGTGTGGCTGCTGCCTGCCTGTCCTGGTCTGTACTGGGTTCGTGTCCACCTTAGGCTCAAAATCAGTTTACTGATTTCTTATGTTCCATGGTGAATGTTGTTACTCATTTATCTTCATTTTTCATTGTATTCTTGTTGTCTGCTCTGAAAAAGCTAACTTGCATGCTTTTGGGGGCTGGATTATCTTCCCTGTTAGTGCAACCTGCTGTAACCTTTATGAAAGAAAACAAGTTTTAAGCACATGCCCTTCTCCATTTCCCTATTTCCTGGCACATTTTCTTGAAGAGTTTTATTTATTAAGCAGTCTAGATGCAGACTGCTTTCCAGAAGGTGGTGAGTTTCTATCACTCCTACTCATGGTCTGGGAAAGAAAGAGACAACTGGAATGGGAGCACTGAAAAGGCAGAAGAAAGAACTGGGATATGTGGGAGAGCCACTGGGGACATTATGGTTACAGAGGGAAGTGAACTGGTTGTATGGAATGCTGCTATGCTAGAGCAAGAAAGCACAAGGGTTGCTCTAGATACAGCTACAGGAACAAGCTGTGAGCTGAAAAGCTTTCCTGAGGTCAAGGAGAATGGGAAGAGTGAATATAATAATTAAGTTCAAGAAGGAAATTATGAAAGTGCAGTCAAAACCAACATGACTTGGTTTGTTTATCAGAGAGCTCAGAGCTGTCATTTCAGAGGTTACCAACACATTCTACATTTTGAGCCAAGGCAGGTAAACTTCATCCAGAGCATTTTAATGTATAAAGATAAAACAAAGAAGCTGTGGCTGCCCCATCCCTGGCAGTGTTCAAGGCCGGGCTGGATGGGGCTCTGAGCAACCTGGTCTAATGAAAGGTGTCCCTGCCCATGACAGGGGGTTTGGAACTAATGGTCTTTAAAGTCCCTTCCAACCCAGACCATTCTGTGATTCTATGAAAAGTTGATGTAGACCAGTTCTCTTGTTTCTACAGTGTTCTAGATCCAGGCTTAGCACAGGTTAGAGACGTGATTTCTGACTAGTTGATGTTAAGAGTGGAAGATACGTAGGATAATTTAATATTAATCAGAAAATATTCAGAAATTACCTCAAATTGCAATTATGAGACCAGAGAAACCAAGTGTAATGTGTTGGTGAACATATTTACCTGATACACTCAGACTAAGAGATTGCCAGTGCTAAAAATAGTAAGTTTTCTGGACTCCATTATCCCCCTAAAGGGCCTTTAAACACTCTGTTACACCTGAAAATGTCTAACCATTATTGATTCCCTCAGCTGTTTCTAATACAGCAGACACCCAGCTTTTGTTTCTGCTGGCTTTTTCAATGTCATCAGCTTTTTTAATTCACTGACAAACCTATCATGTCTTTGGTGTGTCTCAGAGACTGATGTTGTGTTAGGGATGCATTTGTGGTAGAATTGATTTGGTG
This sequence comes from Oreocharis arfaki, assembly GCA_013398015.1. Classification (NCBI taxonomy): domain Eukaryota; kingdom Metazoa; phylum Chordata; class Aves; order Passeriformes; family Paramythiidae; genus Oreocharis; species Oreocharis arfaki. Next base: position 331,919 of record VZRR01011764.1, read on the forward strand.
TGAAGTTCTCCTGGTCCTTTTACTGGTGACCTTCCCTACTGCTTTCCCATTTTCCTGTAGCTTTTCCCCAGTAATTTCAAAGATGTTCCCAAAGCATGTTGCTGTTCAGTTCTGCTTTTCTGTGTCACTACACTTTTCTGTGTCTGCCTTGTAAAATGCTGTAAGATGTCAATTTTTCTTTCTTTTTTTCCTTTGCCCAGGAAACAAATCAGTAAGTTGAGTTTGGGTGATGGAGATGAAGATTTGGGTTGCTGCTTGTTGTCTTATCCAGTAGCATTTCCTTAGCAGAAAGGAGTCTGCCTGCTCTGGTGTGCTCTGCTCCCCGTGCAGGCAGCTGCTTCCAGCCAAAGGGAAATCCTCACTATTTTATGGTGCATGTGCAGGAAGTGTTGGAAAAGCTGAGTGTAGTTTTTCTAACTCTCTATTTTGCATTAAAATTATTAATATTTAGATACCCACAAGGGAGGGAGAAAGGGTAAAAGGCCCTGTGATAAAATTAATGCAGATTTTCTGCTCTGTGAAAAATTCTGTCTGAAATGCAAGTGATAAAAACCTGATTAGACTTTAAAAGTTACAATAATACGTTAAGCTAGTTGAAAAATAAAACTAAACCCTTCCATACTGAAATACTTTCAAGAGCCAGATTTTAACCTACAAGAAGCCAGAAGATTTTTAAAGCAGGGTGTGAGCTCTGTCACTGATGATCTTTCAGGGTAAGATATCCTATTTCTTGCCATAGTAATGATGCCCTGGTAGACTGTGCTTCTGTTCCTGGCAAGGACCATGACTTTTCTTCCCAGAGCTGAGGCAGATCTGGCAGCCCTGTGCCTTTCTCCTCATGAAGAGGTGAATAAATGTTGTTAGAGCTCTTCTGCACCAGAGTGACTCAGTTGTACGAGAGTCAGCAGCAGAGCCAAGAACAGAAATGAGGCCTCCTACCTGCCAGTCCAGTGCTCAACACACACAACTGCTCCTTGCTGAGGTACCTGTTGGAGAAGTGGAAGGGTTTCACTTTTTCCTCCATGTTTCCTGGGTATTTTCAGCCTAAGCTAAGGCCTGGCAGTCAGTCTAACCTCACACTTAATGCCAAGAGCAAGTGTTAGAAACTAGGAGAGAACAGGATTTATAGCTGGCTTAGAGCAAGGCTTACAAGCCTTTGGGCTGCAGCCATGTAAAGTGAGTTTTATTGCCTTTTTTTTTTAGATGTTCTGTTTCTGATACTTCAATATTATTAAATGCATTATTAATATTTATTAAATGCTTGAGAGCATGTGTGGCACTGTACCAGGACCAGAGCAGTGAGGGACTCGGTTTCCATGGCAGCAGGAGCACAGTCCTGTACTTGCAGAACCAGAAGGGCTCTTTTTGGCAACTGCTCTCTGTGCTGTGATTACTTTTTCTTTTTAAAGATAGATATATAATTTAAAATCTAATTCATTAGTGCTGCAGAATCTTGTCCATCCTGAGTGAGAATTTTGCCTGCTGTAAGTTTCTTTTTTTTTGGAGTTCTAGCTTTTTTTCTGTAGCTTCTGTGGGTGTGATTTCTTTTACTTGTGAAAGACTGAAAGGGGTAAAAGACTGTGTTTAAAATTCATTGTAATAGATGGGAATTCTCTGTTGATTTTTTAAAAATTTGAAAAGCTACATTGTTGTAGACTTCTTTCCCTTTACAGGTAGCCTATAGCATAGATTTATCAATTAGAATAGTTGTTGAAGAAACTGGTATGTACAACTGATAGTAAACTCTTAACTGTACTACTAACTGCTCCAATTCCATGTTTGAACTTTGTATTTTATTTTAACTGGCCTTGTTTCATACTTTATTCATGCTTCCTTCCTTGGCATGTAATGTGTAGTATGATGTACACTGAGGTGATACTTTGCTTCATTTCAAGGCGTGAATTAAAATTTTCATTTGATCCCAAGTCTTTGTCCTGCTGTGCATTACCTAGTTGAGATTTTCTGTCTGTCTTTGCTTCCCATGTATAAAGTTAGTGTGATTAATTTCTCTGGTGGCTTTTCAGGCTTTTTCTATTTTTGTTGATCTAGGTGAGTAAGGTTGTAGGCATCTTTCCAAATGTATTGCATGGGTTTCCTACGATAGATAGCAGCTGCTTGGCGTGCTGTTTGAACAGTGATTGTATATCAGTAAACCTTGCTGGATTTGCTGGACGTGTTCCACTGAGATATGATGCTACTCTGTGAGATCCAGGAAGCAGTCAAGAGCATAAAAATCAGCAACAGCAGGAGTAGTGAATATACTTGCACTGAGAATAAGAATTTTGGATGTAAACGTACAACTGTTCCTGGAGACTTTTCATCCTGAATCACGGTTGCATCTATAGAGCTACTCATAAACAGAGAAATGGCCCAGTTTCTTTGATAGCAAATGTCAGTGCTGACTGATATAGGCCAAGAAATACACCTCCTGCCTCTGTAACTCAGTGCTTCTATTCTCGTTTGTGTAGCTGTGTTACACTCATTACACATTTGTCATCCCATGGCTGCTTAGCAGTTCAGCTTTCTATGAATCTTCCCCATACAAACGGACTAAATATTATATCAGGGATGTAAAAACCGAGGCTTGGGGACATTACCCTCTGCCTAAGGCTGTAGGGTGATCCAGCAACTCATTGTGGACATTAGTGACTCATGAAGAAAGTCTCCAGTTTCTTTTTTTCTGGTTCATTATCATGTTGTTTTACACAGATCATCGTGTTCCTTGGATTAAACGCTGCTCAAGGACTTAGGCTTTGCCTTTGTCATATAGAGTCTGTAAAATATTCAGAAAAATCCCAGTGTTAAGGTAACTCACTTTTTCAAAATTTTAGTGTTGGGTCAAGGGCAAGAAATGCTTCAAATGGTTCACTTCTTGTATTTAGTATCAGAGACACAGAAAATACAGGTGTTTGAAGAGGAGCATATTGTTTTTGTATTTCAAAATGGACTTTGTTTTTGTACATTCCAGCATATCCTGAAGCATAGACTATGTACAGACAGGCATCACTGCAGCCACTTCTTCAGCTGGACAAAAGTGCCTGTTGTGAGACTGCATGTGACAGACTTTTTCTTTGCTACAGAGGCTCTTTCCATTCTGTGTGTGTGTCTCTCCAAGCCTCCTTCACCTCCAGCCCACACCTTGCTGTTACCTGAGCACGAACTACTGAAGTAACTTATCACTCATGTACCCATTCCTCCATAAATTATTTGTTATGTGTCATTTTCTGGAAGGAAGCAAGATAACTGAGGGAGTTTAATTTTCTATTGTTTATTATATTGCCGCTACTCTTTTCCTTCCTCCTTTCTCGAGTAAAACAACAAAGATACAGTTTAGATTGCACAACTCTGAAGTTTGCACAAGGTGGGCTCAGTACGTGATTTAGGAGCGTAAGTTATGTAGGCACTGTTCTTTGCAGGTGATAAATAAGGAGTTTCAAAGGGAACCTCTGGACCAGCCTCTGCCAGGATCACATTGGTGTGTTGAAATTGCTTTACTTCAAGCTCTTTGCTGGGTGATTTCTGTTCTCCCTTTTCACAGGAGCTCTTTTAACACAGAAATCTGTCCTATTTTTTATAAAATAATGTGTTATGTGTGTTTGCCCAAGGTGCCCAGTGCGTGTCGATCCCTGAAGTTAAATTAGGATTAAGGAGTTGCATTGACAGGTGCTGAAAAGAACCATATCTGTCCAGCTTGTGACTGCAGGGTCTTTGATTGTGGCACAGCACTTCAAAGAGAGCAAGTGCAGAGCAGGGGAGAAATCCTGGGGCACCCTTTTCTAGAGGGAAATGATAAATTTTTCTTTATGGTCATGGATGAACGTGTGCCTGAGCAACATAGAACCTTTCCCACACAGCATCTCACTGCCTTGCTCTTCCTTCCAGTCTTTCCCCATGAGTTTGGCCATCAATTCTCATGTCTCTTTCACAGAGTGCCCGTCCTCAACAGCAACGCACAAGGCCTCTGTTACACCTTCCCTCGCTCAGGCTTTGCTGGGGGCTCTGCAAAGCTTGGCTGAGAGCAGCAGGTATTTCTTCACATTTGGTTATGCACACAATCATGTGAATATTGCAAGCTTTTATTTGTGCTAATGCTTGTAGAAAGGATTAATAAATTCTGCACAAATGCTGTACTTCAGCTGGCAAGAAGCTGCTAAGTTCACCCTGCCCACAGATCTATTTACTTAATTTACAGTATTTTTAAATTTTGAGGCTGAAATGCAGTGAGGCTGCCAGGGTGACAAGTGTTGGAGATTCCGGAGCTGATGTGGAGCTCCACACCTGCCTACTGTTGACTCCAGTTTGGGGCAGTTGTGCACCAGATTGTTGGGCATGCAGTGAAGTGCATTGGCAAACAATACCCCGGGATATGTGTGTTCACAGAACAAAAGCCATTGCTGTCACTGAGCAGTTCTGATCCTCCAGCTTTCAAGGTCAGGACTGAGATTCTCAGCACAATGGGAAATGCTGCGTTCCTGCAGCAAGTCAGGGTTGTGCTGGGGATTACAGAGTCCTTGGCTTACGGGGCTTTCGCCCTGGCAGCTTTGTCCCTGCCTGCTCAGCACACTGGAGGACTGTTTCAAGAAAACCTGAAACCAAAATATCCTTTTAGGAGACTGTTTTCTTTCCTTCCTTCTCCAAGCAAGCTGGATAGCTGTCAGTGAGTTGTCCATAATAATAAGGGTTGAGCAGTGATCTTTGTTGCTTACTGGTTCCTTTCCTGAGCCATGTTGTGCAGGCTTCATCATCATATCACAGGGTAATTTTAGAATGCAAAAAAGATGCTTCTCTGACAGTGAAAACCACTGAGGGGGAGGAAGGCAGCCAAGTACAGGACCTAATTTTCCCCCTTCCCACAAAACTGTTTTTTTCTTCCTGTGGGGGAGTGTGAGTTTGAATGTGGTATTAGAAACATATTCAATGAGGGGCTTAGGGCAGAATCTTGCTGTGTTGTTTTTGAAAAGGGTTCTCTCCCTGCTACTTGTTTCTACTGAAGTCATGTGGGATTAGCTTTCCTGAGAGGAAAAAACAAACCTGATGAGATCTAGAACAACAAACTGGAATTCCCTTAATTTCATTTCTGGCCATTTTTTGTGACCGTGGTGCACCTGAGAGCTGCTATTGCCTTTTCTGGAGACGGCTGGTGGCGAATTTCCTGTAGATGAAGCATTTTGGTGCATCAGCTTGACCTTTACATAGAAAAAGGGCATGTGTAAATGTCACTTTTCTACAGTAATCAGTTGGGATTATCTGACACTGTGCTGGGTTTTTTCCTCTGCTTTTATAATAGCAGAGATTTTTACAGCAGTTTGACATGTAAGAATGATGGAGGTTTCACTGTCTTACGTTGGATAAATTCTCATCAGTAGATGGGAAGATGATTCATACCTATTAGGATTCTGTGTATGAGAGAGTTGTATTTCTTATTGGATATGAACTGGGAGATGGAGGATCTCATTTCACTCTGAACTGTTAGAATTCAAAATGTTAAACGATGAGTGTCTCGGGATTTGGGGGAGAGATTTGCTGTGTGTTCCGCTCTAATTAGTTGTGATGTTTGGTGGGGGTTCCTTATTACTTTAATCTGCGGACAGCACCGTTCCCTGATGTTGAAAGTTGAAGAAAGAAAACATCTTGTCTGTGTGAGGGCTCAGCCTGATCTTGCTGCTGCACAAGTCTCTGAGGAAATGCTGATTGGTTATTTTAGATTGCTGACTAAAACTTGGCCCTATAGCTTCAGAACACAGACCTGACCCTCTGTCTGCTGGTGTAGTTCTGTTGAGATTAACGTCTCTTAGCTGGAAAAGCTGCTGCTGTGGGCCCAGAAAGGCTGAAAGGAGATGAATTTGTGTGGTCCATGAGGTCCTGCAGAGAGAAGAGCCCTGGCTGGCTTCCCTGAGCATGGGGCTGTGCCCACATAGCTGTGCTGGCCAGGGCTTCTCCACAGGGCCACTGTCCCCATCCAGGCAGAGCTTCACCTTGGGTATATTTTATCTCCTGAGGTGAGCCTGTGAAATAACAGTGAGGGGAGCAGTGTTGGCAGGGGAGTATGCTGGATAAAACATCACAGTTTTAAGTGCTATTTCAAGGGATCTTTGTTCCTTCATAGTTACAAACAGTCACAAGTGACAATAAGAAACCTTTCCAAACTCAAAAACAAATGTCTTCAGGCCTCTGGTGTTCACAAAATGTTTCCTGCAGCAGTTTTCGCCAGGGTATTACCCTGTCTTTCTTTTAGCCTCCAGAAGTGCATAGAGCATCATTGTGGAGCTATAAAACAAGTTCTGGCCTTGGACCACTGTTTTGTTCCAAGCGAGGATTAACTGCTCTCTAATTCTGTTTTAGGGGTGAAAGTACACCTTCATTCCATTCCTGATCTCATGCATCCCCCAGCTACGATGTTGTGTGAGGACTTGCCATTGGCAAGCCATGAAAATAGAAACCATCCATATTTTACTGACCGTTCAGTCTGTATCCAGTCCTTCCTTTGCCTGTTTCCTGGTGTCCTGCTGAAGGAAAGATCAATCACAGGCATATTTTAGTCTGTAATATCCGTATTTTTATAATGATCTGGCTTGCAATTTGGATATTGTAAAATTGCCCTCTTAGGCTGCTCAGTCTGCATTTATAGCTCTGCTCTTTGGTGGAAGGGCCAAGCTCACTCCAGTGGATGTTGTGTTATTCTATAGCTAAAGCAAGTTCTTCCTGTGCTAAACTTCAGGTGGCTCTGATTTTTGGAGCAGAAAGACCCAGACCTCTCAGTGTGGTACAGGTGCAGTGTGTAGGTCTGAACTTCCACACAGGAAGTCTAGAAGTGCAGGAGATCACAAAGCTGACATGATACTTAAATCTTACTGAGAGCCCGCTTATGGCAGTAAAATCTTCACTGTGGCTTTGACTTTGCCAGTGCCTCTGGTGTTCACCCTGCCCTGAATAGCACAGCAACTAAAGTTTCTCCAGGCTTGGCTCATAGTTTGCTGCATTATCTGTCACAGCAGGAGTAGACCCAAGGAAAATGAGCAGTTTTCCTCTGTCCCACAAAATGGAACTACTGCCTGGTTTGAGTATTCCCAGTTGAAGCTTCTTACCCTGCTGGACAATATTATATCCATGTCTGAATATGGCTTGGAAAGCCTCAATATTATTGCTTTAATGCACTTGCTTATAAAAAAACTTGAAGTTCATGTTCTGGTTTAGATATTGTGCAATGTATTCAACTGACAAAAAAGAAAGCAATGCAAGAAAACCCCAACCATGAGCCATTTGGAGAGGTGGTTTTTCCTGCGAAGCTGCAGGCTATTAGATTACACAGCAGAACTCTTCGTGAGTTCAAAGTGAGTTTATTGTTGCTGTGAGGGTATTTAGTGAGTCAGTGTAAACCTCTTTAATTCTGTTACGTCAGTAATGCAACTTTCATCCTGCTTTTTCAGTACCCTTTCTCAGGTAACGATAATGGGATTTGCCTGTAATATATAGGTACTAAAACACTTCCAGTATATTGGATTTTTTGTTTGACTGAAAAGAAATGGGCAGGAAGAATTGCCAAATGTGAGTAGGCACTCTCCATCTCTATCACTGCTGTGCACTTGTTTATAAGTGTATGAACTTGATGGAGATTTGTTTTGATGAGCTTTTGCCAGGTTGGCCTTTTGTTCCAACAGCATTTATATTTGAGTAAGTGAGTCAAGCAAACTGCCTTGGAGTTTTCCAGCATGCTGTCTCTCCTCCACATGAAGAGCAGGTAATCGTGACTCAGTCCTGCCAAATCTATTCTGTTACAAAGTATTTCTAGGCAGGTGGCTGTAGAGTAAATCTGTACCGCTCTTGCAAGGATCTTTGCTCACAAAGGCTTCACACAGCCATTCCAGGGATGGTTTTCAGGGGGAACAGGCAGGCGAGAGCCAGGCCTGCTGAAGGGTGATTTGGGTGCTTTGGACAGTTCTGTCCTCAGGTATCTAGTGGACAAGTGCCTCCCTGTGCAGAGAGCCTGTAGTGGCAGCCTGCTTGATTGAGCTCCCACACTGGCAGACGAAAGAAGCCTAAAGAGAAATAAAATGTTACCAGGGCTGAGTCTGAAACTCCTGTGCAAGGTCTGGTGAGCAAGCTGGAAACTCAGTCATGCCTGAACTTTGTGGTTTTAATAAATGAGGCTGGTTGAGAAAATAGGCCCAATGCAGAGAACACATAAAGGGCAAAATGAAGATGTGATGGGAAAGGCAGGCTGAGAGTTTTGACAAAACATGTCCCTGTTTCATCAGGCTCTGTGGTGGACTCTCCCCTCCTCACCCAAAGCAACTGTGCAGACTCAACCTCAAATGTCATCAGAGGAAGTGCTTATCTGGGAATGTTTGTGCTTGGGCCTGCTCGTTCCATAGCCTCAAACTGCTGACAATGATGGTGAGGGTGTTTTCTGCACCACATAGACCTCACTGGCTCCTCGGGAGCAGATAAATCCCTCCCAGCTTCACATGGTGCTGGCTTGGTCCCAGCTGTGCCACTGTAAAGGTGAGGGGCTTTCCCCACCTCAGGGCTGAGTCTGATGGGCTGATGGCACAGTTACTGGAATTTGCCAAGCAGCAGATGCCCAGCAGAAAAGCAGGACACCTTTGCATTGATTTAGTGTTGCTGTTTTCCATGGAATTTGCTTTGCATGCAGAAAACTATTGCTGTCAATGCAGAGAATGGAAGAGTGCAACTGCGTATCAGGAAGGTGTTTTTCTGCTGCAATAAGTAGAAATAGGAAAGTAAAAATGCCTACCCTACCTGCCTGATTGTTAGTGGGGCAGATAGGCCCCAAAAGTAATACAGAGGTTATCTTGTAAATGCCCTGCTTTTGAAAATGAAAACAGGAAGTCTCATTATAGCCATCGAGGGTATGCATCAAGAGCAGGGTACCCAGCTGTACTAATATGTGCCTGATCAGGCAGGAGCAGAGACTTGGTATAAAATCCCTTTCTAAGTTTTCATTGACAGCCTCCTTCAGCTCTCATTTTCCCACTTTGCCCACATGTGAGATGGGGAACTGGTTTGTCTTTATTTTTATAGAATAGTGCAGTTGATAAATGGTCAGAAGAGTGGAACAGGAGCTTGGTATTGCTGTTTAGTTAAATGTGTGTGCTTGCAAACAAAATCAGCAAGTTGGCATTTGGTCAAGAGAAGCAGCTTTCAAGTTTAGAGGGACGGACTTCTGAATCCAGTAAGAATACTGAATGGAACCCAGATGGCGTCCTGGAGGGAAGTTCTGTGGCATCAATTAGCTTGTAGGTGACCATGCTTCTAGCCAACTGTGAGTTATTTGGCAGCTTGCCACTTGACTGCTAGTGAAAATTCAAGAGCTATGAGATGAAATAGAGTTCCTGAGAGACAAAGAGAAAGATGTCTTCACTTGAGAAAAGAGATTCGTGGACACTGTTTCTTAAGTGATTTAAGCTGTCTGCTTTTTGTGCAGCCACATATCTCAGCCTCATTTATATACATTTCTTTGCTGAATTTGTGTATATAAACTCATTTAAAACTTCTCTCAAATTTCACATGTAATTTGTTCTCATGAAGGAATCTGCAAATTAAAGGGTCACCAGTAGCTGGACCAGTGCCCACCAATGCCCACGCAACTACCAGAAGGTGAGCTTAATTTAACATTTCCCTCTGGAAATTATGTTCTTACCTAGATTTTAGGACTTCTATATTTCTGCTAAGACTAAATGAAGTTGTTGCATGCTGGACTCAAAAAGAGCTGCCAAATCCCGAAGAACTGGCTGCATTGTAACAGATTGTAGTAGCACAGTTTCAGATCATCCCACTGAGGACTGAGTCTAAGGAGCAGTAAGATTAAACACTCATATAGGACAGATGTGATTATCTGATATTAGAATGAGTTGGGACCAGTTTTTGTTGACTTTGAGTTTGTGCATCAGTAACAGAAATACTTCAGCATGGCTTTTCTTTTTAAAAAAAGTTAATTTTAAAGGGGCTTGAAATTATCTCTGTGTCTCAGGTGCCAGCATTTCAGATGTCTTTTGCATCTGTGCAGGGAGGGATAATTAGGTTTGTAGAGCAGATGTTGTGGAAGCTTGCACTGCAGCATGCGTGGCTGTTTCTGGCCACAAAGATTTACTCCTGGGTGTACTTGCTTTTTATGTAGGAGAATGGCAAATTCCCAGGCTTCTGTATGCAGTAAGAAGTTCAAGATCTCATACCAGATTTAAGCAGTAAATGTTTCACTAAGAGCTTTAGAAATGAATGGTTTTACTTTTGAGAATTTATTTCAGCTACTTAGTACTGCGTTTTTACTCAGCACTGAAATGTGTTGTGGGTTTTTCAAAAAGAGCAGAAGTGTTTGCAAGGAAGTACTGATGGTGAGATTTTTCACTCTGTTCTCCTGAGACATAATAATTTGGAAAAAAAAGTCCTCATGGAAAACAGAATGATACCATTATCCTAGAATTGCATTCTGTTGTGTACTACCTCGTGCTATGCTGCTTGCTGAAGGGAGAAAAGGGATTTTATAAACAGCCAGATAGGAGCAAGGCTATGAACTGTAAGTGAGCATGTATGCTAAGAGTGACCTAGGACTGGCTTTATAAGTCAAAACTGTTCTTCATGACACTTTTTGGTCTGAAGATGTAGTTTTGTTCAGTTTTATCATATCACACAAGGTTGTGTACTTCTCCCAGTGTAGCTATCAATGAAAAAATGTTTTGATTCTCGAAAAGGATTACATGTAAAAAGCTATTAAATGGAGGTCTCCTTTTTTATCAAAAAGTTACATCTGACTTTTAATGAACTGACAGTATTTTATGCAGATGTGCTGTCCCTCATCATTTCATCAGGTGTGCCTGGTTTTCACAGACAAGGGCCTAGGGAGCTGATCTTCTGCCTTTCAAAGGCCACCCATTGGCTTTCATTACAGGGGGGTCGAGGCTCTTTCAAAAATGATTTTGCTGGGTCGTTCCTCCTGGCTTTACTCCTATACAGCACACAGGTTTGCTTTGACAACTTCAAAAAGATGTGGTATGAGAAACAACAGCTTCAAGGAAGGAGCTGGAGACACAGCACTAAAAAATAAAAGCTTTCAAAGCTTCACAGGAGTGCATGTATGTGGAAAAATACTGCACACTCAAAGCAATACAGTGGGAATTGTTTTGGGGTACGCTTTCAACTGAGCATCAGAAATGGGCATGAATTTCATGTTTCTGTCCTAGTGATGCTGACTTGGGTCAGTTATGTTCCAATTCGGAGTAAACGCATCTCCAGTTTGAAGTCACTGGAATTTTGACGGATTTCCTCAATCTGGTTCTTGCTTTCTTAGTGACTACTGAAGGAAGAAGCATGGGCAAGCACTCCCAGGCATTTTACAAGGAAAGCTAAAGTATAAAGTTATTTTTAGATTTGATTTTTTTAAATGCCTGCTGAAAAAGCTTTCTCTGCTTTGCATAAGAATGAACCTGGCAATCAGATCCTAATATAAATAAAACCTGAAGCTCACTCAATCAATATTTTGTTCCTCTCTTGGCACATATAGAATAAAATCACAGAAGAGCTAGTTAGTTTTCACAATTAATGCTGATCTTGCAAAAACAGTCATGATTTTAAGAGTCACCTGAAATCTAAGTCTCTACAAAGTCCTGGTCAGAGAATTTCTTTTCTTTCCTCCAGAGGTTGTATTGTCATGGCATTCTTCTGCTCTGAGGATTTTATTTTTCATATTGCTTTTGGCAGAATCACGTTTGAGAGCTGCACGTTTCTCCTCTTTGAATACCGCAATAATTTGGAAGTCATCCTGACAACTGAGTGACTTTCCTCTCATCTTCCAAGGAGGGTGAATCCTCCTTGTGCCTGCTGCACAGGAACGTTCAATTCCTTCCTCTCATTTACTTCCAGTAGCTCCTGCAGTTATCTCTCAGCTGCTGAGAGGAGAGAAGCAAATAAATACAGTAGAGGGTTGCGATGAATATACAGTTTCTGTTGCTCAAAAAGCAAAGCTCAAAGTCTGTTTCAGTTTTCACTTGATCTTTCCAAAGAATCCCTCCAAAAGGTTCTATTATCTTGTCAGGGCCATGCTCCAAGGATACTGGATGAACTGTCAGAACCCAAAGTGCTCCAGACCTTCCTGAATGCAAGGAGGAGTGGGAGCAGTGCCCTTTTCTCCTGAGGGCAACAGCAGGGAGATCTTGCAAGGGGCACTGTAATATTTTAGTACGTGCTAGGACAGTTTATTTTCTTGTGGTCTCACAACGCTGTAAAGGACTTAAAATTTGGAAACTCAGCTGTTGGTTATCAGCACCAAGAACTGAACTTTGAATCTGATGCGACCAAAGGTGTCTGAGGCTAACACACATTTTATATTTGGATGTTTCCAGATAGAAGCTCATTAATCTTCAGAATAGAATAGACCTTGATTTAACCTCTGGGCCCTCTACAGTGTCTCTTGTGGTGCTCTGTTATTGGTCAGTATAAGAAGTCCAATTTAATCCTCAGTAAGAATCTGAACTTCTGTGACTTTCACATTTCAGAGTCAGCTCTGCTCTCCTCTGGGATCATCTGGTGTGGGTTTATGCAGGAGCTGGGAGGACATTAGTTTTTCCATTACCATGTGACAATTGCTCATGCTTTTCTTTCTCTCCCTTCCCCCCAAGGTTTTTGGCATGGTACTGCATTCCTATCAAGTCACTGCTCTTGGGCTCATGACTTTCCTAATCTCATGGGACATTTTAAATTTGGCTTTTCCTCATGGGTGGGTATTACTTGGTGGTTTTGTTGAATATTTGATCTGAATTTCTTTAAAACGCTTTCCGTATTTTGTAGGAATGACGTAAGGAGACTCTCCTCTTACCCTCTGGTCTAGTGGCGACTCAGCAGCTGCCTGGAATTCAGGTCAAGTGGCCCAGAGTGATTGGTGCTGGTAGTCCCGGGTATAGAGATCAGAAAAGGTAACCTGTGGCCCAAAGAAGGACATCTGTGTTCCTGTTCCCTGCTCAGTTCTTATATTTAGGATCATCTGGCCATCTCTGCCTTTATGTTTGCAAACAGAGTGCTGACAGAATCTCCGCTACAGACTTGTTCTGGCAGCACCAAAACCAGAGGGGAAATGTGCTTTGCTTTCTTTGCCTTTGAAATCCTTCTGCAGAAAGGGAGCAGGACGCGGGGGCAGAGCTTACGAAAGAAAAAGCCGTTGGGTGAGCTCAGCCTCTGACCACTTCCCTCCCAAGCAGGAGTGACACTTTTTGGTGACTGCTTATATTGACGAGAGATAAAGCAGTATTTTAAGTGCAAAATATTTCACAGGCAGTTATCAAACCAGAGCTATCCAGCTATACCTTTGGGGTGTTTGATAAAGTCTTCAATAGGATCTCCATCTTTCCAGTCCAAGTCGTCACAGCAAGGTTTTAGGATTTCTAACTTCTTTCTCTTCCATGTGACTTTAGTATTACACAAACCTTTGGTTTGGTGCCTCATCTGATTACCTCCTGTTTAGTACTCTTCTGAGATGAGTACCTGAAAAGCACAGCCAATCCATGACACTAATGCCACTAACTGTGACTAATGAGGGTGTTTTAAAGCATTCTCACAAGCGAATCCAGACCCAGCCCAACAGTGCTTCAGGTTTGTGCTTGAAGCTATAGATACTCTGACTGGGCTGTCTCTGCATCTCTGACCACCACCAAGCAGGATCTGTGCACAGAATTTGCTTTCCTTCAGTGAGGATGCTAATTCAGAGCTCTCTTACACAAGCTGTCATGTTCTGAATCTATTAATAAAGTCCCTATAAAGATGATAATCTTTGAGACCTACGCTTCATTTTCTGACTTGATTGAAATTAATCAGCTGGTTTGATTAGTAGATATTAACAAGAGGTCCGACACAAAAGCAATGTGATCATGTAATCATCATGACTTTAAGATAACAATCTACAAACAGACTTAACTGGAGTTGCAGCTGTTTCTGCCAGGAGCAGGGCTAAGTTACAAATATATGACAGTGCTGAGTTCTGCTGTGAACAGAGGTGCCACTGATGGATCCTGGCTCCATGTGAATGCCATACAGGAAAGATACTTCCAAAATATGAGACCTATCAATGCTCACAGCTCCAGAATAATGAAAAGTTGGACCTGCTTCATAGGTGCAGTCGGCTGTACTCTTTCAGTTTAAAACCATTTCTCCTTGTCCTATCACTACAGGCCCTGATAAAAAGTCTCTCTACATCTTTCTTGTAAGCCCCCTTATATAGTGAAAGGCTGCAATAAGGTCTCCTGCAGGAGCCTTTTCTTCTCCAGGAATCTGAAGGATGAGTCTGTGTCTGTGTAAAAGGACACTTGGATTCTGTGATATGGGGAGTACCTATTCAGCAAGGCAAAAGGGAGAAAAATGCAAGGATGGTAAAATTCCAGTAGGCAAATTCCAGAGGACACAAAGCAGTAATGTACAGAACGTACAAATCCAGTCTGCTCATTGAACAGAAATTCCAGTTGTATTTGAATCTGGGAGGGAGGCCCTGGCAGCTAAAGGCTGTGGGCCCTAATTTAGTTTGGAGCAAAGGCCAGCTGGGGAGCTGTGTTTGGAGGCTTGGGGCTGTGCCTGCCTGCTGCCAGGCTCTGTCTAAGGGGCTGCTCACTCTGTGCTGGGGGATTTTCTGGTGTCTGTCAGTGCTGAGAAGTGTTCATTAAAGGAGATGGTGCTGGTGTCACACGTCCACACGCAGGGTTGTCACAGTCTGGTTATTCTGCAAAGATTAGTTCTTTTATTGACTTCTTGCTGAAGATTGGCATGCGTTTCCTGAGGAAAATCTGGACATCCTGCCCTAAAAATAGCTGAAGACAACTGGCTTCTGAGGAGTTTGCAGTCAGTCTGTGGCCTTAGAGGAAACAAATCTGTTCGTGAGCTTCTGGTGAGCCAATCCAATATGTGACTCTGTCCAGTGTTGTATGTGTTCTCTTAGCCCAAAGCTTTGACTCGTTCACCAAATCACCCCAAGTGCAACCTCTCTCAAATTCAGGTAGGATTTAGGAGATCAGTGTGTGACTGTACTCTTGTGCTGGGTATGGCTACTTCAGGTACAGTGCCACAGTGGAATTTAGGATATACATAGTAGCCCATGGCTTGGTCTGAGCTGTCAGGCAGTTGAAGCTCTGCTGGACTGGACTGTGTTCACAAAATTGTGATGTGTCCATGTAATCAATGAGAAAAATCAACAGGAGCCAGCATGTGTACACAAGTGGACAGGATTGATGGGTGTGTAACTCACTGGCCTGGGACAGGTCTGCATACCAGGGACAGTAATAAGCAGCAGTATGGCAGGGAGATGTAGAGGTGTAAATCATTTGCTCTGTCTCTCTCTACTGACTTTTGGGAAAAGTGTGACTCCAGTCAAATGGGAATGTCTGTGTTGTGATGGCAGAGCTCTCAGTGAATTGAGGTGAGGCGTCTGTGCTTCGCTGCTTTTCAGAAATTGGTCTGTCCTTGGCTTCAGCTGCATTTTTATGTGACATTGGACAAATGGCTTAACCTCTCTGGGCATCGTTGCTTAAAATGGAAATGTCAATATTTTTGCCAACCTTTGTGAGCTATCACTGGATTAATGGATAAAAATTGCTGCATAAAGGGTGAGCATCATGTATGATGCATTCAATCATGTTTACTTGCAGCTGGGCTGCCTTGAAGTGTCACAACTGCCAAAAGTGTTCAAGGGGACCCACCATGTTTGCCTGAGCAAAGATACATCCAAAACTAACTTCACCTATAAATTCTTCAGATCGGTTTAGATTTAGATTTTAAATAGGGTTTATTTAGTGTTTGTAGTGTAGAACTTCAGTTTCTCCAATGGACTCTCTGAGCTCCACACTTTCAAAAATTGCTTAGGAAGATGACAGCATAGACACTGAGAACCATGGCCTCCAGGACCAGACTGGGTAAGCAGAGGAAAAGAAAATACATTGTGGTACTTCCAGATAACACATCTTGTGCTTTATTTTTTTAATTCCTTGCATCTTCAAGTTCCTATTTTTAAGCAAACTATTCCTGTGCGTTGTCATTTTAATGACAATGTTTAAAATGACAGTAAGTCTAGTATCTTAACTTTGTACTGAGAAAAAGAGTCTAGATACAAAAAGTTACATCTCTCTC
The DNA here is from genome assembly GCA_013398015.1 of Oreocharis arfaki. Classification (NCBI taxonomy): domain Eukaryota; kingdom Metazoa; phylum Chordata; class Aves; order Passeriformes; family Paramythiidae; genus Oreocharis; species Oreocharis arfaki. Next base: position 348,035 of record VZRR01011764.1, read on the forward strand.
AATGCTTAGAATTATGAGTCACACTGAACCTTGTCCACTGGACTGGCTTGTCCCTGAGGGTGCCCCAAACCTTGTTTTTCTGGCATGTAACTCTTGCTTTTCTGTTGGGGAATCATCATCCAGTCCTCCTGGTTACACCTGTGCTGCTTCCATCTCTGAGCTGAGCTGATGTTCAGTCCTCAGATAGTTATGGAAGTGGTTAAGTTTTGCTGCCAGGCTGTTGCATGTCTGTGGATTTTGTACTGCAGTGGTTTTTACTGTACTGTTCAGACACATCCTCCTGGATCACAGTCACTATTCCAGAGTGATTTGGAAATCTTGCAGCATTGTTCTTCGGGACAGTTACACTGAGAAACAAAGGCGTTCCCAGCCAAAACACAGCCCATGGAAACAAGGGAGAGCACAAATTGGGGAAACACGTGGAAAATCTGGCTTGTCTAGTGCCACTTGGTGTTTCTGTATTGGACCAGGGCATCCTGGGGTTTGGCACTCTACAAACACAGCAAAGACCTGGGTCTGCGAGTTTTAATTCTCTGCTAGATGCTGACAGCTGGGGAGAACCACAAAGACGGTCTCTCGTAGGAGTAAGGTACAATAAGGGCAGAACAAATGTCTGGGAATATCAATCCCATCTCCTTGTCTGTGTGACCTTTGCTATTTTTTTCTTCAGGCCTCTTGGATGTGTTGGTAGAATCACCTTTTCTTTCTCACTGCTGGAAAAACTTCACGTGGCAAATGTGGTGTGACTCAAGCTGTGACTGGCAACGACTGTCTGAGACTGTCCCTCAAAACCTTGTTGGGGTTTGTTTAGGACTCAGAGAAGAATAACAGCAAAGGTTGGGGCAGGAAAGAATCAGTAGCCAGCAGTGTTGTCATAGGCCAAGCACTGTCATCACAAACCCCTGGCACTCAGCTGGGAGGAGGATGTTGGGGTGTTCGTTTTGTTTCCTTCAGCCACAACGGCTGTCTGCTTTTGTTAGCAGGCTTCCCTGTTATCCCACAACCCCGTCAGACACTTGAATTTGTCTGCATTTCTGCCTACATGGTGGGGGGTGTTGGGAGGCTTCTTGTTTCAGAGGCACTTGTGGTCTTTGAATGCAACTTTTTACCCTAATGTGACAAAAAGGAGGCACAAGGCCAGAAATAGCACGCTGTGCTGTTTATTGCTTGATTTATTTGTGGCCATGTCTGTCACACAGATGCCAATATGTTTTATCTTCATTTACAACAGCCCAAAATGTTTCACCTGGACTGACACAGGGTCCTAGACCAGACAGGGAGGTTCCGTAGGGAGGGTTTTCTTAGCATGTTGCTTGTTGCTGTGATTTTTTTTTTTTAACCCCTGCTTCTCTCTCCGACCTTAAGTTCACTTGTAAAGCTGTGCATGTTTTCCATGCACGGTTTGGATAATTAAAAATAGCTGCTCGCGGCGCTTGGCTTCTGTGCAGTCTTTTATCAATAGTGCCTCTGAGAATACCTTGTGTTTGGATGAGTGGTTTTAAATAGAGTGGTGAGAACTGCAGGGAAGACAAATCAAACAGGCCTCTTTCACAGTGAGCTTTTTTAACTTTGAAATGCCTCGAAATTATTTTTAAACTGAAAACAAAGCATACTGGTATTTTCAATTTAATGAATTCTTGCTAGTCTTGCTTTCTAATAATGAATAATTTTTCTTACTGGTGGAAAAGTTCACAGGTCTGACGTGGGGTCCATCATCATTATTCTGTTCTGTTGTTCTCAAAAAATCAGATTTGTTACTTGGTGTGCAACAGGCCAATAATTACACACTGGAGAGACATTGATCATTTATTTCAGAGCTGCACAAACCTGGGTGCTCGGTGGTATTCCACAAATCAAGCACCTCAACTATCAAAACTTTTACTGTTTATACATTTCAGCAAACAAAGGAATTAGTGTTCATTGGTGGCAAGTGACACAGTTCTCTTATTAATTAATATTCTATCTTCTATTGGTTAATAATTCTCTCGCTTCTCATGCTAATTAGGCCGCATGCTCAGTCTGTCTCTCCTTTTGAGTCAGTGGGTTTCTTGGGTCAGTGGTCATGATCTGCCCCTGCCAGAATTATTTTTTACCCAGTTGGAGCTGATTTCGGCACAAGCGCTGAGTTGGCTTTATTAGTTTCTCCTTATCTCCAGAGTTCTGCAAAATGGTCTTGTGGCCCATAAATTCTACATTCTTTGTGTCCACTCTCAGTGGTACCTCCTTCTCCCCAAGCTTTGTTAACCTCCCGTTGGCCTGAGGTAACTGAAACATGTCCAGCCCTAAACCTTAACAAGGCAATTGTACCATCAAGTAATTTGTTTTTCTAACACCCAGACATCACTTAGAGCTTGTTAGCTGCTCTCAGTTTCACAGTTAAATCTCCCTTCTTATTGATTAGCCTTAAAAGTATACAAAGATCAAACATTAAAGAAAATCCTTTTTGAAGAAAATTTTACATATTCCACATTTGCAACACTGCAAAGAACTGAGTATGGTGGGCCTAAGGGGATGGGGCCAGAAGCTAGATAGAAAATCATCAGTGAAAGTTGCTACCTAATCTCCTTCAGTGCTTATCTTGGGCTCTGAAACGGGAGACATTATATCCCATTAAAGCTACAATTCCCATTTAATAAAAACCTCTGCATGGACTTACAGTCAAAATAGTTGCTTAATTTCTTTTCTCCCGTTCTGCAGAAACTTCCTTCCTCTCACCCCAAATCTTGGAGATGTTTTCTCCTGGAAATCCATTTGATGTGTACAATCTTTTACTGATTTATTTGTGACTTTTCAGCTTCCTAGTCTGGCAGGATCTATCGTAAGAACATGCAGAATTCCTAGTTTCTTTTTTTTCCTGTGCCATTTACTACATCAAAATACTTTCCCATGCTTTCTCTCTACCTCCTCTGTATGTTAAACAGTTCAGGCTCGCTGGAGGAAAAAGGAGTATAAAGGAATTGCTGTTGTCTGTGGCATACTCAGCCTATGAACTTAAATTTTCAAAGCCTTTGTTGTGATATGTTTCATGAGTGATGCATTCACTTAAAGAACGGTGGGGAGATGTACAGGAAAAAGGTTTCTCCTCTACATGCAAATTTTGAGTCTTGTATGCTGTTTCTCAGAAAAATCTCATAGGGGTCTCAGTATCCTATTTCTTTTAAAAAAAGAGGAGGACGTTCATCTGAACATGCAGAATATTGCACGAACATGGGAATTTTAAAATTATTATTTTTTATAAACAGGAATGGCCTCCTAATAGAAACGGAATAAACCTACACCCCTGTAGTGTTGTGCTGTAATCATGACTTGCAAATCTGCATGTGTAACCTTGCCCTGTGCAAAGCTTCCTGACTTTCTTGGAAGCTTCTGGCCTGAAGAACTGGAAATGAAAGGTGGTACTTTTTCTTTAAGCATGTACATATACTCAGAAGTGAAAAACAGAATTACGTGTGTGTGTGTGTGTGCCTTTTATGACAGGTAATTAACGTTATATGTTACTGCAATATTGGGTTTCTTTTCATCACTGACAGACTTGGTGATTTCTGAGCCATTGATATTTTGAGTCCTGGAATTATAGGTGGGGAACATGATAGGTTTGATACTGTCCTAAGTAATTTTGGTGCTGGTTTAATTTTAGCTTTGGTGAATTTCCGATGCTGACTTTATTGATTTATACATTGGGAGAGAAAAATAATGTATGTGGTCTAAAGACTGTAGAACAATTGTGAAAACATTGCTAGGAAAGCATGAAAGTGGAAAAAAGTAATAAAGCCATAATGTTTTGGTGATGTTTTTGCTTCATTTTTCTTCCCTGTCCCTCATTTTGCATTCATACTTCAGAGAAGTGAAATGAGAATTGGGTTAGAGGTGAACAGCTGCAGAAGTAAATCCCCAAGGAGGGAAAAATCTTCTTGTGTGTGTACAAGTACACGAGGATGTGAGTGCTTTCTCCAAGAGTTTGCTTCCTAGAGAAAAGCTCATTTACACACTCAGTGTTGGTAGGGCTTCCTTTCGGAAGTATCAGCTTCCCATTAGTGCTGACACCCAGAGCAGACAGCGGAGTCTCAGGACGCCTCCGTGCTGACCCCGCCTTCATTAGCAGGCAGCCGTCAGTCTGGGCTGCGTGTGCTTGGCAGTGTCAGTCCTTCTGCCTTCACCCACTTCTCTGGAATTTAAATGGAAATTCCATATATAATCAAGGCCTAAACCCTGCAAAGAGCTGACATAGCAGCAATGCCCAGCTCTTCTGCTGGTCTGACTGGCAGTCTATAAGAAGCTAAATGAATATTAATGCTTTCCTGTGGACCAGCAGCTCAGTTTACTTGTCTCTTTCATCTTCTGCAATGAAGTATGTGCTTTCTGGCTGGGTCATTAATAAAACAGCTAGTGGGTGATTTTTTTCACCCAAAGTACTAGTTGGCCATTGTGTCTCCAGTGTCAGCAGTGAATGGCTTTTCTGCTGTTGTCATGGTCTCCCCCTTGGTAATCACAAGGATTCAGGAGACTGCAAAGGACTAGTATTGTGGGGAACTTGCTTACCACAAGTCTTGCTCCTATTGTGCTCTTTGTGAAGTTTCCAACTGAACATGAATCCTCTTTTCCTGGGAGACACCAGGACCTCCTAGGCCACTTGGTAAGAATGCAGGGACCCTGTCACATCCCTCGTGGTGCAGGGCAGATGACTGCCATAGCCAGCACAAAAGAAAATTATTTTTTTTTCCAGACTGCTGAAGATAGGTGCTGTCTGTCCTCCTTCCTGGTCTGGGGGCTCTTCCCAACCATCTCTATGTGTCTGATGTCTTTGTGGTTCCCAGTCTTGGCTTTGTTTGGGCTGCCATGGAAAAAAGAACTGATTACCTGTCAGTCCTAGGAAAATATATTATTTAGAGTAACCAAGTTGCTCTGTAGTCTAAGATAAGTGTGAACTAAACAATTTTAATGCAGTGAGTATGAGAACATGATCACCTGCTCTGAATATAAGATCTATTAGAGTTCCTATAGGATCTCTAGATCATTATATTTAAGGTTCTTCCTCTAGAGAGTGTCAGAAATGGGCTCAAGTTACTTGTTCTGGATTTGTACCACTGTTACGTCAGTTAGCAAAATAATCTGGTTAAAAAATAGTTCAGCAGTGAACCGTGACGTAGGAAAGAGTGTCCTGGCATATTGAGACACAATAAAGCTCTGAAATAGATCTAACACAGGTGGCTTAGGCCAGCAGATTTAATTAGTAAAATGGATGTGTTCCCTTCTCCTGCTAATTTGGGGATATAATAATCTTTACCACTTGTTTGCAGCCATTAAAAAATCTGGAACAAGTCCTGGTTCTAGGGCATTTGCTCCTTCTCCTATGGTTTTAGTGGAAGCTGCACATGCACTGCTGAAGCAGCTAAAACAGCTCTGCAAATTCCTGCTCATGGATATGCTCTTTCAAGAAAGTGATTACAGGCCTAAAGGAGTAAGTATATAGACTCACAAAGGCTTCTGTATAATGTACATTTCCTTGCATGCAGATGAATTTTTCTGCTTTCTCCTTGTTCTTTCTCCTCTCCTGATTTTTATTTTCAGGCACATTTTTACCATCTGCTGTCAAAAAATTTGCCCCTTCATTAAGATGGCAACTTTAAAAGACACTGAAAAGCTGAAATAACCATTTCAGCTGGTACAAGCAATTACAGATATTTCCAGACAGCAAAATGACAACCTCAGTGAGGCTTGGACAATTGCTACGTAGATGTTAATCAAGAGGGACACAGGCGGATTCCTGAATTATTAAAAATGCAATAATGTTTCTGAAGCCTTGATATGCCCTGGTGAACCATGCTTAGGGAACAGATTTTGCCTGTCCCAAGCTCTCTTATCTGGTGCAGCGGAGTAAGAACTGAGCAACCTTCTCTCGCTGCCTTTCATCATTTGGAACATCTTTTCAGCTTTGAATTTCCGAGGCTGTTTCATTGTGCTGCCATTCCCCCTCCCACCCTTCCGCTTTGTTTGCTTGACAAGGAGAAAAGGCAGAAAGTGAAGCACAGAGCCACATTTCCATAAGCTTACACAAACTATTTCTTTCTTTTTCTTTCTGCTCCAGACAGGATGCTTATAATTAGTCATCCCTGCTGCGGTTGAAGCAGAGTTTTTAGAAGAAAGCTTTGGTAGTTTCTTACCAACAAGAGCAAGAGTGAAAAACAAAACTCATGCAGTTCATCGTTAATTTGGGGAATACTTGTTAGCCTCATAATCCAGGCAGATAATTTCCTTCAGCCATGTTTGTTAGAAATTGTGGAGCAGAGACCTAGTGGTACTTTTCCCTATCATGCCGAGATCAGACAGCGCTGGCAGCATTTGGTGTCTTGAAGCTGAATGCAGAATTAAAAGCTTCTTTAAAAAGCAGGCTATTAAAGTGGCACTGAGAAAACTCGTTACACTGCTTAGTGGTTGGGTGGGATAATCTGAGATTCTGCTTTTAATTAAAAGTGGACCCACTTTGCAGAATGCAGGCCTAGGTTGAGATGGTGTTTTGTGTGTATTTTAAATCCTCCTGAAACTGGCAGTATTGAGCTCTTGGGTTTTGGCCAACGAGCAATTCTAGTGATGGGAGAGAGAAGAAAGAAGAGTGTTGAAATAAAACTTGAAAGACATTTTAATTCCTACATGGGAAGTCTTGAGTGTAAAATGGTATTGCAGACTCTTCCTGGTAAGAATTTTAGATGAGCTGTTTGGTAACATGTGAAATACACAATTATTAACCTTTTAGTCTAAGTGTTAAAAGAAGTTATTTCTGTCACTGTTCTTAATACTTGCTGGGTCATTATCCTGTCTGGTAAGGAGCTAAAATGTTATCTATCCTTCTCTAACCCTGCAAAGCTTATTCTCTTGGCCTGTCTTTAGTAGAATACAAATAAAAAAAATATACTGGAAAGTCTGTACATAACCCTGGCTATGGAAGTCATGTTGTGTTGGAGCAGCTGAAGGGACAAGTCCTTGTAAGTAATGCAAAGATTTCCCTTTGATTTCACTTAGGCAGTTGAGTGTCCAGTGCTTGTTGGAGTTCATGGCTGAGTGTACAAAGCTGGGCTCCAAATGCAGCTCAGCTGTAGTGTGAGTTCAGGACTTCTCTGCTCAGTGCAGCACTGACCAGCATCTTCTAATACAAATTGCTTGTGCAAAAATTAGACCCTCACTGCTATTTTTGCCATGCAATAGATTCTTAGAACTGTTGATTCCTGTTTAACAGATGTAATATAAACAGCAATTCATGAAATCTGCCTTATTTCTTCTCTTTTGGTAATCAAAGACAAGTTAGGTTATCTCCTGCTGTAAACATGAAATTGCATTTTTAAGTTGCTTAATTTTTCTGCAAAATCTGTCCTTTCTGGAAACTTACAACACTGCTTGACTGAGAAATGGTTCAGAATTGCTTGGTCATTCCGTGGGGGGTGGAACAAAGTTAGTAAAAAAGGGTTTGACTTTCTTAAGCAGTAGAGATTCAGAATTTGAAAGGTAACCACTGCTGCACCCAGAATTACTTTTTTTTCCTTGAAGTAACTGAAATTCTCTTTTAAAGCCCACTGCACAACAGATTCACCACTTAACTGAGTTTTAATTGACCCTTTTATTATTATAATGATGGGAATAGTGCTTTGGTAAATGTATTTTCCAGTTGCTGACTTGGGTAATAAAAACCAGCCCTAGATTGCAAATGAGAGAGAAACTCAGTTTTGTGGAAATAGGCCGTCCTTCCATTGTAAAGATAACAGGGTCTTCTTTTAACCTTGCATGGCACTCCCTAACTTGTTTCCTGTCTTTTCTTCATTATGTTGGCTCCTTGCCTTGAAGAGGAGATGGCTTTTTAATACAGCCACTAAATTCCACCAACTCAGAATCTTTCAATCCAATTACTATGGTACATTAGCTCTTGACTCTCTCCCTCAGCAACTACAGCACTTGTGAATCAAGTGTTTGTTTTTCATTGCAAGTTTTTTTCTAAAATCAAAGGATTTTCTCTTTTTTTTTTCTTATGCCTTAGCTGGCATTGTCAGTAGGGCTCTCAAATGTTAATGACACCAGGTTTGCATAAAGCATCAGCTCGGAGGCGGCTGCTGTGCTCTGCAAGATAAAGCTCCTTGTAAAGTTGAGCTTGGAGACAAAGCAAAGGTTTATATCCCAAAGCTATGAATATGACTGGAAAAGGGTTTATCCTGTCTTTGTCCAAAAGAACAACTTGTCCACTCTCCCCCTCAGGAACAGTAGTATTGGCTTAGCACAAGAGTGTGTATCGTAGACAGCAGTTTGAAGACAAAGCGGAGAATGATAAACATAATTGCTAAATCTAAGGAATGTGCTATAAATTCCGAGGGAAACAATATTATTGTCTGCAAAGGATAACAATCTTTTCTTCTAGAAATGCCAGTTTTGAAATAGTTGTGTTTGGGGTGGTGCAGCTCATGGGTGAGCAAAAGATATTTATTAGAAATTATCATGGGATTTATTTATTGAATTCTAACCTCGCAGGGGGTTCCATTGAGTGCCTTCAACATAGGGTGTGGTTTGACTCAGAGCCCTTTTGGTCAGGCTCTGGGAAGGGAGGGCTTGGCCTTTGTGTTTCACTGATCCTCCAGTGTCTCCAGAGCCCGGCTGGCTCCAGGACCCCTTCAGGTGAGGGCTGCCCTGCTCTGTGCCATGCAGGAATATCAGCGTGCTGGCCAGGAACCACCCCAGTGTGACCTAGTGTTGTCCTTGCACATCCAGGATCTCCTTGGTCTTCTTTCCTTCCTTCCTTCCTTCTTTCTTTCCTTCTTTCCTTCCTTCTTTCCTTCCTTCCTTCCTTCTTTCTTTCCTTCTTTCCTTCCTTCTTTCCTTCCTTCCTTCCTTCTTTCTTTCCTTCTTTCCTTCCTTCTTTCCTTCCTTCCTTCCTTCCTCAGCTCATCCCCTGCTGCCGAGGGACTCCACAACAATTGCCAGAGTATACATCAGCCCCAAAATTACTATTATACTTGGACATAACCAGTTTTGAGATGTAACACTTATTTTCTGTGACTTGTTCTAGTTTAGTCTGTGAAGTTTGGCAGAGAGAACTGTCACTATGGGAAACTGTGATGCCTACCTGGATATTCCTTCTAGTACAGAACTTGGTTTGTGTTTAAGTGGACAGATTTTTTTGCTTCCAAATGGGAACTTGATTTCTAAGCCAGTTTCTGCTGCAATTTATACTGAAAAGTCTTGGAAGTAGCTGGGGCTGGATGCACTGTGAATACATTAAAGCAAATCCTGTATTTGTGCTCCATTCCCTGGTATAGGAATTGAGCATCTGTTTTGACTGGCAAGTGTCCCTCAGCTGTATTCACACATACAACATCACATGGGAGTTTGTGGACAAATGAGATGCATCCATACAAAATCTCTTGTACATTCAAAAATGTGCAAATGCCTTTGCTGCTGGTAATAAAAAGAACTGAAAAAAATATGCAAGAAGATATGGAATAAATTCCAGGTATGATAGCCTTTTTATTATAAGTAATATATCAAAGTTACAGCCTGCTGATGATAGTTTGGAAGTTTTGAAAACCTCTTTTGTTATATAAATCTAAAAGGGGGATTAAATACTAAGTGAAAAGTAACTTGAAATATAGGCAAACAAGAGGTGGGGTGGTTACCTGGTGTGCTACACACAGTTAATGTGACTTAGCCAAGGATGTTGAGACACGTTGTACATGTTCATTTTGAACTTTACTTCTCCACACCTGGAAGGTTGCATGATTCATCATTTACAGGCAGATGATTCCTCCTGGGTGTGCAGGTATCTGTTGCTGAGTCCAGGTGGCCTGGTACCATGGAAGAAGCTACCAGGGAGGAATGGGCAGCCAGGAACCACTCCATGTCTCTCAGGCCTCATACCTTTGAAATCCTTCATGGATTCTGCAGTGGATTATACCATTAAAAATGTAATGGGAGTAAGCACTCTTAATCCTTCAAACCAGCAACATGTATTTGAATCACTAAGCATCAAATAAATACTAAAAATGTCTTTGGAAAAATTGTATAAAGTTTATGTTGTAAATAAGTAGTTTCAGAGAACTATTTTAAAGAAGTTTTTAAAAAGATTGTATTTTACAAAATAAATCTCAAACTGAATATAGCGAGATACAAATTTGAGGGAACTCAGCAATGCAGGAATTAATTTCCAGTCTTTACACCCAGTTCTTGGATGTAGTATAGCCAGAGGTTTATACACTTCCAGCATTCCCTGTTTTTAGCAGCATCCTGCTGCTTTGTTGAATGAACTGAAGCCTGCTGTTAGCTCACTCCTCACAAGCAGCCTGCCCAAGCAGCGTCCCTGAGCTTCTTCTGAGGCTGTTTACAACTCTGTACTTTTACTCCATAGCTGCATCACAGATGGGTTTGGGTTTTTCTTTCAATGCATGATTGATTTTTACAGGGAAGCAGGCTTTATGTATGCACTGGATGAATCTAGCTCATGGGAAAACCAAGCCTTCCAAATTTTACAATGAAACATGGCACTATTAACCATTGTGCCTTGCAAGGAAAAAATACTTCAACTATCTCACCATTCCTTCAGACTCTTTATTGATTCTTTATTGTATTTATGGTGTGGATTAAATTCCCATTTAAGCTTAGCTTTGGGTTCTACTCCTTCACTAAAATTAAAAGGTTGTGTCACTTCAAATACTGATATCAAAGTTCAGTCTTTGCTCCCTTTAAGAAAGAGAAGACTTTCCATACACATATACATACATACACACATGCACACATAGGAATTATCTAATCAGTGTATTTTCAGAGGGATTCTGAACATGTGCTTTTTCTTATTCAATCTTCATTTAGTCTGTGTTTTTTCTTGATATGTCTTTATTTTCATCATTATTTTGATGTTCCTAAGAACGGTTATAAAGAAAATGGCACCAGCACATTGACCATTGAATTATCTTTTAAAAAAGAACTGTGCAAAGAAAGACAAACAAATGAACATTTCCTCGTTAAGTATCTTTTGCAGATTTTTCTAGTTTTTAAAACCATGTCAGCTCCATCAGTTTCTCCAGCAGAACTGGGAATTTGATGCACGCTGTTGTTTGTATTATACTACTTAATCTTGCTCTGTGCTTAAAATATTAAGAGGGAGCTGCTACACTCACGCTCTCCACATTACTAGTGTGGAATTTTGAACAGTTGTTGACAGCACAGAGAACACTGCACAGTTTTCCCAGTTTTAGATAAGACCGTGAAGGGGAGTGTGTTTAAAATAACAGGACATAAAGGCAAATACATGTTGGAGAGAAATCAACTCTTTTAGATAAGATTTTTTTACACACTTTTCAGGAAAGAGAAGATTGGAGGGTCTGCAAAATCTCTGAACAAGTGACTTGCTGGGTTCTGTGTCAGGCTCGGATTTCTTTACCTTAGGGCACAAGCTGCCAATGCATCATGCAGAGAGAACGGATTCTCACTTGAAAACACACAGAAAACAAAAACTTCTGTGGATGCATCGCTCTGCAGAGTTGCCTTTATAATTTATGCCTCTTGCTTCATTTCAAGCTCCAGCTCTGGTGGTGGTGAGGAGCTGAAGCCCATTTTGCTCCTCCTGTCTCATTTGAGGCTCTGCTTTCAGCATGTGGTGACAGGGTGACCCAGATTCCCAGGGGTGCCCCAGGAATGCCGTGCTGGTGCTCTGCTTTCACAGTCCTTGCTTAGCACATCCCAGCTAGACAATGTTATTCTCTTTCCCTGCTCATCAGTGCACCTGCCAGCAGTGGTTTAATACAGTTAGCATTATCTAGCAGCATGTGTGCCTGGGTATGGGGTGAATACAAATGGAGTAACAGTTGGATGAAGGGGCAGGCAGGCGTGGGTAATAACACTGATCAGCAGGAGGGGGTGGAGAGGGGAGAAAAAGCCCACAGGCACAGGAGGCTCAGAGTGGAGGCTGAGAAGCCAGGTAAACTGGAGAGGGATGGAAAAGCCAAATAGAACTAAGGTGAGGGGGGTGGCTTCTCCCTGGATATGAGCAAAAGGAAAAGAGGGAATGGGAACAGATGGCTCTAAATTGTACAGCCCCCTGATGGTCTGTGCCTCTGTGAGATCAAACTGATTGACTTTTTATTTGAAGGTAGAACTGTGGCTTTTACATTAGACATATAGAAAATCAGATCAGTAAAAAACAAACCCACAATTTTGGTAATTCCTGAAAAGGAGAAGGCTTGTGGGTGGGCATCTTTGTTAAAAGACAGTGAGGTGTGAACAGTCAGGAGCCTCTTCTGATGGGTTATTATGTTTAAAAGACACCAGTCTGTTAATCTTGGATGGGTTTAGTTTGTTGTGCTTTTTTTCCCCCCTCATCTCTTAAGTAACAGTAAAAGCAGGGTAGGTTGAAGGATTGTTTTCAGCAGCTTTCTGAGGCAAAACACTGTAACTGGGTTTCTTCTACCACGAGTCCCTGCTACTGCCTATAGGCTCACTATGTTTAAAGTTGGTTTTGTTGTTTTCAGGTGGTTTTTTTGGTTTGGTGGTTTTTTTTCTGTTTTGTTTTGTTTTTTTTGTTTGGTTGGGCTTTTTTGGTTTGTTTGTTTTTTAGTTTTAGTTCGTAAGAACAGCTGAATCTTACCTCACAGATACCTAAAGATATTGCCACCTTGACACAGCAGCCCGAGTTTGTAGCTTACCAGAGCAATGCCTTGTGATTGGGGCACTGCAGGGATCCCCAAACAGGATTTATCTTTTCTTTTCTGTGCAATAAATCATGAATGTTTCTAGGAAAGCCCACTCTGAATCATGAGAGGGTAAAAGTGCCTCCCAGACTTACTTGCAAATTGTATAGAATCTCCAGTGAGTGAGATCCTGGGAGGAAAGTCCCTCCTTGGACCCCACTGCACAGTGTATCTATGGCCTGTCTTGTCTGTGTGCTGCTCCTGTCTCTTAACCAGGACAACTTTTACCAACTTTATGGTTTCCTGAAAGTCCATTAAGCAGAGGAATTTTTTTCCTGAAATTTCAGGAATCTATTGCATGATGCATTGCTGTATACACTACAAAACACACTCCTGCTCTAAAAAGCTTTTAATATGGGAAGCTACTAGAAAAAATGAATAGCTTTTACTAAGGCTCTGGAATGCTACTAGATTTTATACAGCTTCTCAAATATTTTTGCATATTCAGCAGAATGACTTTTCAGTTTCAGGCTTCCCACCACCCCCCAGTCTCAGACATATTTCTGCTAATTTTACTGTGTGAATTTGGAGGCTGTGTAGGTCTTGAAAGCAGTGCCATTTGCTTTGGGATCTCATTGCCTTTTATAAATAAGTTTCAAAATATGCCAGTAACTACTGAATTTTGCTCCAAAATAAATATTTAAAGGTGCTTGATTTTCAAAAATTTAATTAATAATTTCCTTTTGTTTTCTGTCATGCCTTCTTTGGCCAGCTCTTCGTACCTACTGAGCTCCTCTGAAACATGTTTAATTTTGTTGAGTCTTTTTTGATGTGTATTGCCAAGAGTTTAGTCAAGCCAAGAGGTTTTGTTTGTTGAGGAAAAACCAGCCGTGGAGTTTCAAACCTGCTGGTTTAAATGTAGTTGGCTGAAGGGCATGAAAGCCTTGCTGCTCTGCAAGCAGCTGTGGGTGTTTGCACCTGCACAGAAACACGGGGGTGCAAGTTAGGAACCTTCAGACTGTGAGACAATCTTGTATCTCCAAAGTAAACCCAGTGCTGGGGTGAGCTGGCATGACTCAACTGGGGTGTTGCTTTAGGGTGGGCAGAGTTTCACAGTCTGTGTTGCAGCCTGTATTTATGACCCGTTTGCAGGACTGCTGGTCTCCATTACATATCTTCCCTTGGCTATCTTACTCTGTTGACCCTTCAGGGAGGATAAACTCCAATCTGCCATGGTAATCAGAGCTATGAGAAGTACTGAGGGAATGTCATGTCCTTGTTCACCAGCTCCTGCCTCTGGAAATATCAGCAGCTTTCTGGGCATCCCTAGGATGCAGCCTGGGGTTTGACTCTTTTGGTTTTTGACTCTTTTGGTTGAGCCGAGCTGAGTGGAATGGGATAAGGATGGTTTTAGAGGAGCAGCATGAGAAGACAGAAAGTGCAGCTCAGTGGGAGGTTAAGAGGATACCCTTGGTTTCAGTTCATGGGGTCCATCACGTGGCACTGGGGACAGATGGAGGGAATGGAAGTTGCCTGTGTCAGGAGACTGCAACCAAAAAGAAATCTGAGGAGGCAGACACAGAAAGATGGGAGCTGGGAAAAGGGCAGAGGGTGTTCCATGTTGGAAAGCAGGGACAGGGTGTCTGCAGCTTCAGTTATGTATTGTGATGTTCCACTTTCTTATTAAGTTCCTTGAGTATTAGAAAAATTGCATTTGTGGTATTGTGCATTTGGTACAACTGTTGACCAGAATTTGAAAGAACCTTTGGAAACAGCCTTTGCTATTAAAGGCCTAAGGGAACCTGCTTGCTGCTGCATTTCTGGGACCGAGTTATTGCTCACTGTTTGACTGCAGCCCAGCCATAGGATTTTCTGGAAGTTTATTCCAGGACAATCTAGACAGGTGTGAAGACAGTAGAAGTGACAGCATCAAACACCTGATGATTTTGGATTGCCTGGTGTCACCTGTCTCAAGCAGTGGCCTACAGAGAGCTGTCTGGTACTGAACTGAGAGCAGAGGAGGAGAATCTCTTGTGGCAGCTGCACAAAAAGGATGCAGAACATGGCAAGTCTGCTGTGGGCAAACCCAGCAGTAGTTGCTGCTCTGAATGGCTAATGCTTTTCAACCCAATTTAAAGGATTCCCATGGTTCGTGAGAAGGGTGCAAATGACCTTTCCCTCTTCCTCTGTTTGTGGCAGGCATTTGAAATCCAACAGGAAGAAAGCCTACAGACTGAAAAAGTCTGACTAAAATTCTTTTCAGGTTTTTTTGAGATAAAAATTGTATTTCCTTTTGTTGGGTTGTTTCATAAGACTAGCAGGATGTTTCTAAAATGCTGGCTTATATTACTGCCAAAGGAACAAAAACATATGCAAGAAGGTCTGTGTGCTTGTGAATACTGCTTGAAATTATATGTTTTTCTATTCTGGGATTATGTTCATCAATTATTTGATGTCTTGATCTCCCTCATAAAATTCCTGTGTTCACTTGTGAATGTGGACACCTAAGAGGGCAGAATTAAGGTTGTACAACTCTTTGTGTGCTGACACACAATATATGTTTTAAAAACATATATTGTCTAGATAATGCACTGTGTACTATTTATGACAAATAATTCAAGATTATGCCTGGAGCAATGACAGCAGGGAGAGTTGTAAGACTTTGCAGATTGTAGTATGCAAAGGTAGAACATACACATTTATTACACTGAGGGAAAGGCTCATTGTTGATACAGATTGCTGAAAATGATAGGGACAAAGTCAGAGTGGACCCTGATATCCCTTGGAGTTGGCACTGGACAGCATCATGTGCAAAAAGGAAAGGTCACTGGAACAACAAAATGGGCAAAATCTCTACTGACAGATCCAGAAGATGCTGGTGGGTTGTGAGGAAGCCTGTGCTTAGAGCTGAGTAACAAGTACAGGCACTTCATTTTCCAGTTCAACTCAACTTTACATAAATTAATTACTGAACATCAAGCAACTGCTTCTGTCAGTGATGAGGATCTATCATATAACGTCACTGCTCCAAGAGAAAGCTGTAGATAGTCAATTTTCGGAGACCAGCTTGTCTTTCACTACTATTCACTGGCTGTTGTGAAAACTGCATAAAGAAGGCTGAGGATGTGAAGATATGAGTAGGTATCTCTTCCTCCATTCTCCTGTGGCATGGTAAAAGTTACAGCTGGGTAGAAGAAAATGCTGTTGGTTTCCATAATACAGAGTCTTTGGTATGTGGTGTTGAACGCTACAAAAATAAACTTGAACAAATATATGCTCTTCTAACTGTCAAAAATCACAAAAACATGCGCAGGGTTTGATGAGCAGTTGTCTAGGAATTGTAAATATATTCCTAAGAAACTGGGTTTGACAGACAGGGGAGGACATGCAAGCTGTAGAATTTCAGCATTTTTGAAATCTCATTTTCATTTCTGGACTCTATCTTCTTTTATGTGCACATGCACAAATACCCATGAAGGCAGTGTTCTCATTGCAAGCTACTTCCTGACTTTGATGGGTTTGAAGTCTAAGATTGTGCTGTTTGCACTTCAGACTATGTTGGATTTGCTGTAGCATAGGGGTACCCTAAGCAGCAGCATTCCCAGAGGGATGGCTTTTGGCTGCTGGATCTAGAAGAGGCACTTTTTGTGGTAACCCAGAGTCTTTGTATTTGGGGAGAGCTATTTTGGTAAACTTTCAAGTGCTTCAAGTACTTCCCACTGCCTTATTTTCCTTCTCTACTAATTGCCTTAGGCTTGTGCCAACAGCTGCCCATCCCTTGCATATGGAAGGGCAGTTTTGGGCAGGGGGGCCAGACCTGGTCGGTATCTCGGCCAGCCCCCCACTGCTGTGCCCCACAGCCTCCCCACTGTGCAGCCCCGCAGAAGGGCGGGAGGGGACCCCACTGGGAAGCTCCATGGGGCACGGGCGGCACTTTGGTCTCCAATTCAGGGGATTAATACCATTTTCTGTTTCTTGGACACTGCAGCCAGTTGGCCTTGTGTTCATACTCAGTTTGCCCACTTCTTGAGTGCACTTACTTGTGTAAATCTGCTCAAGCGTTTAAGTCTGAAAGAGCAAACAAACAGGGAAATGAACAGACGGCTCTGCTGGCTCTGGAGGGGTCGCTTGCCTCTCTTTCCTTGTTCCCATGAATGTGGCCCGTGCAGCACATACAATGCTGTCTGCCAGCCCTCCCTTCCCACAGGAGGGCTTTGCTGTGCTGTACAGCGCCGTCTGTGCTCCGGCGGCTCTGCTCCTTTGGAAGCGCTCGTTGGAAGCAGGACATGCGCTCCTTCCTGTCCCTCCACAGTCGGCTTCTCTCTGCAGCCTCTGTGTGCCCCAGGAGCAGGGACAGGAGCGATGGCTGAGCCCCAGGGCCTGCCAGGAGGAGCCGCCCCAGGTATGGGGATGAACAAAGGCACAGGGAAGGGCAGGCGTGGGGAGGGCCTTGTGCTCCTGCGAATGGCACGAAGGGTTACACCGGGGGAGGACAGAGCCCTTTGGCCATGGATGTTCAAACACCGGGCTTGTCCCATAAATGATGGAATGATGAACCTCTGCTTTATTACATAGGGTATGGAGGACTGACCTGTTGCACATGCTGGCCATACAGAGCTATTTATCAATTTCTCAAGCTCTTGTAATATAATAGATTTTCTCTCAGAAAAGTGCCTCTGCTGTTTCATTGTACCTTATGGCTTGGTTTGATACCTACATACACTTTTAACTCAAGAAATTTGATTATATTTGAGATTCGTGGATAATATTCCCATTCTTTATTACTTCTATAAAATTGCAAGAGTTTTCTTAATCCCTTGCTGGTCACCGAATCTCTGGTTGTTTGGATGCTTTGGTCTCTGAGGCCATTGCAGGGATTCTTAGGAACACCCTTCTCTTGCTTCTAGATCTCAGCATATGCAGGGTTTCACCTTGTGCATTTTGGCACGGAGCTTCCTGTGTATTACCCTGCTTTCTTCATAGTTTGTATCATCCCAACCTTCCTACCTTTCTGTCTTGCACTCCTGATTTGAGTGAGTTAGACAAAGCAAACTTTCTGACCAAATTCAGGTCAGAGTTTCAGGCTGTATTTCTCATGGGTAATTTAATTTTGCCAATTTTAAATTTCCACATAACCACCTTAGACATGACATTTATTCCAGTCTTTAACTCATCTGTGGCACTGTCTGTACTTTTTTTAAAGGCTGCTGCAGTCCATCCTGAAGTATCTGGTGTTATAAAGGTTTAAGGAGTGACTTAGTGCAGAATCAATCCTGACAGTGTATTCTGGATTGAAAGAAAACTGTAATGGTTGTTGTTCTGTCATGGAAATTGTGTTCTTTTTAAACAAAGGAATGTTATTGAGCTAAAAGGAAAAATATCTAAGGCCTGACACATATTTTAATAGTAATTTCTAATTAAGCCTGTTTTAGTCAGTTTAGTGCTATGTATGTATTTTGTGTGTTTGGTGATTGTCTCTCAGGATGAAGGTGGTTCTTGTTCTTTGGGGTCAGCCAGATGTATTAGAGACCTTCAGGGAGAGGTCTAGGGAGGGAGTGGGGCAGGTTCTGGACACTTCTGTATCCAGGGTCTGTTTGTTCTGTCTGTGCACGGCCTGCAAATATCTGGTATTTGGTGTGCCACCCATTTCAACTTGTGCTTCCCTAAGCTGACTGGTTCATTTAAAAGCCAGTGCTTTGTTGGGAAGCCAGTTCTTCAGGCTTTTTGTAGTGAATTATGTTTAAACAGCTGATGGATTTTGCTTTTTAAATTGAGCTATGATGTTACTTTCTTCAGTGGAAGTTTTGTACAAAAGTGTGTCTCAAACTTCTCTGCTTGTGTCCCCATTCTCTGGTGCAAACTCTTCTAATGTAGCTGAATTTCATCTGACTTGTGATCCCACCTGGGATTCTTGCCCCTGTTTGCCACTTGCCCAGACAGTGCACTGCTTTTCTGCAGGCTCCAGCAGGAGCAGCTGCTGCTCAGATCCCAAAGGGCATTCTTTTGGTGATGCTTTCACTTGCTTTAGGTGCAGAATGCTGGGCCAAAATAATTCCTGACATACTTGCATTAAAAAAGTGGCCTACTTACCACACTGGTGTTGATTTTATTGTTATTACAGAGTGTTTGTCTTTAGATTAAAATATCAGCCCTGATCAAACATACAGGTGTTCCCTGCTGATTAGTCTAAGGTTTCCTCCAAGAAGAGTTTGTATATAAATAATTGCAATTTCTGTTTAAGTCCCGTGTGATCTCCTGTGAGGACACAACACTGCTGATTCTTTTTCCTTCCCTTTTCACCAAGGTAAGATGTTTTCTCTGGTGTTTAAAAGGTGCTGTCAGACTCAGCCCTCTGTCCAGGCGGTGTGCCCTGTTATTTTACAATCATCCAGGTTTCCCTCCCTTGCTGTCAAAAAAATGTTTAAAATGTCACAGAACTCACCAGCCTGCCTTTTGCACAGTTCATTTATGATTATTTATTTGCCTCCTGGTGATGACTTGCTGCAGGGCAGGAGAGGAGGGAAAGTGGTTGAATTGCATGAGACCTAAGGTCACCTCCCAGCTGGAAGGTCATTGTCACAGCAGGAGCACTGAGAGAGTCTCACTGATGGGAGCAGCGAGAGAAGCCTGTGGAGTGAAGGCTTGTCCACAGCTCTGTCTGTGAAGGGGAGGCTGTCCCTCGAGGCAGACTGACCCCAGGGACAGAGGCTTATCCTATGTTGGGTAGGACATCCAGGTAGAGGTGTATGTTGTGAGACACCAGGAAACCTTGTCACAGAAGCTTTATAGGACAGGATAAGAGGAGAAAAAAGGTGGAAGATCTTAGGAACTACCTGAGTAGTGATGATTCTGTGCTACAAGAAATATTCTTCATAAACCCTTGCAGCTCTCTGGGGGATAACCAGGGTGCAGAGTCCTGGGACAGGGAGGTTGATGGTTCATTCCAGTCTGACACTTTTTCTCTTCTTAGTTGTCATTGCTGTGTGAAGTCTGGTGACTATTTGCATTAGCAGTGCCTCCTGTTCCAGATCAGGGAATTCCCTTGTGCTAGTGCACTGCTTGACTCATGAGTCATGTTCTCTTCTTTGTTTCGGAGTAGAATTTTACATCCCTATTAAATGGGTTGCCAAATCCAAACTTGCAGTAAGCAGAGGCAGCTTTCTGGCTGAATTCTGCCATCTGTCTTGGGTCTGTGTGCAGTTTCCTAATCCTGGACAAGGCACTGGGTTCAGTGTGCTGCAGAAGTGACCTGGATTGTGTTTCATACTCATCTTTGAGACATCTGGAACTGCTTCATTGGGTAACTGGCCCCAAACTGTGTCTTAAGGACATTTGCTGAGGCACTGTGTACCCCTTCTTTGATATTTGAACAGCTCTCTCAATCATGTGCATAGATCTTGGATCTTGTGTTGAAAAATCCACAGCTTTCTCAGTTGGGACACTTTGAATAAAAGTAAAAAGAAGTCAGGATTAAGGCAGCTCAATTCATTTGCATTTCACCTGCTTCAAGTTCAGGCTTCTTTCCACCAGAGGAAGACTGGTTCATTACCCCGGTGCTGCTCTGCACCTCTGCCCCGCTCTTGTGAATTTCTTTTGGGGCTGCTCTGAAGCAGTAATCAAATGTGTGATCCTCCAGCATGCCAACGCTCTTGGATCCTTTTTAGTTGTAGTTGATGTGGAGGGAAGTGAGAGGCAGAGATGATTCTTGGGAGCCCTTAGGAAAAAAATAGTGTGCCTTGTAAAAGCAAGTGATTTTAGTTATTGCAATTGAGGAGTCAATTAACTGGCTAATTAAAGCAATTTCTCATTACATAATTGAATTCTGGTTCATCACCATTTCTACTCTGCAAGACTGCCCCAGAGAGCAGAGACATTTCTGAGCACTCTTTATCACAAACAGAAGAACCATTCGCTCTCTCAGCGCTCAGATGTGTCTGGGAAAGGGAGATGTGGTTTGGTGGGACTTCCCTCCCAGGATTGCCTGTGGAAATAAACAATGGAATGTCATCCAGGTGATAAAGAAAAAGGCAGTTTTCTCAGACATATTTCTAGTGCCAAAGATAAATGAAGAAAGGAGGTGATGAATGCTGGAGCACAAAACCCATGAGGTTTAGGATGCCCAGGGCTGTGGGACTCAAGGTTACACTCTGGAATATTAGAATGTCTCAAGCTCAAAGCATTACAATGGGTTTGAGCATGCCAGTGCTCATCAGATATACTCTTAAATGGGCTGAGAGGACTGAGGGCTTTTAAATTGTCAGCTTCTTCCTGTACAGAGATAGACTGAAGATGGAGTTCTTTTTTATTGAAACATGAATTAGAAAAGTGCCAGTGTACTGAAATGCTGGATGGTTATGGAAGGTGTATGTGAGGAAAAAACATGAATTAAAAGAATTTGAAATAATTTAAAATGTACAATATGAGATTTTATTGGGCATAGTTAAAAACCATGGTGTCAAGCATGCCACCTGCAGTAGCAGAGGAGAGGGGGCCGGGTCAGTGACATTTGTTGCTGGGGAGCCATGATTTGACAAGGAGGGACTGTGCCAGAAAAATTTTTGAAGGTCGGATATAAGCACTTCAAAGCTCAGAAGAAATTTCATTTGGCAGCTGATGTGGACTTCGAAGACTGAATGAGACACAATTAAAAGAGCTGCATGGAACATGTTCAGCTTCCCTCCCTGGTGCCCACACTGGTGAGACCCAGGGACTCCAAATGCTCTGGTCAGGCTGTACCTTGGAAACAAGGCTCAGGTGCAGCAGAAACCATCTTCTCATTTAAAGAGGAAACTGGTTTAAATTAGTAAATGTTGTGGCTTTAGTCAGAGTTCAGATATTTTAACTGATGTGTCATTAGTGAACTCCAAGTTCTTGAGAAAAAAATTACTGCGTGGGGGTTTTTTTTCATTTGTTTGGGTTTTGGGCTTCTTCCTGTGTGTGAGACACTGATCAGGTACCTTGTTCCCTGAGCCCCAGCCCCTCATTCAGAAATTAAATGTACTGGGCCTTGACAGCACAGAAACACTGTGGAACACAGGCACTGGTGTTTGTGAATCCTTTGTACCTTGTTGATAATGACCTCTAGGGTTTTAAAACTCAGGGGATACTTTGAGGATTGCAAAACTTGCTGGAAAGGGAGAAATGAGAGAATTTGAAAGAAAAAAAAACCCCAAATTGGGGCCTCGTGGTAATAGCATCTCCAGAGAATGATGAAGAGAGAAAGGAGAAGGGGGTGAGGATGGCAATGCACACTGGAATATTTGTTTTCTGTATGTGGATTTTTGGTCCAAGTACAGAATGGAAGAAAGGGAAGCAGTAGAGGCAGACGGCAGCATGAAAACTGGGGGCAGGAAGAGGAAGACTAGGAGGAATAGAAATGCCCACGTTCACCTATGTGTGAGGTGAGGGGAAGTGGGTGTAGAGTTGTGAAAGACCACTCCCTAAGTGGGAAAGAGCATTAGATTGTTAATGACTGTGTTATAGTTGATAATGTGTTGCCAAGAAGAAAGCTAACGGAAGTTGGGAAATAAAATCTATGAAAGCAGTGTTCTTCAGAAGTATTCAGCCAGAAGCTGGAATGTAAAAAGCCCTAGGATGTGTTGTAGGGAGCTGCCTGGCGCTGGTGGAGACAGATCACCCATAGTAAATGTTTTGTGGGTTCAGTTCATGTTCAGTTGGGTTTTGCTGTGCATGGAATGTGATGGAGGTTTTGTTCTATGGGTTTGGGGTTTTTTTTCTTTGCTTTCCCTGTGGCTGGATAGCTGGAGTATGGGAAGGGAAAAATCATGGCAATTTTAAAAAAATTAATAATATTTCACTTCTGACTGCCCCTTCTTAGTATCATGACTCTGGTGGAGCTGAGTTCCCGCCCCTGACCAGCAGCATCATCTCCATATGTTCCTGATCCCACGGGTGAAATGGGCATTCCTGATGCAGCACGGCTGGCAGATGCTGGTTTGTTCAGTGGCAGCCTTTTCCTCTCTGGATCAAGTTATTAGTGTCATTGTCATGGAGCACTCAACATCTTTCAGCCCTTAGGGAAGAGCAGCCCAGTTTGGAACAGAAACCAGTGCCTTGTGACAGCACACACTGAGCACCATGGCATTAAAACAAACTCATGTTCACTGTCCCATAGGAAGCAGTCTAATTCCCGGGCTGGCACTTCTGCCATAACTCAATTATGGAATCATAAATAAACAGTTGACATAGGCCAGAGAACTTCAAAGCAATCAGTACAGTTGTAATAGGTTCTAGCTTGATAAATAAACCATGCTGATATAGTCTAAAGGATGCTTAATTTTTTTTTTTCCCCTTCTGTCTTAGATCAAAGCATCTTCCTTGAACAGCAGCCTGGCAACTCTCCCTAACCCTCTTCCTTCCCCCACGTCCCCTGCTGATCTCTTGGTACAGGCATCATTACCATGGGACTGGTGTCTTTGCAAAGTGTACTCCGTCTCCTAAATTAATTGGCTACTAGTACACAGTCGCATGCAAAGTAGTTTTTGGAGAATGATTCTTGGCCAGAATTTTGTTTTTATTTACTGAATTGACTTGCATAGCCTGGCTCCTTGGGTAATGAGGGTCACTTTTACATTGGTCCGTGTTTTGTGCTTTCAGTTGCCTGTGTGGGAGCTTTGTACCCACGTAGTGGGGTCCCAACAAGATCAAAACACAGTGAGGTGCTGGCTGAGATGGTGTTGCTTGTGCAGCTCAGTGATTGCTGAGACCTTTTCCCCCAGACTATTGATCACACTTAGAAGCTGCTGGTTGAGGCAACTTACCTTCATTGAGCCCAAGACTCTCTTTGAGATATCCCATCCTCCTTTACCAGCCTGAAAACATCATGGACCATCTGAATGCCCTGTGAATCAGTGGCAAGCCTTGTGATAGACTTGCTCTGTGTTCAACACCCTGTTTTGGTGCCAGCTGTTTCCTTGTGTGTTGTTCAGGTCAGGAGCAAGCTGGCCATGGGAAGGTGTGGAGGGGAGGGTGCCTTCCATCCACCTCTGCCCTGCTCTGTGTAAGCAGGTCCAATCTAAAACACAGTCGGTCCTATGTTAGAATTCGTAGTTCAGCTCAGTTTGGGAAGTGTGAACCCTCTCAGTGAATATATTGCTGACAGCAGTGGCACAGCACTGGCTCCGAGGAAAAGGTGCCTTTTGCTTTCTGTGTCACAGTGCCAAACCTGTCACTGTCTCTGGCATGGCGAGGGGGGCAAAGGGGAGAGGGGGAAGCAGCAGGTGCAAGCAGGCTCCTGCTGGGAGTATTTAAATGCTGACATGTCAGAAGCTGGGAAGTGTGTGACAGGCAGTTTTCCTGTGACCTGGATCCTGAGAACTTAAGGAAGTCTGAAACTTTTTCTTTTTAACAAGCTGATATATTAATGAGAAGTCTATTGTTTGTTTATGTGGGAGAGGGGCAGATTTTCGCATGGGATCTATTTGAGAATCCCATGTGATCCCCAGGTGTTGAGGCACAAGACCATGTATTAACTGTGCTGCCTCCTGTCCAGAGGAGGAAGTTACCAGAATTTTCTGAGAAGAAACCAAACAAAAACCTCCTCCTAACTCCAAATAAACAGGGAAAGAGAAGTCGCTGGTGGTGTTAGCTTTCTAACAGCTACATTTATAATGGATCCTGTCAGTGAGAACTAAAATCTCCAATTTTTACAGAAAGAGTCCAATCTGAGGAGCTGATATTTTCTAAGGTACCAAGAGCCCCCTGGTTTGCCCACATCAAAATAGTCCAGAGCTTGTGCATGGGTCTTTGGACCAAAGCTGTTTGATAAATATTTTAGTGTTTTGCACATTTTGTTGCCAAAAATTCAGAGTCTAAAGCTGTCTTCCAGGGAAGGGCATCTTTATGCATGCTCATGTTTGATTCAAGCACTTGTTCTTTGCTGTGTGTGCTGCAAGAAAGGCAAGCTTTGTAATCAATTCTCTACTCCATTAGCATCCTCAAAGGATGTCTCTGGTCACATCAGAGGCAATCTGCTCTCTCTGTCTTTTATTTTATTATTTGTTTTGTTTAAAACTTCATTGTCTATGAAATCATCTGTCATCCTCTGCAGAGACCTGTCAGGGCACTGCCTGTGTGTTTGCCTCTCCTTGGGAATAACAAAGAAATTTCTCCATTGCAGGCTGCCGGTCTGCCTCCCCTCAGCTGAGGAAGAAGTGGTTTGCTGAATTTTTGTGGCCCATTTGGTCCTTGGCCTCTTTGCTTGTGCTGCCCTAAGGATGCCAATTAATGTTAATCTGAAGGTATAAGCTTCTCTGTTAGGTCCTGGAGTAATGCCATCAGCTGGTCCCACATGGGGCACCAGGCAGCTGTCAAGCAATAATGTTTATTGCATTTTTCCTTCATATCCTTTACTTCGTGATTGATCACTGGGCCTTATATAAAACCAATAAAATTGTCAAAATTTTGAACTACTGTAAAAGCCAGTAAGTGAAATGTGGGCATGAGAGCAGAGAGTTTGTAGCCTGTAGCTTTTTTACAGTCTTTGAGAATACAGAGAAAGGACAGACAGTGAAATCAAGAGCAAATAAAGGTGTGTTTTGTTTAGATTTCAAACAGGAACCCTGGAAATTTTCTTTGTCATGTAAGGATGTGATGTTCAGTTGCACACTTTAATGTATTTTATCTCACCCTTAGTGATGCTGTATCTCCTGTCTGCCCTTGCACACTCACCTCTGCACAGGAACAGCTCTCAGGGTGGTACTTGCCTGCCTGGGGAGCAGTAAGAGACCGTGTCACTTTTATGCTGATCCTCAAGGGGGTTTATATTTGTTTGACCAGTGAAGGGGACAGCTTGGACCCAGTTCTGGTTAATTGCTTCCACATCATAAATAAAGGTACCTTACTCATCCTACAGTACTTCTGGGTAAGCACGTGGGTGAAGTGAAAGCAGGATAAGCCAGGTGCATCCGGGAGCTGCTGCCTCTCCGAGCGCACTGTGGCTCATTCTGGCACATTCCCGAGCGTGCCTGGCCCTGATGGAGCCCAGGGAGCCTGCAGTGCTGAAAATGAATTGCTCTGTTGGACTCGAGCCACAGGCCTCATTTTGATTGTTTACAATTGAGTAAATTGGGCCTGTCCCCATGGAAGTTAATGGGATCAATCCTGGTGTGACAGCAGAGCAAAACCTTGCATGCTTGAATCTTGCATGCTTAATGCAGTCCGTGTTTTCCTGTCTCAGGCCCTTTACTCTTTCTTGTGTGTCTTGCTTCATGAATGTATTCCTTTAAATGTGTCATGGATCAAAACTGCAAAATGCCATCTGTCAGCATGGGTGAAATCTGTAATCCCTGTGCCGTTCAGGTAACCAGCAAACTGACATTCGTTGGAAATGGGGCATTTAGCCAGCCTACTAATGCTATGGATTTGTTCTTTTTTTTTTCTTTTCTCCCCTCCCCCCTACTCTCCAGACTATTGCTTACATAATGTATGGACTAGTAGTTGCTGTATGGTTTACGTGTGAGTTGCTTTCTGGAAGCTGTGTGTAGGCAGGGAGCTCAGGATGACATAAGGTAGGATTAAATAATTGCAATATTAAGTTGCAGTGCAGAAAGGGAGAGACTGCTGTTTGTGAATGATGCTGTCCAGTGATACTGCATGCAGGCACAAGAGGCAGCAGGGGTACAGGGTGCAGGTGGATGAGTTCTCCTTGACCTGTGTTCTCTGCACCTAAAATTCTTCCTGCTGGCAGTTGGATAGATTTGTAAGGACAGAGCTGTCCTAGTCATGGCACTGTAAATTTAGACTGGATTTATCCCAGTGTCACTGAGCTTGGAGCCTGGCTTGTACTGGTATTTATTAGTGCCTTAATTATGCATAGCTTTGTTTGGTATTCCCCATTGGTAAATTTTGCTAACATTTCACAAATTAAAAATGTTCTGACTCTATTTTCTCCCTAGTCAGCACCAACTTTTTAGATCAACAGTTTGTAGCTTTAAATAAGCATCCCAGATTTTGTTGTTGGCTTGTTTGTTTGTTTTTAATTTTGCTTTGGAACTGTTTGTACCTAAACTGGCTGTGACTCAGTGTGAGGCCTTGCTGCCTTCACTCAGATATGCAGGTTTGCTGAACTCAGCTGGAAAAGATTTTTTTGTCAGTGGAGAGTGGAAAGGTGAAGAGAAGTGCTGGAAAAATTCAGTTAACACCTCACTGCAGTGCTATAGCTCAGCTATTAGTATGTCTTAGGAATGTGAAAATGAGTGCTGATTATAAACAACCCAATTTTATAATATCCAGGTTGAACCAAAAAGAAGCAAAAACTATAAGATGTAGTCAGGTAAGTTATAACCTAAAACCATTTCCTTTACAGATACTCAGCAGTTTCTATGGAACATAACAATTTTTTTTCTCAAGTGATACTTTTATCATTATCCACTTATTTTATTTATTTAGCCAGAGAAACCCTGAGAGACGGGTTCTGTGTTGTTTCCATGAGAGTTGCAAGGTTCTGCTGTGAGAACTGGGAAGACTCAACCCCAAGCCTCTGTTCAGATCTCCAAGCAGAAACACCCGAGCAGAGACACAGGTGTGCCTTGTCCCTACAAGTGTCTGCAGGGTCTCCCTGTGCTCCAGGGCAGGCTCCTGTCGCTGTGTGCCGTGCAGGAATATGTTCCCTATCAAACTGCAGTGCTGGGAGCAGCAGAGCCTCCGGGCTCATTATCCTGTGCGGACAATGCAGTGTGACAGTGAAATGGCTGATGAAATCTAACGCTGTCTTTTCAGTTAAAAGGCAGTGTGGTGATTACAGCCCCTGGTTTCCTGAAGGCAGCTGAGTGGCAGGGATTAGGAGAGCGAGCGAGCTGTGCTGCATCCAATGACCCGAGGTTGTGCTGCGTGTGGAGCTGCCCCACCTGCGGAGCAGCCAGCCCAGCTCTGGCCTGAGCCCACTGGGCTTGTGCTGTTGTGGTTGGTTCAGGTCTGAGACGAACTGTTTTACCTTTGAGTTTATGTATGCAGAAAGCAATCAGGTTAAAGCCCAGGCTGATGTGTAAATGAATTTGTGTGGTCAGTGTAAATATTGATGCTTTGTGAGCTTCCATGTGTGCAAGAGTGGTGAAGTTTCCCTGAGCCTTTGATGCTTGTGTTGTTCTGAATCCACAGAACTCTGTTCTTGTATGGTTTGTGGCTGCTGTTTCTTATGTGGAAGTGTCTTCGGTCTTTTCTTGGGAACTGGGAGGGCTGTTGATAAACATGAGTGGCCATGAGATGTCTGAAGACCAGCTGAAGGTCTGCAGGAGTCTTGCACTTGGTGCTGAGGCTGTGCTGTGGGAATAAGGGACATGTTTCATAAGGTGCACCTGGGGCCAGGATTGAATTTTTTTTTTCTGTGGTTGCAGACGTGCACCTGGGATGTTGTGGGTCATCAGTGGAGGGGGGATAAATTAGATCAGTGTAAGTCATGTTCTCCCTCAGTGCAGATTTTCCTATGCAATGATTAATCTGCTTTAGAATGTTCTGCCAAGCTGCAAATGGCAGCAGCTACAGCCATGATCAGAACTGGACACTG
This sequence comes from Oreocharis arfaki, assembly GCA_013398015.1. Classification (NCBI taxonomy): domain Eukaryota; kingdom Metazoa; phylum Chordata; class Aves; order Passeriformes; family Paramythiidae; genus Oreocharis; species Oreocharis arfaki. Next base: position 376,214 of record VZRR01011764.1, read on the forward strand.
TACTGACCCTGGAAACAGTGTGTGAGGCTTTAATTACCTAAAGTCCTGTGTTACAGCTTCTCAGACTTACTCCAGAGCATCCTCTGCTGAGGCCCCAAGTGGATTTTCCTGGAACCTGGCTTTGCCCCTGGTTCTTTGCAAGGTGGTTACAGGCAGTGTCTCTTATGCTTGGAGCAGCCCAGCCTTTGGTGACTTTAATGAAATTTATGCAGTGGAGGGGAAATTCCTGTTAATCCCTCATCCAGCCCTCCCAGGGTGTCCTCTGATGAGCCAGCGCTGACATCTCTGAACAGCAAAGCCTTTGCCTGGCTGCTGCAGGCACCTGGTGCTGCCACGCTGTCAGTCAAGGGGGTGCTGACTCCTGAAATGAAATGCTGTCCATCTAATTAGTATGTGTAGCAGCAGCAGGTTTTAATTATATGGTTAAATACACAGAAATATAGGATTGTCATGTGGGATCAGTGTGTTGGCCCTTTGTGACTGACATTCTGCCTCCAGCAGTAGCCAGTGCTGGATATATTTGTGCATAACATATTTCTTTTTGCTCTTGGAGTAATATGCACAGGCTGCTACAGAAAAAAAAATTCATCTTGCTTTTTCAAAGCCAGTTTGTGTGCAGAAGAGAACTCCTCCTCTATGAGCCCTTTCACTCTGCCGTGGTTCAGGTTAGCCCAGGGGTTTGTTTTCTAGGCAAAATATGTAAGATGAATGAGCTCTTTTATGAGGACTGGCTCAGACAGGAGCCAGCCTTTGCAGAATTTCCTGAAGTTTGTGGTTTCTCCAGATTTTCTAGTACTTTCTTGTGTCTAGTGGAAATTCTAGGTGACCAAGTAATAAGCTTCCAGAGCTTCCAGGGTATTTGTTTCTGGTATTCTTTTGCTTTCATTTTTTGTTGTGAATATTTCTCATGGAAATCAGTCCTTCCATTTGTGTTAATAATTTGGGGTTGGTTTACATTGTTGGTTTTTTCTTTATTACTTTCACTCTCTTTTTTGATTATGCATTGACTTCTGGCAGCTAATTATGCAGTTCTGATCTAGAGATGCATAAAATAGTAAACTAAAGTTATATTTTGGTTCACTTGGGATGTGCTGTGTGGTCTCTCTGCTGGATTGGTTGAGTATGAAAAGGATGAAGAGAGCCAAGCATTGCTCCTGGTGGCGATGTCCACACAGGGGATGCTCCACCACGTGGATGGGGTGTGATGGGGAAAGTTGCTGATCCTTTAGCACTGTGACCATTCTACCTTCCTGTTGTAGAGGAAAGAAAGATGTGAAGCAGCTCTTGCCGTGTGATGTTAGAAGATCCCAGCCCAGTGAATTTTGATCTTTTCCAAGTCTGTCTTGTGCCGTGTGGAGGGCTTTGCACATTCAGCTGTGTTGGTGGCAGCAATAATGGTAAAGTCGCTCCCTGAGAGTCAGGAGGTCACAAGATTTCATCCACTGAGGTCACTGAGTATGGGAATTCCAGGCTGCATAACAAATTTTAATCCATGGCCACCTGGGAGCCTCAGAGCAAGGCTTTGCAGAGTGGGGATGACTCAGCTGAGCCTTTGGTACAGAGGCAGCTGTGTCAGCAGCGGAGCATCCTTGCTGCAGTGCTTTCCAATATCCCTCCCAGAGAAATCAGTGATGTCTGCAAAAGCTACAGAATTACTGGAGTTTAAGTGTCACAAGGGTTTTTCCGGAATACAGATATAATTATAAAGTCCCCATGGCCCTGGCAGTTTTTTTCTCGAGCTATAGACCAATAACACATTTATCTTGAAGAGGGCGGGGATCATCCACCAGTGGTTGAAATGCAGTCTATAAAAAGGGTCACTGAAGGGCTCTGGAAACTGTGAGATGCTATTGCTTCTTTGGATGCTTCCACACAGATTTGGGCACAGTGAGGGTGCAGGAAGATCCTGGAAAACTGGATTCCTGCCTGATGTAAATTCCAGTCACTCTGCAAACGTGTATCAGATTATGTCTAGTCTGGGCTAAACGAGTGTGGGTGTTATCTTATTTTTAATTGTGGATGCTGATAAAGGATTTAGAGATCCCACTGGACTGAGAGATAAGCCTAACAGGAATTTTCCTGATTACTCATTACTCTTTTGACACTAACTAAATTGGAAGGGGGAGGGTGGAAAGACATGGTGCTAACGGTTTTTAGTTTTGATTGATTTAGATGTGGTTGTGGGGGTTCATTTCCCCTCATTCAGAAGATGTTGTTTAGGACTTGGGGTAATGGATGTTCTCTATGTATGAAATGCACTGGAAGCAAATCGATTTATGGACAAATTAAATGTTACATTTTCACCTTACTTAAAAGTTACTTTCAGGAGTTCCTGTCCTGGCAGGTTCCCACACGTGGTGGTAACCCCACACCTCAGCCCCCAGCACCCTCCCTGGGGCTGCTGCAAGTCCTCTGGGGCACTGTTACAAGTGGGTCGTCACAATGACAGTGTGTTTTGGGGATTTGTGCATGTTTTTTCTTTTTAAAGAAACAGCACTAGAGAAAATATAATTGTGTAATGCCAGGCTGTGCCCTTTGCTGCGTGAGTTCACATGGGGTCTCTGGTAACAGTATTTGGGGAACTGTAGGTCGTGAAAATGAAGCAGTCATCCAGTACTGCATAGAACATGTTGATTGAGGAGGTTAAGGTGAGAGGAGAGGTGGTGTTCTGGAGTGATGCTTTGGAGTCTGAGAATAAAGGAGTTCAGGCATTTGCAATAGTGATACCCCTGTGTTCCCAGGAACAGTGGCTTTTCCTCAGTGGTGCGTGTTCCTTGTCCAGGTGCTGTCTGTGCAGTTATCCTGAAGTACACAGCTGCCTGTGTAGGTTGGGGTTTTTACATGCAGTCTGCATCCAGCCCTCCTGCATGCCCTCATGGAAGGGAATGATGGACGTGAGTGGGGAATGAGGGCAGCTGGACATTCTGTTCTTATTCACAGCATTTTGCTGCTGTACTTCACAAAAGGTATAGCAACAGCTTACCTTGCAATTTATTCTTTCTTTCGTTGTAGATTGCTGAACAGAGGCGTGTACTCTCCTTCCCTTTTGGGGGGTTGGGGTCTGTGTATCGCTGCCACAGGAACTGTGCTGGCAGTAAAATGGAGGTAGCAAAGCTACATGTGCTGAACACTGTTGGAATATTCCATTTTTAAGACCCTGCTTTCTGTTGCCCTAATTTAGCTATCTGAACCCAAATATACTCTGCATTTGCTTCAGGGAGGTTTTGTTGATAAAGCAAAAGATAAGCTATTTATCAGAAAGGCATAAGGAAAATAGTCTCACTTATGTGTGTGTATTTGGTCTTCACTGAAGAACTTGAGTCATTTAAAGCTTGAAATCTGTCATGGCTTTGCCTTTGTGTTGAGGATATGCTTTTAAAAGCCCTATTAAAATTCGGCTGGGCATGAAGCTTTGTGCAAATCTCTGTAGATTCATGTTTAGCTTCCATCCTGGCACTGTAATTTTTCTCTCTAATTTTTTCCTTTCTTTCCGAAACCTGAGAATAATCTTCAAAGATTTCTATTAAAAGAACACTGAAGGCATAGTCAAGCACTCAAAAATTTGATATTGTCAGAATTGACAATAGGAGCTGGGTTTTGTAACCTCTAATACTATTTTAATCTAACTCTTTATCTACACATTAAATATGATAAATGTGATTTGAACCTGGATACAGAGTCCCACAATTTTTGGCTCCTTAAAAGGAATTGTACTTAGCTAGAATAGAGAAATTATGACAGATGATTTAGGGGAGAAAAAATAGAAAGGCAGTTAGAAATATTTGATGACATTTACTTAAAAGACTACACTGTAAAAGGAAGCATCTCTAGCTTGTGGTAGCACATGGTGGGAACAAGCAAGGACCTCATGCTTCTAGCCTGGTGATAACTTCAGAGTCCAAAATTTTGTCAGTGGGTCCAAGCTGTAAAGAAACTTCAGCAATTCAGTAAACATCTTCACTTTTTTAATAATGGATGATGTTACAGGAAACCTCAGATTGACAAAACAGGGAGCATCACCTTCATGTAATTTTGATTGGTAATTGTCAATGTCAAAACAAGGCTATTGTTATTGTTGAGATGTCTAAACAAGGCTGTGTGCCTTTCTTATTTTTCTTCTTTTTAAAATGCAATATCTGTTTTCTGTTTGAGCAGCCCTGAGACAGCTATTCATAAGATTTTCTGCAGCACCTGCTTGAGGGTATCATTTACTACCAGTGGAAGTGACTGCTGTACCTCCCATTGTAAGTGGAGGGGCTGCCACAAATCCTGAAGCAAAATAAGTCAGAGCAGCACAGCAGATGCTGTTCCCATTGATTCACAGGTAGTACAAATTTGATTCTGTTATTAATGCTTTTTTCTTGCAGTGGGATTACTCTGATTCCACTGTAACTTTTTATATCACAGTAGTTGAGAACAAAATTAGGCCCCCTGTGTTTACTGATGACATAATGGTTCCAGAATACAGCTTTCTAGCTCGGCTGGTATCCCCCCAGTTATCCATATTCCAGTTGTTTAGGAATCCCCATTGCTCTAGCTCGTGTTTCTGTGCATCCCCTGTTGTTGCTGTGCTGTGGGACTGGACTGCACCAAAATCCGTTTTGCAGCTGCATCCGCCCTGGCTGCACACCTCTGTCACATGATGAGGATTTCTCACCTCATGTTAAATTCTTATTAAATGAGCAACTCCAGCTGTGTCTGATGTAGACTGAAATGCCAGATGTGGCTTCCAACATGTATTGGCTTTGACTTGTTCAGTTCTAATGTCAGCACCAGGTTAATTTGTGTATCATATCTACTATTATTATTATTATTGATTTGTTCCACACTATATTTAATTTTCACCTGGGATACTAGAAGTAATAAATGTTACTAAGAGAAGCATTTCTGCACCAGTTGATCTGAGGCAGTAGGACCAACTCAGTCTGCAGAGGCATTTTTTTAGCACTGAGATTGTCCAGAAATTCTACTGTGTTCTGAATTAGCAAGGGAGAAATTTCCTTCAGCAAATGACACCTGGTCACACAACTTGATTTTTGAGGTGGATTGTGTTTGTGCACTGCAGCGTGCTTGGTCAGATGATTTGGATTTGGGTTTGGGAAAGCAGCTTAAGTGCTGACTTGCACTGTGAGTCACGGATCACACGTCTGTGGGGCTGGGGTGTGTTTGAGCTGCTGGGAGTGTGTGGCACAGGTGAACTCCAGGAAAGGACAATGCAGTGTATGCAAGTGGAAGTGAGCAGCTCTGTCGGTGCAGGAGCAGCCAAGGAAGCCTTTCTGAGAACAGAGTGAATGCAGATCACACAACCCAAGCAGTATTATCAAAGATAATTCTCTGGAAGGTGAGGAGGAGAGAAAAGGTTGAGGTTTCTGTCTCGCCATTGAGCAGGACTGCAGAGGCCCTAGAGAGCTGGAGGAGAGCGATAGGAAAGATGGGGGACATGGGGTGAAATTGGATCACTGTGATTTGCAGGAGAGAGAGGCACAGATTGTGGAGGTTGAGGGGCTTTGTGAAAGAATAAGAAGAGAAAAACAACTTTAAGAGGAATGATAATCTTTTGAAAACATTGGAACTTCTTGCATGGCTCTTCAGATAATTCTGTTTTATTGTCTTGTTATATGGAGAACAGGTGACTTTTGCTTTCCGTTCTTTACCTCTCAGAGGAGAGGACAGCTGGACTTTCCCCCATAGCTAGGATTTGAAATGTGCACCTTTCATTTACTTGAAATGACTTGATGACAGCAAACCCCAGGTACCACAAGGAGGGACATGAGCATCCCTCCTCAAAGCAGAAACTCATAGGACTGAGTGGCAGTTCTGTCACTGCTTTAGGTATCATCCAGACTTCATGAAATCATGTCATGGAAGTGTTTATAAGGCAGAAATTGTCAGCTTGCTGTGAAGTTTCACTGAAACTAGAAATAATAGGGTAAAATGTATTATTAATACTGAGATTTCTGGATACAAATGGAAACCATTTGACAGATTTCAAGTGTGCTGTGGTTTTCAGGTAGAGATAAAGAGAAGAAAACTGCTAGGGAGGGAAATGGGGGAGAAATATATGAATCAAGGAGACATCACAGGTTGTGGTGTTTGCTGTGAGACAGAATTAAAGATGTGCTCTTTGCTTCGGGCGACGATGTGGGAGATTTGGGTTGATTTATTCAGGCTCTTGTGCCTCTCGACCTAGAGGCAGTGACCTCTTCCTCCTCCCAGCTGCCCCCCTCCTGCCTCAGAAGGGACAACAACAGCACCCAGCAGGCTGATCCCAGGGAGAGGGATGCAGGTGAGATGGAAGGGCAGACACAGCAGACCTGCTGGGAGAGGGGGACATGAGCCTAATAAAGTAATAGCAGGTCTCCATATGAAAAACCTGCCATGAAGTTTTGTTGCCTCCCCAGCTTTCTGTTTGGCGTCCATCCTTTGGAGATGCCCATGGAGTACATAAATGACTGACAGTTACCAATGCTGTGTGCAGAGAGGAAGGTGGAGGTTTTACTACAGGCATTGTCCCACAGAACCTGCAGCAAATGCTCTCCTTGTCATGGCAACTCTTTACCTTTTAAATGTCTTTAAGACTCCACCAAAAGTGCCAAGATCCCAGGGAAAGTTTATTGCTGTGATCCTGGAATGCCAACAGCTCTCGTGAGGTCCCCTTCACCCGGTTCACGTGTTCCACTCTTAGCTTCTGCTTTTGCTTCTTGCTGTAAGTGCTGATCTGATAAAACCAATACGAAGGGAAGACCAACTTCTTGGATGGCTGAGCTGGCACCAGTGAGTGCTGAATACCCTTAGAAACTCATTGCTGCTGGGCTGTTGCTATTGTCTTCACTGGAGCTCGTTCCTGATTTCCCCTGCAGCGAGGGAGGCCGGCCCACAGCCGGGAGAGCCGGCGGAGTGAGCACCACAGCGAGAGAGAGAAGCCCTGAGAGAAAAATGCTAATTACATATTTTGACCTTATTGCATTAGAGATGGCATCACCCACATTAGCCACTATTCGAGATCGTTCCCGGGGCCTGAATTGCTTCTGGACAAGGAGAGATGTCTGGGGCTTTTATTATGGCTGCCTGGTTAAGTTACAGAATGAAATATATACCATGTAATGCTTTTGGACAAATTCAGTGGTTCTTAGCTGCTTTTTGCCTGTCATTTGTCTTCTGTAGCTGTAAGTAGCTTCTGTAGCAGACAACAATTACAAGACCGAAATAAAATGCTGGGCAGAGGATGGGATTGAGCTGCCCAAAGAGGGGAGGGGTGGAGCACTGTGTTCCCTTTGTTAAGGAGGAGGGAAATTGGTCAGTAAATTAACAAAGAAATTTGTTCTACACATTTGCTTTAATTGTTGGCAGGTGGTTCAGTTGTTTGTGTGTATGACTGGGGGCCAGAATTTGTGTTGCAATGTTGTCCTGCTCAGCTATCCTTTTAAAATGTTCTTACTCCTTGGTACCTTGTACAGAGCAAGATTTCTCCCAGATGAGAATTGGTAACGGAGCGAGTTAAGTCTGCTCGTGATCCAAGGGTAGGATGGGAGTGGGCAGAGCAAGTGGGAAAGAGACACTCTGTGAAGAAAGGAGAGAACAAGTTATTTTCTGTAAACCTTCTTAGATCAAATCAGTGCTGTGTTTGAGAGAGGTAGAAGAACTTTCTGCCTAGAGGGGGAACATGACTGGCATCCTCTGACTGACTCAATATACACTGCAGCTTCCCTTTGTGGGAGAAGTGGCCTGCTGCCCACTCTGAATCTGGATAGAATTGGGTCCAGTTTGTCACAAGGTGTGTTCAGCTGCCTACCCTCGTGTTCCTGTAAAAACAAGACTTGCATACACTTGCTCCTGGCATATAGGTGTCTGGCTTCTTTTATTTGTGAACTGATTTTAATGGCATTTTAATGAAGGATGGGGGTCTCAAAGCTATAAGGAAGGAGGTCTCCTGCCTTCATCTTTCAAGTTTCTTGCTTTTTATGGGATTGGAGAAGTTGGTCTTTATGTAAGTATATGAGATACCACAGAATTTGCACAGAGGAGTCATGTTCTGGTCTCAAAACCACTTAATTAATCTCTTTTAACATCTTTTACACCAAATCCATTGAAAACTGAGCTTTAGAAGTGCACAAAATTAATTTGCTTCCCCTGACTGAGCACTGATTCATGTCCCAGTGGTGGGCAGTTGGCTCTACCCCAGTCAGACACCAGCTCATTTTGCAGTAAGGAATGACAAGATTCACCATGGTGGTCAGTCCTTCAACTCTGCCTCCATAAACTGAAAGAACAGGTTCTAACACATGGGATGCTTGGCTTGTGTTGGGATTGCCTGAGCTTCCAAAACTTTGGAAAAACCCCCATACATACAATATAAATTTTAAATCAAGTAAAACTATACTGTATAGACTAGAGCTGCCTTTATCTTTTTGTGTTTCTCTTCCCTGTGAGAAACTTGTTTAATTTTCATGCATCAAGTGCATTGTCCATCTCTGCATCCTAATGGTATTATGGTCTGGCCATCAGTAAAGGTACTGACACCTTTCTTGGGCACAGAACAAGTTGCCTTGCAGGGTTCACCCTCATCTAATTTGTCATCTGCTCATCTCATTTTATAAAACTATATTTTATATTGTGTTGGCTTCAAACCTGGACAAAGCACAGGCATAGTCTAAGCTATTGCCTCATTTTTATTTATTTAAGTCCCATGCTGCCAAGTTGACCCATTTTTTTCATTCTACCGACTGTTCAAATCTTGCAGATTAATTAGTCAAGGAAGGCACAGCTGATCCTGGAGCGAAATCCATACCCACACATTCTGCCTCTCTGTGCTCCAGCCCTCATGGTTTTTTCCCCATTCTGGGATATCAACTGTCAGTATTACACTGCTCTGTAATAGACCTCAGTAGCCATTGTCATTAGCAGTGGGTACCAGCTTACAAACCCAGTCATCAAAGAACAAAAATGCTGGCAGCTAAATGGAGAAATCCAGCCAGGAGGAAAACAACCCGGAGCATCAGCCAGACGGCTGCAACTCCCTGGACAGAAGAGGAGGACTGTGCAGGACAAGTTGGATAAATGTTGTCTGGCATTTAAAAACAACTGTTCTGTTGTATTTGAGAACGTTGTTAAGAAACCCCAGCCCAATACAAATTGCTCTCAGCACCCCTCAAAATGACCATAAACAGGCTGAACCCCCTTTCCTCTGTGTGTGTGTGTGTGTGTATATATAGAGACAGGCAATTATCTCATGTATTGTGTGGGGGCCATGTCCCTCATTTATTAGAGCCCTAGGATGTCTTTAAGCTTGCTTGCTCAAACCTTGGCAAATGTCATTACACCTGAGAGCTTTATTTGTGTTCATATCCTACTGAATTTAGGTTTTTTCTCTCCCCCCCCCCNNNCACTTTTTTTTCTTCGAAAATGTTATTAACTAGAGCATTAAATGCTGGCCTCCAGCAGGGCCTTCTCCATATGCTTACAACAAATGTTTCCTCCACAGAGAGAGGATGTATGTGTGTGAGAGACTGTGCTGATATAATGGGGCAGCTCCCAGATCCAGTCTCCCTGGGAGGCAAAACTCAGGCACTTGAAAAAGCTTCTCAGCTCATGCAATTCAGATGGAAACAGATTGTAACATCTCCGAGTGCACCTTTCACCCAGGGTGAGGAGAGGGCTGCAAGCACCACGAGCAGACTTTTCTCCCCTGTGACGCCTGAAGGTTGGCCCAGCTCCTGGGGGAGCCAGGCAAGTTTTGGCGTGGCAGGTTGGACTTCAAAGCTGGTCAGGCTGACTCGTCCCTCTCCACTCTTCTTTCAACCCAAGTTCTGTGCACAAAACGTGTTTCTTACCAAGCCATGCCTTTCTTTTCCTGTGAGCAGTTGGGAGGATGTAGGGCATCTGCCTTTGGTGTTCCTGAGCATCTCTGTGTGGAGGCTGTGAGCTTCATGGCTGCTGCGAGCCCTGAGCTGCAGCATTCCCAGAAAACAGCCCTTTCCAGTAAGAAATGAGGTTAGACACTGGTGAAATGCAATTCCCATCGTATCAGTTGGAACTGGGCATTGCTGCCGTGTTCCCCTCGTGTCAGTACTGTGTAGACTGTTGAGATAACAGCAAAGGCAGTTAATTGCAGCTGTTTCAAACTGGATAATATTCAGTAATATTCATCAGTCAGATCCCTCTTTCAGTTTGTAATGAATTCATGTGCTGAGCCTTATTTTGTACAAAAGTGTGGTCTTCACAATGATGTACTTTGAAGGACTTAACTTTTATTTTGTTTATGCTCATCAGCTGCTCCACCTTCATAATTTGTTTTACTGTGTCTGTTGCCCAACAGTGAAGGTTTTGTTTCTGCTTCCTGCTCAGCAATTGAAATTTAAATGGGGAGAAGCAAATAGAGTAACAAATAATATGCTTTGGTACACATTTTCATGAGGAATAATTGTTTGGACTAAAAGCTTTCAAGATTCATTAAGCACTGGGCGTTTGTGGAAAAGCTATCAGAGCATTTATGAATAATGGAACATGAGTTACTATTGCACAGTGAACTCTGCCCTTTTAGATTATGCATATATTTGTGACCCTAATTGTGTACTAGTGTAACATCTCCCGAATCAGTTCCTTGCTATTGCAAGGAGAGGAGTGGAAGCAAGAAAATCTGGTTTCCTTAATTAGGATGGTTCCTAAGAAGTTGTAAAAACCCATAAAACAGTTGTTAAAATTGAATGCTAAATGTTAACACTAAAACCATCTTTTTAAACTGGGAGAACCACGCTTCCTCTGACATGAGACTGGTGTATTTATGTTGTCTGACTTCAGGGTGATGGAACAAAATGTACAGCCTGTGCTGTAGACCATATGTAGGACACTGCAGTTGAAACTATTTGTTTGGTAAAAGTTGTTAATGATGGAAAGCCCAAGCCATGATACCTGTGCTGCACCTGATGGAACATCAAGGGTGTATCAGCATATCTTTGGGAAAGCTGTAATTTGGGAAAGCTACATTAGCCATAAGCTATGTAGGCCATTTCCATCAAGTTCAAGTAAAAATAACCCCATACTGTAAGATACCCACTTGTGTTCACAGGTTTTATATACGTTACAAACTGCCTTAATGTTCCAAACACATTGAAAAATGAGGCGAAAAGTAGCACAAAGCTTCAAACATGTCTTTGGCTTATCTGGGCACTAGTGATACCTATAGATAGTTTCATTTAATCTTTCTCCAGAAATTCTTCATTGTTACCTGGCTGTAGTTTACAAAGGCTGTCTGGTCTCTGTTCTGGAGCTGTGTGGCCTGGTTCTACCAAAAAACCCCTGAATTCTGCTAGGATTAGTGCTTGAGGATGTTTTGCAGCAGACCGAGTACATAGGCAGGTGCATTCAGGAGGGATTTGAGTCGTTTGAAGCTGGAAGAGGGGCAGTGGAGCAGCTGAGAGGTTTTATAAGGATGGTACCTTTGCTTGTGCCCAACTCAAAGACATGCTTGCTATTGTGTTTGTATGTAGACAGAAGTCAAATAGTACTCACTGATGGTAATTGGGAGCCTTTCCCCTTGAGATCCATAGCAAGTACTCTGGTGACTGCAGTGGAAGTGAAAATGGACCAGTCCTCTGGAAACTTCTGTTCTTTAAGGGTAATTCTGAAACCATAACCAAACTAATTGCAGCATGTCTTGAATTACCGTCAGATGTTAATTTGAATATTTTCTTTATATTAATAGCATCTTCCACCTGTTTTCCCGAGACAGTCCCTGCCCACTCCCCCTCAGCGTGTCGCCCCTGCTGCGTTGCTGCCTTTGCGCTGCCCTGCAAGCATCTGGGGAGATTTCATTCCACTCGGGATACCTTTGGAACCCGACTCCCACCGCTGGTTTTACGGTTCACGGTCTGCTGCAGGGCTCTCTGTCTCCTGCCCAGCCTGGCCTGACTTGAGCGCTCCTGCCCTGCTGAGCAGGGCCGGGTGTGTCAGTGCTGCTCCGCTGGAGAGGTGCCGCTGTTCGGCTGCTGCCTGCGGTGCCCCTGGAGATGCGTTGTCACCTCGTTATTTCCCAGCTCATGCTTCCTTTTGATGGGACAGACAGTGACTTTTGTTTGACAGAACCAGCCCGTCACTGCTCCGTGTAACCCAGGCCTAGGCTAAACTGTTGGTTAGTTTATTTTCCAGTGATCTTTTCCTGACTATTTTAAGAGCTACCTCATTACATCTCAGTATTTAATGGTTTATGAAGCACATGAAATTATGTAATAACTTCAGGACTCATTTTCATAATATCAATTTGCTGTACCTACATAACTGTTCGTTTTCATTTTATTGCTTTAATGGCTGTTCTGGAAGGGTAGTACCAGTAGTTTGGCAGCACTGGCGGTGCATTAGCATCTGTTTCTCTTTGAAGCACATGCCCTTCTGTCTGTGGGGGCCTGGTCCTGCCCCGAGTCAGTGGGTGAGTGGCCCACGGAGGAGGCACATGTGGAAGTAGAAATCTTCTTGAACGTTTATTCGCATGTTTTGAAAAGGGGTTGGACACAGACAAGAGCAGAGCTGTCATCTGTGTGATTGCCCAGGATTTGCTCTTTGCTTCACAGACAAGTAATTCCCCTTTTTCCTTTCATCCCTTCAAAGATCCAAATTTCATTTTGCAGCTTATTGCTGCAGAACCAGCAGTGGACTCGGCAATGCTGTCCTGAGATTTACTGGCTCCTGGAAATGATGTTACACTTCCAGGCTGAACTTACCTTCAACCTAAAGTCACTGGAGCACAGTAGAGTTGGCAGCTCAACTAAATGAACCCTCTAATAAACCCAGTTTTTGTTTGCCAGGTAGTTGCTCCCAGCCAGTAATGAAATTACTCTTCCCACCTGCTTTGATAAGCTACAAACCCTGTTATTTCTACAAGGCTCATAGCACACTAAGAAAAACAACTGGTTAGCCTGACAGGATCTCATTTTATAAACTGATGTTGGTTGTCTTAAAATTAAAGATGAATGTAATTCACTCCCTTAGCTTAGCTAGAACTGGTATTAGGTTGACAGGTCGATAAGTACTCATTCACTGTATTTAAATTCTGACATAACGTTAGCTTTCTTCGAGTCTCCTGGAATGACATAGATATTCTAAGATTTAATGAAAATAACCAGTATTTTTATTGCCTCCCCTCAGCCAGCTCTTTTAAACTCCTGAGTGCAGATTACTTGCCTTGAAATGTCTAAATTTAATAAGTGCTATGTAGCAGCCTTGTGTTACTCAGTAAAATTGAAGTATTTTGTTATCTTCTGTTGTGGAATGGAAGCTATTTTTGAGCACTTTCTGCATTTTTACTGTCACTTTTAGTGTTTTTAAAAATGTCTTTAGTCTTTAATTTTGCTGCCTGGAGAACGTCTTCTTGTATCACCTTGCTTGAATGCTGCTTTCAAGTATTCCTGCCCTGCATTTTTCACATTAATTTCCTTTTTGACTCCCCTCTCTTCTTTGTAGAAGGTTTTTCATTAAAAAAATTTGTCTGCATTTTTATTGGCTATGGAATGAACTTCAGGTGGAGTGTTCGAGCCTGCAAGTGTGAGGCCAAGATTTCAGTTCATCTTTGGTTTCTAAGTTGTTTTCAAGCAGAGCGTCCTGTGTATTCTGAAGCAATTTTATATGAATTTACTGACTTAGCTGGCACAGGCTGAAGAAGCACTTTAATATCAAAAATATGCTAAGGAGGGCATATATGTCCAAGGAATGCTCGTAAGTGTTCTGTTATTATTCATTTTCCAGTGAAGTGATTTAGTAATGGACCTTCACAGCAAAGATAATTTAGCTGCTAAATTATATCTGAATTACATGGGCACTTCCACGCTGTACACAGCCTGTTGGCACTTCTGTTGAAAACAGATAAAGTTTGAATACATTTGGTGAAGGAAAGCACATTAGAGAATAGAAATTAGTTTAGTTCTGCTAAACCCACCAACCTTTTAAATATCTCAGATATTTTTTCTTTTTCTTTCCTTTTCCTTTTTTTGGTTCTTTTTTGGTTTGGTTTTGGTGGGGTTTTTCTGTTTGGTTTTTTGTTGTTGTTGTTTTGGTTTTTGGCTGTCTGATTTCATGCAGCTTTCCCCACTCACGTCACCTGAACCAGCAGGGCTGCTGCTGGTTTGTCTGTTCTTTGTGGGAGAGTTTCTTTGTGTGATCCATGGCTATGGATTAAGAGCTTTCAGTGCATTACTGACGGTGCAATGTTGCTGAACTTAGCAACAAGCTTTTTCTCTCAAGTGTTTTTCATGAAACAGAAGTTTCTTGTTGCCATCTAATAGGTTTAAATACTATTAAAAAGAAATCCCCGCCATTTCAGTTAATCAGATTTTGTTTGCTCCCCGTGATAACATAAGCTTGCTAGTTCTGACATGTTGAGGGAGATGAGACCTGAATGTTTAATTTTAAAGAGAAAAGAAGGGGGGAAAAATGGGGTTTGTGTGGGAAAACTTCCCTTGCAGTTCATAAAACCAGGAAGGGGGAGAAAAAGGGTGCAGTAATAAATTCTCTTCCTTTTACAGCTCATCTTAGAGCAGAATGCATGAAAAATACTTGCAAATTTATACACAGTAATGTGATTGTATTTTCACAACAGTATAGTTTTGCTTCAAAATTAATATCAGAAATTTGCTTTCTTTTTTTCTAAGACCTATAGCAAGAATAATGTTTGCCACACACTCCTGTTTTTAACTACCTCCCTAAAGAGCAGCTTGGGAACTCTCCAAGGATTACCATACTGCTGACTTCAGAAAAAATTAGAGAGCACAGAAAGAAATTTATTTGCAACCCAGGCAGCAAGAGAAGAACAAATCCCAAGTGACTGTGGGAACTGCTGACACCGAATTGCCTGGAAACAACGTGTTTGGTGCATTTTGGGGCTGGGCTGTTGTGTGGCACAGAGAGGCCCCTGGGCTGGAGTGAGAGGGGTCCCTTCACACCTCCAGTGGGCTGGGGGGGGCACAGCTGCCCCAGCCAGGCCAGGGCTGCCCAGGGGCCACCTGCAGCAGAAGCTGAGATAGTCTCTTCCTTGAATGAGTAATAGCTTGATTCTCACAGTTTATCATTTCTAAAAATTACACCTAGTTGGTAGTGATTGTATAGCAAGGGCTCATCTGACACTTCAGATTTATCTGACAAGCTTTCCCATGTTTTAACATTTGCCAGTCTGTGACCTTTCCATCTGACCTTTCCTGTGTGCAGTTGATGGGGGTTGTTTTATTGCTTATTTACTACATATACATTTTTGGTGAAAATGAGTTAGGGGCTGTTGGGAGAGCACTATAAAATGTCAAAAGGGAATTGCCAGCTTTGCATTGGGTGGAGAGACTGGATAATGTTTGCTGCATATCTAATGACCAGGTGTAGTATTAAGATGAAGAGCAATATTCAGTAACTCCCTGTTCTACAAATGAGGCTCAGATGGTAGGGAAAGAAAATAGCCCAGGAACATGTAAGTTTATATTATGCTGTAAATACGTGAGGGAGCTCAATTAAGGTTGTTCAGGAAATCTTACTTGACAGTTTGCTTTGAATGTGTGATTTTATAAACTTAATGCTCTTTTAGAGCAGTAGTTTCTAAACTACTGTGTGTTTTCTAAAGAAGTGTGTAATACACTTGCTTCAGGGGGAACCTGCAAGCAAGAACTGTGAGATCCATTCAGCTCACACAAGAACTGCTCTCACAAGATGCTGATCTTGCTACCAGAGCAGTCTGAGTTGTGCTGGAGGCCAGTGTGTGATGCCACCAGGGTGTGTTTGGGTCTCTGGCTCTTGGGAGAGGACCCGTCGTGTGCTCCTTGATCGTACCTGCCGAGCAGAGAAATCCCAGCCCTAAATTTATTCGTGTTCCTCTCCTATTTCTGCAGAGAAAGTCATTTGCTTGTGATCCAGTAATGTGCAATGAATGTAGTCTTTTAAATGGTTGATTTCTTTATTCTTATTTTGGTTTGTTTTTTTACACTGGCATTTTGGAAGTGGGTGCCAGTTGGCATTCTGCATAAGGGAACAGAATCATCTGCTTTGTCAATATTTTACCCTGATGTATCTTGTTCAACGTAAGTTGAAATTAATTGCCTTTTTTCTTTCCTCCACAAAACCAATTACAATTCTGTCATCTATTTAGGATTAATACTACTAAATGTATCCCTTTTCCCAGATAAATATTCCACTTAGTACACAGGTATTCTACTTACTATAGGCTTGTGTGTAGGCAGAAGTTACATCAATTTCAATTAAATCTTGCCTATTGTTATAGAATTTTGTGTTTATGTCCTTAATTTAAATGTGACTTGCATTGATGGAGTTTAAATAATTTTATCACTTAACATAATTACTGTTGCAAAATGAAGATTACAAATATCCAGTTGAGTGGTTGGGGTTTCCTCCTCCATGAGTTTTACACTGGGATACGGGTACTAGATATATTTAAACATTTCAGATGTGTTAGGGCAGTGAAAGAGTGAGACAACCTTTGGTGGAACTCAGGATGGTGAGAGGAAGGATCGGGATTTTACTTATGCAAAGAAAGACCCTCCTGTCTTGGTTTTGAATAGCAGGTCCTGTTTGAATACTTTGGGTGTTATGAGTAGACTGACTTTACTGATGGTGGGAAGGTCAGGATGGCTGTATGACTTTTTTTTCCCTCCCCCAGACTTTGTGTTTGGCTATAATTTAGGAGGAATGAGCTGATAAGAAAGTAAAGCTAAGCAATGGCAATTGAAATCGGATAGGATTGCAAATGTCACTCAAGTCTGAGGATGCTTGGCTTTTCTTAATAATACAGGATATCTATGAAAGTCCCTGAATTTATCACTTTCAAAGGTATCACAGCTTGTCAGAACTGCCACTAATTGTCCCTTTGTGCCATTGCCAGCTGTGCTGTCTCACCCCGGGACCTCTCCAGGCCCTGAGAGACACATGGAGCACTCAGCAGGAATTGGTCCTGATTATGTAGCATTGATCCATACAAGCAGGTGGAAAGGAAAACGCTGGAGGCTTTTGCAAGGACCCACATCTGTCAAACTCTGCAGGTTTCTGGGATTCCTTCTGTTTTCATTTTGTCAGTTTGTCTTTTTGTTTTGAATTCACTAAGTTACAAGACTTGGCCCTCAGCCCTGAGTACTGTCCATGGAAGTGGAGTGTGGTTTTTACAGGACTGTGATGTGAACTTCTCAGTAATTGGTCTCTCCAATATGAAAGATTCCTCTCCACACACACCCCGTGCTTGGAATGTCAGCTCTGGAGAGTTTGCTTTTATTTTTTTGAACAAGATGCAAGTACAGTTTGCATGAAAATAGCTATATATAAATTAGTCATCTGCTTCTAAAGTGATAAAAAGTGATCTAAATACTGCTGGGAGGAAAAAAAATAGTGTTCTCTAATCTATGTACACATTGAAGAATACTTTTGTTTGGCTCAGGAAAGCACTCAGCATGAATTCCCTCCTACCCAAGTATTCCAAGAGCTGATGTTACAGTGAACCAGTCATGTGGCAAATTAAAAAGTCTGGTGGACGGATGATATGGTGCCGAGAACTCAATAAAACTTATTACCTACAAGACTGATCTTTCTATTCTAGTGACATATGTGCTGGTAGCTCTGCAACAACAGGAATAATTAAGGAAAAAAAAATACTGGTTTAGTATTTTGAGGCTTCATTTTAATGGAACAAAAGAACTAATTTCTACTACAGTATATACAGGATGAAATGGAAATTTCCCCTCCATTGCCTTCCCAAAAAGATGTAAATTTTCTAGTTGAAGTCATGCTTGTTAAGCTCAAGTGATGATGGAGGCGTGAAAATATTAAGGGAAAACCTGAGAGGCTGAAGTAGACAGGAATGATTTGACTTGCCTCATCAGGAATATGAATGTATCAGTTTCATCTGGAAAAAAAAGCCTCGTGGCTTTTAGACGTCATGGCAGCTGAGAAACACAGTTGGTCTGTGAATCAGCTGATCTTAGAAAATTTCTCCATGAGATAGTTTAGAAGCAGAGCAAGTGCTGTCATGCATCTCTGGTCCATGAACTGACTGGTGTTTGTGTGTGATTATCCAGGAATGGAGACAATAAGGAAAACCTTCCAATCCCAGCATCCCAAGGAAGGCAGACCCCTGAGTAAGAGCTGTTTTGAACACTGAGGTAAATATGATGAGCAGCAGGGTAGTAAATCACAGCTGCTCTTCAAGAGTCTGCCTCAGGTGCCCCAGGGGTACCAGTGGGAGCTGCAAAGTGATGCTCACTCTGCCATTTTGGGATGTATTTGGAAGTTCAGCCTGGAAGGGGCACTGACTTAAGCACTACAAACAGGCTCTGTGCCTGCTTGGTCAGCTCCTGTGTGAGTGTAAGAAGGGTGGAAACTGAAACCCTCTATTGCTCTCTGTAGTCTTCACAGGAGAATGCCAGAGAACTCCTTGCAGGTGAACCTGCAGGCTGTGTGCAGTGGGAACCTGCAGAGGCCAGCTGGCAGCTTCACAAGTGTTATAAGCACCCTCCTGTTCCTGGGATAGTAGGAAGTCATTTTAGCTCCATCTTTTTTTAATTTGGGGGAGTGGGGAGGGAGTAGATCATGAGTGCTCTGAACCATAAGTTTTACTGGACAATCACAGCATCATTAAGGTTGGAAAAGTTCTCTAGGATCACCAGGTCCAACTGTTAACCCACCACCACTGCTAAACCACATCCCTGAGTGCCACATTCACACACTTCTTGGACACTTCCACGGATGGTGATTCCACCACTTCCCTAAGCAACCTATTTTAGTGCCTGAATCCTATGATTGTGCATGGGAATTGCAGTATATTTTTAGATCTTAGGAAAAGAAGCTGTGTTTTGCCATATTGATATGGGTTTAGGCTTATGCTGGAGCATCTATTTCTACAAGTCATTCAAAACAATTGTCATTATTTTGGTATAGGCCTTAAAATTAATAAGTAATTCTAACTCTAGGCAAAATTATTTTTATTTTCATTTCTACTTGCGGCTGTGTTGTGTACACCACGAGAAAGTCTCATTATATACTACTTTTATTTCAGTGTTTTGATGCCAGCAGCACAACTTCGTGTCCTTGGTCTTCTCTTTCTTCCTCTGAGCCAAATAACTTCAAGAAACATTCTCAGCTAATGATGACCATGCAGCAAGAGTGACTCTGCAGTTCTAGTAGCTCTCAATTATAGCCACAAAATAAGGAGCTTGACTGTAAGAAATATTTTGGGATGTTCCTTTTGTTCTGTTCCCTTGGCTTTCTCCCCTCATTTGCTTATATTGTCTTTGGAAGGATGTATTTCCTTCATTTGACTAGCAGGGAAGGCTTGCATTGCTGAATTCTTTTTATAGTCTGTTCTGCTCTTCAACAGAATTTGCAGATGGAGTAATTGCTGTGCATGCAGCACCAGCTCCCTTTGTTCCTGCCCTGACAGGTTGCTTTTTGGTTGACTTGACTTTGAAGTTCTGAGTTCTCATTTCTTGGAAATTTGTTGTGGTTTTTTGACATTATTTCTTGTATGTTTACGAAGCTTTCCATTCACATTCCCTTCTTGTCACTGCCTTTGCACTGGCTGGTTACGAGAGAGATTTGGGGTGTTATAAATAATAAAACAGAATGAGACAGTGCAGTTCAGCAAAGCTCTTGGGAAGTGGCTTTCTTATCAATGCTCATCTTCTTGCTGGTGACACGAGGCGGGGATGGACATGCATGGCTGAGGGGATGGCATTGTGCTCTCTTCATGGGCTTTGTCTCGGGGTGTGTTTGTGTTGGACAGAGACTGGCTTGAGTTGTTCAGCTCTCACACAGGATCATTGTGGAGGCAGTTCATGTCTGTTAGCTGTGAACAGATGGTAATGCATTATTTTTGGCATGGGGAAGGAAAAGGAGACCTCACGTTGCATATGAATAGACATCTCTGGGGCTTGTCCTACCAATGTGAGGATGCAAAAGTGAAAGGAGAGCAAAGCTTACTTGTCCCTTTGTGCCCTGCAGTGCCCTTCAGTCAGTCCTGGCTTTATATGTTGCTTCTGGAAATCCTTTAACCTTACAGTGGATACAAACACAGTAGGATTGATGAGCATATTTATTCTAGCTTGTCAAAAAGACACTGTTTGCAATTTTTGGAATAGAAATAGAGATGGGTTGGTAGATGGGCCAGCAAGTTGGATGAGAAATGTAAGGGCTAGCCTGACTACAGTACCATAGTGTCCTCTGGGTTTTTATTATCAGTGTGATTGGGACTGTGTTGTGTATTGGCCATTGGTAACACAGGGAAAAAGACCATTTCTCACAGAGAGATGTTGCACTCCATGTGTGGGGAAACAGGAGATGCTGCTGTGCTGAGGTCAGTGTAATAACTGCTAGAAAAAGCCCATTACAGGCTCACCTGTATTTGGTGACTGACTGAGAACAGAGGTTGTGGTCAGTGTGGAGGAAAGATCAGAATTTTGTTTCAGACATACAGAATCAGTGATGAGAACCTGAACATTTGCAAGGAGCCAAGAAACAGACTGATCCTTCGCCATAGGGAGCTTCTCAATTCCTTCCTCCCCACACACACATGCCTCCCTGGCTCTATGTTCTGCTGTATTTACTCACTATTCAGCCTTCAGTCCAGCTCTCAGGATGTGTGGACTGTGACACAGGTGCCTCGTGACCTCCAAAATAAACTCCACAAAGCCCCATGGTGAGGAGCAAACCCAGGGGGGTGAAGAACGAGACTAAGGAATTTGAAATTGGGGTTGTTTAGCTTTTGAGATGAATCTTAGAAGGTGAGTGCAGTCAACAGATGGAGAAAAATCTGAGAAGGTGAGAAACTTCAGGAGTTAATGCATCCTGGGTGAGATGTGGCACTATAGGTTCATGATGTAAGCTCCCAGCAGCATTTTCCAGAATGAGGAATTAAGGATTCGGGGTGGGGAAGTGGAAAGCTCTTTATATTCAGTGCAGAGTCTGGACTGGGCTCTCAGGGCTGAGGGATTGCTCTCCAGCACAAAGCCTGGGAGATTCTGAGATGCATGTGGTGCCTGGTTCCCTGTACTTTCTTAGTTGTCTGTCTTTTAGTTTGTTTAAATAAAACTTGACTTGTAGCATGAGAGGATTTTTTTCTTGGATGCATTTTTAATGAGCTCTTCTGCAGTTGGTAGGACCCAAAGGTAGTTCAACATCTTCTGCTCAGTGCTGTTGATACTTGTCAGAAATTAGTTTTTGACACTAGTGATTTTAAAAGCCACTGGAACACTGATTATATATTTTATTTTTAATTCTGAATGTTTTACAGTGATAGGTTGGTTTGCTTTGAGTTGCTGCCGCTTTTGGCTGTGACTTCTGTAGTCGCAAATGTTTTCAGGTCAGTTCAGAGTAATTAAATGCTAAGACACAATTGTACAGGGGTGTCTGTGAAGGTCAGCTCTGAGGTTTGCCTTCAGCCTTGTCCTGAGGGAGTGATTTTATCATATCTCACACTTTAGGCTAAAGGGTGCTGCTGTTATCAAGCCTGGTCAAGTTAATCACGCTGCTCTGAGCAATCATGCAAACAAGGGTTGTACTGTGTATAAAGGAGATTTGGCTCTTCTTGTGAAGACCACTTAAAAAACCCAGCACTTAGGACATGCAGATTTGTATATTAGCTTTTGACACAAGTATGCTATTGCCTTTTAATTAATTCTCTTTACCTTAATGAAATGACCATCGTAAGGCATTAATATGGTAGTGTAAATAAACACTATCCCTTTCTAGCTGTGATAAACTTCTGAACCTGGTGTCCTTGTGAATTCTGTCTGAAAAATTATGATTATTTGCCTAAATGAGCTCTATAAATAAGCATTCTATATTTTAACAGGTGTGGTTGCCACTGCAGTACAGCTGCTGTACTTGGGGAGAAAAAGGTATTCTATTTTAATGAAGTACCAGAAAGACTTTGTATTTCTTTGCTGGAATTCAGTGCATCATTGAAAACATACAGGAATTTGTTTTGTAGTGTATATACTCCATAATACTTTGCAGTAAGTAGGTATTGCATGTTATCTTAGTCTGATAAGTATGAGGAAACAGAGCATGCTGCCAGCAGCAATGGATCTGGCAAACCTTGTGGGTTTGGTGATAAAATTTCCAATTTCACACTTATTCTCAAGTCAAAAGGGACAGGAGATAGCTGAAATGCCTCTGAGGGGGACAACCCCAAATACCTCAAAGTTTAAGAGGCTCCCTGACTGATTGCTAAGTGCAGGGTGGATTTATACTGACACATACTGCATTCAGAAAACATTTGAAGTTGCACAGCAGTATCAGTTCCATACAGATTTTGTCCACCTATTTTTGGTCTGTGTTTGGCCCAGGTGTGAATTTTGTACAAAATTTGCCTGATGCTTTTTGTATTGAGTTAAACACATGTGGTTCTACCGCTGTCACTGGTGCTCTCCAGACAGAGGTGTGTGTTTGTAACTTGTGCCTTTGCTCTATGATAAATGTGATACATTGGTTTTCAGGGGGACTTTAGTTGTTTTTAAGAACAAATTAAGCTCATTGGGTCCACTGGCAGTGTCAGGAGAGGCAAGGTGCATAAATCTCTGTCTCACAGGCTCAGGAGCAGCTCTGCACGTTGTTTCACCATTAGGCAGAGTCGAATTCTCACCCAGTGTGTGTTGATACAGGCTCTGAAGTCAGTGAACCTTTCCAGTGATCTCTGGACACAGATGGTTGTCATTACTTCCAGGGGCCACCATACCTAAACTCATCAAAGAGTGGAGTGATAAAGCTGGTTCATGATCTCTGGATCCTAAAGATCGGCAGGAGTAATGACTGGACCCCCCACAACAATAGAGAGTTGTATGGCCCAGAAAAAATCCCCTATGGCCTTGTGCTTGCACTAGCACAACTGGGGGCAATTATTTCTTTCTGCAGCAAAAAAGACATTGAGGTGCTTCTTCTGCAAGTCTGGAAGCAGCAGCTTGGAGTTCCTGGCCTGCCTGTAGACCAGCCATGACTTGCTGTGCCTTGCAAGGTGCTTTGTTTACCCTGCAGAGATGACTCTGTAGGAGACCTTATGGAAGAAGACTGGAAAGAATCATTGTGCATGGGATTTGCAGGAGATGCTTTCGTTGATCAAAAGTAGCCATCTGTGTTGCAGAGGTGACTTTCTGAAGGCAGGTGCAGAAACACAGATCCATGAGTAGTGACTGCCCTGGAGTTGATGCGAGTCAGCTCCTGTAAGTGCTCTCAGCTGTAGGTGCAAGGACACGAGGCAACGTTTGCAAAAATCTCTGCAGTGTCACTTGGCAGGTTCACGGGCTGCCTCTGAGTACCTGTGCTCTCAGTGAGCCTGGACAGAGAGTTACAGCTATTACTTTAATGCTGTGCAAGAAGTTTTTGTATTTCAAAGGGGGTTTTAGATTTTAACAACAGCTCTTTCTGCAAGAGCTGGTATTTCTCAGTGTTCTCGCAGCATTCAAAATGTCAGGGCCCTTGGGAAATAGCAGGTCTAATGTACAGTGGTCAGTGCTAATGGAACTTCTAAATATTTCCTCTTATGTCAGGATGTTGAAAATTCTTCGCTTTTGTTTAGCTTGCTTTGTGATTTCCATGCTCTGATTATTTTTTTTTCCCACCCAGGTTGCTTTATGCATGCCGTAACCAGAACACTTGTTTCTCTGTGTAGAAAACATATTGTTTCTGGGGGAGAAATGCAGAACTTATAACCAAAACGCTCGCCTCTTCCTAATTATACTTGGTTTTTATTTTAACTGTTATTGTCTCTGCTGATGATTGTCAGGTGGTCTAAAAACTTGCTTCTTGAAGAGTGAGCTTTTTAGTGTTGTTGGGGAGAGTTGCTTAACCCAAACAGAAAAGTAATTCTTTGTAATCCACTGTTAGCTCTGAGTCACTTTGTGCTTGTGGAACTGCCAGATTGACTTAAAGCTTTCTATTGCTTCTTTTTGGGGTTTTGGCAAGGAACATGTCTGGCACGCTGGACACTCTGTCCTTCCTGTCCAGGAGGCTGATCTTCCTGAGAAACAGACCTCGTTCTATTCTTCTCTACAGCTGCTCTCAGCCTGACTTGCTCTTAAACTTGTGGAGACTCTTTCAGAGGCCTGGTCACGCTATCCAGAGCTGGCAGCATGGGGGGTAAAGTCATCCTGGGTAGACACCTCCGTGTCCCTCTGTTTGGGAGTGCTGCTGCTTTTCCATGCCTGGGATTCCCGTGAGGGTTTTGAGGATGAACAGGTTTCCTTGTTATTCCAGCAAGGTGCAAATACCAGAGACGGGTCACATTTGTGTCTTTTTGGAGACTTCCAGAATTCAAGGGTGCAAGTGTGTCTCTGGTATTGCAAATCCATGTGTCAGTGCTGTGGGACAACTCCTGGCATGGGAATGCCTGCTGTGCAACAAACATGAGATAAAACATGGGCTGCAGTGTCAGTGAAGGAGCTCTGAGAACTCGCACTGAGTGCTGGTACACGAGGGCAGCTGCTGTGTCTGCCAGCTGGAGCAACGTGAGGTGTTATTTTCATGTGGATCTTGGAATGTTTTCCTGAAGTTGCATTTCGTCACCTAGACTCTTCTGGTGACGGGGAAGAAAAGCAATCCTAAGTTTTGAAGTTGGGTAGTTCAGTTTCACAAAGGATGTCTGAGCTGGGTCTGTCATGACCCAGCACAAACAGCAACAGCATCATGGCTTCTTTAGTATTTTTGGAATTAGTCCTCAAAACTCTTGAATCTGTGATTGCTAAAGGAAATTTTCCTGGGCCCTTTTACACATGTTACTTAAATCTCCTTATGTTTCAGTTCAAAAGTATGAAAAACAAATACACAAGTGGTATGGCACCCTACAAAATCTTTTTAGAGAGTGGGATATATTTGTGTATGGAAGCTTTACTGCTCTTTTAAGTCCCTGAATAGCTCCTAGAATATTTGTCACTGCCACCTCTTTGAATTGTGAGTGAATAATCTGCGTTTTCTGAGATGGAGCGAATCTAGATGGAGTGAATCTCTTCTTTCTCTTTATCAGGAAAACATTCCAACATTATTCCAAGCAAGATGAGCGCTGCAGGCAAAGCCTCATCAGGATCCCAGTGATTACCAGTCATTAACAGAAATCCAGTCATTAACAACCTTTTGCATCTCAGGATCTCTTTTATCATTGTGTGTTTACACACTGCTAATTTCTCTGTGCTGAAGGACCGCAAGTAGGAAAACCCCTTTGGTTTGGGACCGAGTCTGCAGGCAGCATCACCCTGCTAGGAGATGTTTCTGTCCCCATTCTTTTCCATTTCACTGTTCTGTGTGTGACCCTTTGACATTTGCATATGGCAGGAGTCAGAGACAAGACGGTGAAGGATTTAGCCTGAAGGAAAATAGACTCTGCTAAGAAAAGGAGACTTTGAACCTGGGTTACGTGCACACAGTCTCAGGGGCGAGGCTGGCTGGCTCTAGATATTATTATTGTGACACAGAAATGATGGTTGCTGGCTCATGGCAGAGACAATGTAGATGGTCCCTGCCTTAATTACTGGGAGATCTCTGGCATAGGGAAAAGTTTCTGCAGAAGCAAAATCTTGTGTGTGAAAATGAGGTGTTTGAGACAGTAAACAGCATAATTCCTATGGCAGTTTCTAGCTGTCACTCATAGAAATACGTATGTTCCTAGGATAATTTTTTCATCCTGCTTCCTTCATTGGATGCAATGATATCCCAGATGTTAGACTTGCTCAGATAGAGACTCAGTGCCCCTGTAATTGTTTTCCTTCAGATAACTCAGAAAGCATCCCATAAACGTTACTCTGTTGAGGTCCCCCTAGGCTTGCTGAAGTCTCAGGAACCATTTTCTTGGCTCTGAGTCAGAAGTGCCATTCTCTAACTTTTGGTATTTGGCATTTCTTCCCTGAATTCTATGGCTTAGAGTTTAACATTTTCTTCAAGAAAGACTCCGTGACATTGCTAGGGTTCACTTAGGTGCAAAGTGACACTATGTATTACTAGAAGAAAGACTAGGGGAAAGAAGAGTTGGCATGTTTGCATTACCTGGTCTTTTGTCTTAGTGCTGCCCAGAGAAATGGAAGTGTCTCTGCAAAGAACAAAATCAGGACATGTTTTTCTTAGTCCTTTTCTCTGATACATGTGTGCATATGTGTGCCAATACACCTGGGATCTAGGATCCTAATAGATTTATTGGTGATCAATAATTGCTGTGAGCCTACCAGAGTAATTTTTATGTTGCTGTTGCTGAGGGCTTTAAAAATAATCCAGACTTTGCTAATTTTCAGCCTTCTGTGTAAAGGAGGCAGCTGAGAAGATGCACCCAGTGACCATTATCCTTGCTTGGAATCCCCAGCTGGATGGTTCCCTCATGTAACCTGTCCTGGCTGTTGCTTTCAGGGGCAGCTCTTCCTCTTCTCTCCCAGATGCAGCAGTGCAGCTGCTTTTGGGAGCCGTTAGGCACTGCTGTATTGTGCTAATGCAAGGTTTCTCCTTCTCCATAGTATCCCTATTCTATAATATCACCATTCATCAAAGTGGTGGTGAAAGGAAGCAGAACTGTCTTAAGTTTCCATGTTCATTGCAGAACCCTAGTTTAACATAGATTTAGACAATGTATTTTTTCCTTAAATTGTGTATTGCTAGTCAATGTCGTACCTTGTACAATAATCATTAAAGCAAAACCACAGGGTAAACTATTCCCACCATTTAATGAATTAACCTGTTCAAGGAATATTTTCCAGAACCTTATAGCATATTAGGAAGGGCTTTGAAGTGATGATAGAGTGGTGCATATTTGAGAGAATGTACTTTCCTTGCATCAGGGCTGCATGCCTGATGGGATTTCCTGACATGGGCATGAGCACAGGACTGCTACGGGGGAGCACAGCTCAACTTGTATTTGTAGAAGTGCACCTGCCACAGGGGATTTGATCCATTACATCTCCACAAATGTGCTTTTCATTTTGTTTCTCACCCAAACTGTTCTTGAGTGGCATTCACTTGCTTGCTCTTTTGTTCTGAAGAATAATGGGTTTTGCTTGGAATTTTCCTTTTTTCAAGCAGCCCAAGCAGGGCTTCCTGAATCGGGGCACACTCCACAGCAGCAGCAGAGTAGGAAGCCACTCTTTCCTGAGAGAAGAGCTGTGATTTACGTTCTATTTCCTCCTGAAGAGTTCTAGGGATAAAAGAGCTGAATCCTAAAACATTATTTGCTGGGAGATACTCCAGAGCTCTATGGAATTTTGAGAGTGAGTTAAATCCTTGTGCTGATGCTTGGTATCTTGTTCTAGCCTTGGATGCAGCACTGCCTTGATAGTGCAGGAAAGGTCAAACCGGAGATCCATGGAAGGGGGAAGAATTCAAGGCTTTATTTTTTACTGTCTTGTTTCTCACATATTTGATTTAAACATGAAAAATAGATTCGTTCTTGCTTTAAAGGTCCTCCTGCAAAGCTGTGAGTCCATGAACAAGCTCAAGCACTTCGGCTCATGTATCAGTGAACCTTTCTGAGACTTGAGATGGAGCAAGAGACCTGAGAACTGGCAGGGAGGGGTGCCCAGGCTGGTGTCCATGAGATGTGCAGGTAGCTGCCTGTACCTCAGGTGCCCAGGAACTGGTGCATTAAAAGTACAAGTAACCCAGTTGAAGTCAGAGGCTGGAATGGCTGCTGTGATAGAGGAAAAATGTGTTGGGAAGAAAAGGGAAGGAGTGTTAGGGGCAAGAAGACTGCTGAAGGAGACTTATCTCCCTGAGTGGGATGTAAGAGCAAGTCAGGGTGCTGGATATGAAATTGGCTTCTCTGGTAAACTTGCCCTGGTGTGACTTCTACCATTGCTGAGCTGTGGAGGTTTTACAAATACACCAGGTAACAGCACATGTAATACATGCGTTCATTATTTATAATCTGGCAAAGTTCACATACTGCTTTTGCATGAATGGTGTTGGTTGATGATTGTGTTGGAAGCTTCTGTGATGATGATTTTAAAGCTTGTAGAGCAATAAACACAAATCCTGCAGTGCTGTGTATTGTAAAGTCCCCATTGTCAAACTGATCTGACGTTAGAGGACTGAATGTAGACAGCTGTGCAGATTTCTGTAAAGCTACACTGGTTTACATCAATGAGGGTTGTGGCCTAAAAGACTTGAGTATGTTTAACACAGTGCATTTGTCCAAAAATATGATGAAAAGTCTCTTTGCAGTGCCAAGAAAATTGTCCCACAAGCAGTGGAGCGCACTCAGTCCATCATTGCCAGTTCGGTCAAGGCTGAATAGCAACCGACAAGCCCCAGAACTGGGTAAATGCCCCTGTAATTTGTCTTCTGACACTGTACTGCCTGCAGATCTGCCAGGGAAATGGAAAAATGTGGAGAGAGCCCTGAGCAACCCGTCACAACACAATGAATCCAGCTTCCAAAACTATTGTAACTGGGATGCTGCTCTCCTCGCACATGCCAGCAGCTACAACAAGCTAAACAGAACAAAACAAAAGCAACAACCCTCCTCTTTGAAAGAAACAAGGGAGGGCGAAATCATATGATTTGATATTTTGTGAAAGTAGCATAAACATGGCAGTTCGTGCCGCAGGATTGGGAAACAAGAGGCAAGTCGAGATCCATGTAGGCTCCTTGCTTCAGGTCCCAGTTTTCATATGCCTCTGACCAGCAAGAACTCAAGGAAGCACAGAAGATTTTCCTTTTGGTCACGTTCTGCAACATGCACTTTGTTGTGGCAGTACATCCTGACATGGCTTAGGTGAAGTGGAGCAAGAACTGCTCATGCAGGTGGAAAATCTCCATTGGCACCCATAGGTGAGGTGCTGGAGGCACAGGGAATGGTCAGTACTATGTTGTTGTCTTCAGTATGAAGTGAGGGGAACTCAGCAAAAGGCTGGTTTTGAAGCTTAAGACCCTCAGGGTTTTGATGCAATGCAGTTGCTTGCTTTGCTTTGTGTCACGGACACGTAGGGTCACTCCAGGGATCTCCTGAATCTCCAGGGTGCTTTGAGAGACAATGCACCTTTCTGATCATGCCAGCATATAATGTCCAAGGTCTTTTCCTGTTGTGCCATGTTTCCTCTTTCTTTTTTCTTTTTTTTCCAGGCATGTTATTAAATACAATACTTTTTATTCATATAAAGTAGATTTTTCCTCCCGATAAATACATTCTTCAAACAGAACTTAATGGCAGAAATTTCCTGAGCAAAAATAAACCACATCTCTGGGTTGAAGCTGTGCTAGTGAGAAAACATAGCCCTTTTCATCTTCAAAGCACTGTGCAAACTTTAAATAATGGATTTTTTTTTTTTTAAATCAGGTCTGTGAAGTATGTATTAATGTTCCAGATGAAAGATGGGAACCAAGAAGAGAGGTTAAGTTAAAATTGTTGGGATTGGAGCCAGCTTTGGATACTCGCTGGGCTGCTTGGACCTATAGAATACGAGATTCATGGTTATTCACACTTCTGCCAGTCCACAGTCATAGAGTATCCTGAGTTAGAAGGGACTCACAAGGCTCATCAGTCCAGCTCTGCACATACACCCCAACAATCCCCCCCTGTGCATCCCTGAGAGCGGTGTCCAAACACTCCTGGAGCTCTGGCAGCCTCGGGGCTGTGCCCAGTCCCTGGGGAGCCTGGGCAGTGCCCAGCACCCTCTGGGGGAAGAACCCTTTCCTGATGTCCAACCTAAACCTCTCCTGACACAGCCTCAGGCCGTTCCCTCAGGTCCTGTCCCTGGGCACTGGAGAGGAGAGATCAGTGTCTGCCCCCTGGCTTTCTTTGTGAGGAAGCTGTAGAAATTATCTAGATGTAATAAAACTTACTAAAGTTGGTAGAGATTCACTAGGAATAAATTTGTTTAGCCTTATTTAAGTGCCAAGGAGCAGCACTGTTGAACAAATTGTTTCCGAGTTTCCAGTGTGCTTCATTCTGCAACCCAGGACAATCTGCCCCCTCACCCTGACACACCCAGAATTTCATTGTGGGCTTTTTTCTTTTTTTTTTTAAATTTCACTGAGGAATCTTTTATTGCTTTGGTATGAGATGCTGTGCTGTCCTTTCCTACAGCAAAGATACAAATGTGGCCTTGGTGCTACGCTAATGACCAATTTACTGATTTACAAGCACAGACCAGCGAACATGATCTGTTGTAAGTGTACAAGAACTCATAATTGGTATTAGTACTTGGCAGAACATGGAAGTCTAAACATCCCTCATTTCAGTCCCAGCAGCCACTGCTGGCAGTGTCCATCCATTACTCCCAATGCCCTGTGAGTTAGCAGGACCAGCTCAGAAAATGTTTTTAATGAATGTGTTAAACAGCTGAGAATGTTCTTAAGAGTGGGTTAAACCTGTTAGGCTTTGCCATTGGTATTAACTGTTCATAGGAAGTGTTTCTAGGACAAGAACCTCTTAAGGGTGTCAAGAAATAAAGTGTATTTGGAGTTTTCAGGCTCTGGAGAAATCTCAGCAGTACCTTTTGGAATGGATGTGCGATATTGCAGCGTGGTGAGTTTATGGTGTCCTGGCAGCTGTTAGGGTGGCTCAGCATGTTGTGATGGTAAGGTCTGTTTATTCCAAGCATGGTAACAGAAGCAACATTGTAACTTAACAGTTTAATTAATTTCATGACTCATTCTTGCAAATGTTACAGGGCAAATAAGAAGGAAATAGAAAATTAGGATAAGATCTGGGATATCTGAAGTGAGAGATTTTTAGTCCAAAATGTCATGCAGATGCCAGGCAATCACATTTGAACCAAATGAAAAAAAAAAGTTGATTTATAGGAGCAACTGTTGTTTATACACAGGTCACCAAAGGAGTACATTGTGGAAATTGGCAATAAATTAAGATGAACTGAAAGCAGGAGATGGGATGAAAGAGTGAGCCTACCCGAGTAATTCAAGCACAACCCAGTTGAAAGGTCAGGTTAGAGTGGTAGCTACTGTTCCCATGAGATCAGGATAGGGGAAGGCAGCCAGATGCTTCCCAGATCCTGTTTTATTGTCAGAAAGACTTTACTTACTATGGAGCAGGATTTCCATCTGCAACTTCAAACGGATGGCAGAGGGTTCAAAATGCAACCCATGGTCTGAAACTGGCTTCAGACATTCCTTGTTTTTATAAAGCAGTGCCCACAGCTACAGCTGGGCTTGGCAGTCATTGCCCTCAGAGCTGTACCAGGAACATCCGCGGGCAGGAGCAAAGGAAGAGGAAGCACTGCCCCTAAGTCTCCCTGGATTCCCCAGGTTTCCAGTGAAATCTGATTTCTTTGGCACTGGAATACCTGCTGCTGTTCGCAGTAGGCTGGGGCTTATGGCAGCTCTGTGGGGAAGTGAGCTTTTGAGAAGTCGTGTGTCACTTGGGTTCAGCTGTGCTGTTCAAAGCAGGCTGTTCTCTGCCTTTGAGACCTCAGCAAAGCTTCTGGGTGTAAGGACGGCTGAGTGTTCCTGCCTGCTCAGTCCTGGCTTGTTTTGTGTGCAGCTGCTTGAGTGAGTTTGGAAAACTCCAAGTGGAGCACAGAGGTTTCCATTCTCCAGAGAACAATGCTGTAGAAGTGGCTGGGAAGGTATTCCGAGAGGTATATCTGTGGGATAGCAGGGAGGTTCCCACATAGCACTGCGTGTGCATCCCTTGGTCGTAAGATTGCACTTCTGTCCACTCAGTCTTTGAATCAATAAGCAATAATAGGTGCTTGAGCATTATGAACAGTGACCACATTTGGACAAGACATTGTCTGGAAAGTTGTCATCTTTTCTGTTTGTTTTGGTTAAACTTGCCGTGCAGCCTTCTGCTGTGTTTTGGATTAAATCTTTCAGGCTTACCAGGAATGAACTAGTTACTAATCTTCAAAGGGAGTCTTTAAAAAAAAAGGAAGTGCTTTAGGAAATGCTGTTAAACATTGTTTACGTGTCTCTGTTTTTCTCGTCTTTTCCCCTGGACAAAAATCAATATTCCTTCCTACTGGTGAGAGGATGTAAAGCTACAGCAGGTGTTGGCTCTTCAGTACGTACAGATGAAGAAGGAAAGAGGACTGACTATTTGGGATTGATCTTTCCTCAGATTTTCAGAGGAACGTGGTATTATTCTCTTATTATAGCTTGTTTGGTGCTTTGTCTTCTCATGAGTAGATGAGAAGCGGCTGAAGTTCTTGTGCAGGTAGATTGATTGAAATTTTTTTTTTTTTGGCTTGCTCCTTACAGTTCACGTGGAAAGGTTTGTAGAGCATCCTATGACTTTTGGATAAAGGGCTGCGTGTGCTCAGATGAGAGATTCCAGTGCTGTGTAATGCACATGTATTTAAACAACACCAGTTATTTTAGAACTAAATTAGAAATATTAAGACATTACCTTATTTAGCATCTTTCTCTTCTGTGCCCGGCTTTGAATTGTTGTCCTTGACACAGAATATATAACAATTCCCTAGCTAGCGTGCCTTTACTGCCCAGCTGTGTGGGAGAGCCTGAAGCAAGCGGGTGATCCCTAAAAGGTTTTAATAATGTATGAATGGAATTAAACCAAATGTAGGTAAAATTTTGACCTTTTGAATCTGTGAAATTACAGACAGAGGCATCCTGGGAGAGGGGGTTTGATATATAGGTGCCCTGGGGGCAGGGAGAGGGCATTGTCACTGTGCGGGTGCGATGTTACAATGCTCTTGACTTACTGCCTTGTCACAAGGCAGCCCGGAAAGCCCCACGGGGTGGGAACGGCAGCTCTCCTGCTCCTGTGCAGCACCACAGAGCCTTTGGTTGGGATGTGAGGGCTGCCCACAGTGGCTGTTGGCAGAGGCAGCAGCTTGGAGACCTGTGGGATGTAGCTGCTCCAGAGGAGGTTTGTCCCTGCGGAGAGTGGATTTTATATCCTGCAGGTTACACAGGAACCGGGGCAAGGGATGGTGTGGGGGGAGCAGGGAGACTGGCTTCACTCCCTTTCTGTTCCACCTCTCCCAGCTTGATTTGGAGCTGGCAGCACGTTGCTCCAGAAAGAGGAGGTTGTGGGCTGGTGTGTGTGTGCTCACAAGCTTGTCCCACCTTCTGCTGGGATTTCTTCCTGGGGACACCTGGGATCCAGAGAAGGACGAAAACTGTGGGGCAGTGCAGCCACAGGATGAGGGTTTGGATGAATGGGATGCATCCCAGCTGTCACTGATTTAGGATTCTGCTGTGCCCTTGGAAGGTTAGAGGGTGGTTTTAATTTTGGTTCTTTTTTTTCCCTCTTCTTTATTCTTTCATGGTTATAAAATACTTTATCGATTTTATAAAATATGATCACAACAATTTAGGCTAATAAAAGGACTGAGCTACAAACTAAAGCTTCATCCTGGCAGCCTCTTTGCTGCATGAATAAAGATTCTGCACTGTGGCAAGTTGTACAGTAAAATCACACTAAGAAATAGCAGGGGAAACAACTAATAAAAACTGATATAAACCTCAGTTTTAAGAATTAATTCAAATAGAGCAGAAAACAATAAGTAATTTTGAAGGTGGTGATTGGAAAGGGGTGGAAATACTGCAGGCTTATAATTTTGTGTTTGCGTAAATCAAATTTAAGTAGTCTCATATTGCTGACTATGGAAAAACTATTCCGAATTGTAATTTTGTTGCAAGTGTTTCTTGTGAATGGTTTTATTAGGTTTTAGATAATATCAAATCTCTAAGGACAGGCCTGCAGCTGGAATAATTGTAGATTTTCTCTTGCTCTGCTATTTAAAAACTTGTTAACCATTTTGATCTCAAAGCAGAAATGCTGGTCCAGAGAAAAATGGGCTGGGACTATGAGAATCACAGCAGGGATCTGTGGCTCTCTGCTTTCCTTGTTTCATTGCAGCTAAAACACAAAAGAGACCAGATTTTGTTCTCCATTTGAGCTTTCATAAATTCAGATTAACCCCTTAGGAAAGCTCTTCAGGCTGTGTTTGGAGGCACAGCATGACTTGGGGAAGCAGGAGGTTTTTGGCTTCTGGCTTGGCTTTTGTTCACTGAGGATTTCCTGAGAGGATATAATTTTGAACAGTGGGCTCCAAGCAGCCACTAGCCATCATAAGTTATGTTTTAAATACTAGTGACTGGTCTTCATATGGCCTTGGAGGACTTGAGGAGAGGACAATGAGGGTTTGGTCTCAGTCATGAGCCTGTGACTGAACTGAGTTAGCAAAGGACTTGATGTTTTCACAGAAAACTTGTATAAGCCTCAAAGCTTCTTAGTAACTATTTATAAATTCATCTGTCTCCCAAGTAACTTTGTGCCCTTGTACGTAGTGCATCTGGCTTTAGGGGAGAGTCAGATTGAGTCTTCAGGAGATTGCCAGAAAACCAGTTCATCTTCTCTCTACAGGACAGGTCACTGCTGGCATTTGGATTTGGGCACTTCTGAGTGCTGTAGCCTTAGCCCTGTGCCTTGCCCTTGCTCACCGAGCCAGCAGCGTGGTGGGGACTGAGAAGCCCTTGTGCTGCAAATGCAAGGAGGGCAACCCCTGAGGGGGTCTGACTTGGGTGCAGGACCCAGAGGTTGTGATTCTCTGCAGTGCTCCCAGGCTTTATGTTCATTTGCCGAGTTTCTCCTCGATAAACAGCTATTCCAATGTTAGCAGGCCTTGACATAGTTACTTCCATGGCAGGGGGGAAAAATATCAGTGTAAGGCAGCTCCATTACATAACAAAGGTTATCTGGAGACACAGATACTCTGAAAGTCCTCTCTGTTCTTTTCTATTTCCAGGGACAATCAGCTTATTCTCATTTTAAGAGCTTACTATCAGTTCTGACCCATTTAAAATTCACCTGCCAATTGAATTGTATGACAGGACCTGGCTGACCCAGGAACAAAGGGAAATGTTCATATCTTATAATGAACTGCCACACACTGAGAGCTGAGAAGAAAAAAGGGAAAAAATAGAGTCAGCTCTATGAGAAACAAAACTTTTTTTCACAAGGCACGGAATAGGAGCTTTCTTACTAAAATATTGTAAGTGGCTTTGCTCTATTATCTATTAGCAGCTTCACATCCTTGAATCATTTATTATTTCACAAGAAGAGAAGTTTGCAAGTGGATGTTTCTCTGTGCATAGGCGCCTTCCCTTCTCTAATGATTAATTCTGCCTTCCACCCCTCTCCCAACAGAGAGCCAAGGACAGAGGATGGTCGGTCTGTGTGTGACCACGGGAATGACTCTGTCTGTCAGAAGGGAAATGCTGGCCGGTGGCTGTAGTTCCAAGGATCAGGACTGTAAAATGTATGGCCATTTGGAGAAACATCTGCCTTCTAAACTCCATGGCTGCATTTTTCCCATATTTAATGTTGGTTGGGTTTTTTGTTTGCTTTTTGGGATGCTGGTGGTTTTTTTTAGACATCTGTACTTATTAATAATTCATTTCACGTTAATTGCCATGTATGTGTGCAGGGATACCTGTTAGGTGATTATCTGACCTGGGACTGGGCTGCTGTGAACTTGGCAATGGGTTTAACTTCTTATTCATTGTTTTGCTTATTCTTTTACCTGTAACAGCTAAAGAAAAGTGAACACCATCAAAGCCAGTATGCATTTATTCCCCCATCCCTCCCCAGTGCAGGTGGGCTGTTCCTTCTGTGTTCCTTTACCAGTTCCCTTTTCTTTCCTAGAGGCAACTAATGGAAAAATGTGCACAAGGACAGCAAACAGAGAGATGATACCACCGAGAAAAGATACTGGGATTGAAGTTCCCAATGCCAAGGACTGTAGGACAGAGTCATTAGAACAACATCATTTCTAACAGTAGTAATTTGAGGTTCTTTGCTTCTTTAGGCTTCCTGAGGAATTGAGATCTTTTTATTCCCATCTTCTGCTTTTGGAAAGACAAGCAGTTGGTGATGGATGAGATGAACCAGATCACACAACTTCTCCTTAAGGGCTGTTCATTGTAGCTGTCACATGGTAGGGGATGGGGAAGAACTTTTTATGCCGTTGTTATTTTTCTTTTCAGAATGAAGATTTTAATTGATTCTGTTAAGTCTTGCCATTATTTGCCAGTTTGATAGGTTTGCACATCAATTCTAATTGGTACGGAAGTTGATCATGTTCTTACCACTGGCTTACAAGCAGGGCCAGTCACTGCTCTGTCCCACTTCCAGGGGGGTTAAAAGTGCCTTTGGTTTGTGCATGTGCAGCATCTTCCTCCCAAGGTGAGAAGCACGATGTCCTGGAAAAATCCTGCTTTCTCCTGTCTCAAAACAATCAGAGCAGGATGTGGCCTTTAGGGAGTGGCTGGTGAGCAGGGAGTGTTTTTAACACACAGGCATGAAGAGGATTCTCTTGATTTTTTAAAATAAGCTCTTCTGGGATTTCATCAGTTGCTCCCAGCTGGGCAAGGAAAGGTCTAATAATGGGAGGTTGTATCCCACGTCATCTTCTGTGGAATGATCAATGTCTGAAGTGATTGTGGCTGCACAGAGAGTCCCACTGGGCAAATTCTCATGCTCTGACAGAGGCTCCTGTCTGGTCATACAGACTTTCCAAGAGTAATTTTACCTGGCAGGAGAATGAGACTTTTTACTTATAAGCTGGTAGGATGGACTTCACCTTAGCAAAAGAAAAGATGGAATAAAGTGGTCAGGCTCACGTTGCCTTGCTTTTGGCTCTGTGCAGTTGAGCTCTTGCACTTGATACCTTAATCAGTAAATCCTCTTGTAGCAAAGCACTTGATAAAGTGTCACTGTAAGAGGGGAAAATAAAGGGGGGTGAACACTTCAGCAAGTTCCAAGCAGCCATGTGAGTTATGGACAGCAGGACTTCCCTGCTGGCTTTCATTTGTGGGGGAGATCTGCAAAGCTGCCTGAGGGTCCAGACCTCCTGTCAGGGATCTTTCGAGAGTCTTGCTGGAGGAATACGGAGCCTAGTAAGCCATTTTCAACAAATAACAACTTAAGTGGCTGTTAATGCTCTGGTAGCTGAGTGACTTATTTCACTTTCTGTCATTCTCATTGCCCCACTGCTTGCTCTCGAGGGATCTGGTTTAGGGTGCTCCCCCCAAAATGCAGGGCTTCAGGGGTTTTTTTTGTTACAGTCTGCATGAAGATAGGACAGCTGGAGGGGAAGGAGTTTGGCTGGAACACTCCTGGCTCTTGCCAGGTGAAGTTACCTCCTGATGGAAGTGTAAAATCAAGGGCACCACTGGTCTCCTCCTGAAGAACTGGCTTTGACTGTCCTGGTTGTAAAGTATTTGGGACTTTCCACTAAAAAATGTTCTGAAAGGATAAAAAAACTACTGTATGTTACTCAGCTGTAATAGGGACTGCAGCTTTTGGTCTTTCCCACCCCTCCCTCATTCTCAGGTTTCAGTCTCTGAGTTTGTCACAGATCTTAAAATTCTTAGTTCTGTTGCCTAAATCCTCATAGTTATTGTTGCTGAAGCTATTTGCTGATGTAATTTTTCAGGGCAGTAATGTAAGTACTGCTGTCCTCGGTTTATCAGCATTTTTTTCAAGACAATTTGTGCATCCAGAGCATTTCTTTAACACCGAGTTTTAAAAGTGCCTCACACATCAGTGCCAAAGGCAAAAGAAGGTATATTTCTTTCTTTTTTTCCTTCTTCCTCTTTTTTATGCAGCTGTTGGAAATAAAGAAATTGCAATGCACAGCTCCAGGTTGTTTATAACCAGTGTCTCTTGGCACCCAAAGCTGCCTGGCTTTCTTACATGTAAAGTTTTGCCCCGACATCGGGCCTAATTTATAGCTAATATCCAGGACAAGGAGAAGTCAAAGAAAAAGTGATGTTTCCTAGGGAATGAGAAGCCCTCGCCTGGCACTCATGAATTGCAAGGCTGAACTTTTTAAATGTGTCTCTCCTCCTCCTTTTGCTCGGTTTTGTTGCTGCCTCCAGTAACATTTTTCCTGACTATAGTACCATTGACTCCTGTGATAGTTTCATAGTTTCTGCTGTTTACACAGTTGTCACTTAAATTGTTGTGATTTAAATTTGCATGCAGAGTTGGTAAGTGCTCAGAGTTCACGGTGCTACCCCAAAGGTAATTTGTATTCTGGGTGCTAGAGTTGTCTTGGTAACACTTGGATGACTGCAAACCATTTGCAGAGGGGAAGTTTAATTCTGATATTGCTCACCGGTCCCAGTCCTGGGGATCCATCCAGGCCAGGCTGGATGGTGTTTGGTGGTGACAGAACCTTCTAACTTTACCTTGTGGACCAGGGTCTTCATAGGCTCTTACCTGTGCTGCTATTCAGAGAAAACTTTGGAGGAACATCTGAAAATGATTCCTCTACTTGTACCTTCATTTCTGACATACTGAGATGGAGGATGGTGTTCCTTCTGCTGGAGGCAGAATTCTTATCTCTGAAACTCAGTCTTCAGTTCTGATGCTACTTTTTAATTTCTGGAGGGTACTGATTAGCAGGGGCTACAGGTCACTTGCTGCACTGCCAATATCTATGGTGTAACAGATTTAAAAGATAAAAAAGATAATTAAAAAATCCTCAAGCCATGTTGACTTAAAATTGTACACACCAATTAATGTTTTTAGTGTATGTTAATGCTGGGCACCCAGAAAATTATCAAAGTATTGCAAGTTTAGGACTGCATACTCTAGTGGCCAGGCGTTTACAGACTCCTGTTGTGAATGGTCTAAAGCCATATTGCTGATTTTAAATTTTTTTATTGCTGAAAGGTGTCTGGTATTTCGTTCTGGCTGCCCTAGAGGGAAAGCATTGGTACTTTTATCACCTACAGGGACCCAGTAGAGAAAAGCAAGAAAGCATAATAAAACAGTTATCTCAGAGACATTTTCATGGTCACTGTCTCCTATAAATTCATGCATAGCTTTTCTTACGAAAATCACAGTGATAAAAGACTTAATCAGGAGACAAATGTTGATGCAATGTCCAGAGTTTCTGGGTTTTCTGCAGCAAAAAAATGCCTCTTCTGTAGTACATTTAAATCTGGACTTAAATAATACCAGTGTATTACTGCAATACATCTTGATGAAAGAGGCTTTTAGAGCTGATCTGAAGTGGTGTAGCTACAATGACTGAAGAGCAGACAGGCAATTTCTCACACCAGCTGAGGGCAGGGTGCACGTTGGGTATTTGGAATTACAGACTGAAATCTGTGGAGCTGTTTCTGCATCGGGCAAGAAATGCTTTCTCCACGTCTTGCTTTCCTTCCTTTTGTGAATGAACCACAGGAGAATAAAGCCAAAATCCACTTTTATATTGCTGGAAAAAAGCGATTAGGCTTTGATAGTGATTTATTTTCATAGAGTATTCTCCTTTTTATATCTCTGGATGGTTTCCATAAGTTTTACATAGATTAGTTACTTGGCCTCATGGGAAAAAAAAAGGTAAGAAACACATGGAGTGGGGAAGTAATAATTATTGGGAGGATTGTATCTATGGATGCCTTGGACTTATGGTACTTGATCTTTCAGCAGCGTTCATGTGGGACTCCATAAGCAGTAAAAAGTTCACAGTTCCATAAAAATTTATGTTCCCTTTATTCTCGTAAAACACAAGTAATCACAGAATAGTTTGGGTTGAAAGAAACCTTTAAAGGTCATCTAGTCCAACCCCCTGCCATGGGCAGGGATGTCTTCAACTAGATCAGGTTGCTCAGATTCCTGTCCAACCTGACTTTGAATGTTTCCAGGGATGGGGCATTCACCACCTCTCTGGGCGATGTGTGCCAGTGTTTTGCAGTGTTGTAAAAAATACCTTCTTTGTATCCTTCTATATTCCTTATAGCTTGTGTACTATATAAAAATTTCTTATTTTTTAGACTTGTATCTAAGTGCATGCTCCTTTGGATGCAGCCCAGGACACGTTTGGTTTCCGGGCAGTGAGTGCACCTCTCCAGGTCGTGTCCAGCCTCTCATCCACCAGCGACCCAAAGTCCCTGATAGGGCTGCTCTCAGTCCTTCTCAAATACTCTTGGAAATCAGTTCAAAGACACAGGAGACTTTGTAATGCTTGTCAGTCTTACTTTGTAAGGTTATGTTTTAAGATGCTTTTTTCTTGCAAAGTCACGGGAAGTGCTGATGAGCGTGACTGCTTAATAATGGAGTAAAAAGAGAAACTCCTGAAAGCAGAGGAATCTGTCTGCAGCTGATGCTGTGGTACCAGGGACATAGGGATTGCTTATGAAACTACACCTTCTCTGGGTTTGCTTTGGGATCCTTTCTCCACAGGGCACTAACGGATGGAATGCTGCATAGAACCAAAGGCAGGATGCTCCATCCACATGGCTTTGTTGCATTTGGCTGGAAGGGACTTCGTTTGTTAAATCAGGGGAAAACTCAATTCATCAACATCTCCTTGCACAAAGGGGGAGGGTTGTTTGTGTTTAAAGGCAGCAGGCAAATTGGTTTCTCTTTGTCTTGGCCTTCCTGTGCCATTGCCTTGCTACTCCTCCATCTCCAGCAAGAGACTCACAGGTCCTTTGTTGCCTCCTGCTCATTTCCATGGCAGCCGATCCCGGCGTGGCAGGCCCAGGCCAAACAGCACCGCGTGGATGAGCCACGGGGAAGGAAACTGCCGAGTGTGGGAGCAGGGGAGAGCACGAGCAAGAATGGAGCCTGTCAGTAAGACTGGCTGTTTGTAATTGCATAAATTCCATCCAGTGCATCCCATGGTTTCAAGGCCCTGGAAGCTGTAAATAATGTGTTTTAATTAATGGGTTGCCAGGAGCTTTAAAGGAAATCAGATTGGACCGAGGGCTGCAGAATTCGGCAGCTGTGGTGGCTGGAGCATTCGAGCAGTTTGACTAACTGCTGGTTGTTCATTTTATTTTAATTAAATGACTTGCAGAACTGAAAGCTTCTGCCATCCTCACCTGGGTACTGTTGAAATCCATGAGGTATGGAGCTGGGGAATTGGGCAGAACTGGTTGACAATAGCAGCAGAGAGACTTTGAAGACTGTGCAGGGCTGTTAACTTCAAAGTCATGCAAATTGCAACATTTCCTGTATTGAATTCCTTTGTGTGATCCTTGTGGATCGGGTTTTACATTTTCTGCATGTCCAGTGTGGTTGGTGGTGACCAAGAAGCCTCTCATTTCCACCCTGTGTTAGCTGAGCTTTATGGCTGGCAGTGAGAAAGGAGCAGTTGCTCTTTGCAAACGTGTAAAGTCCTGTGTGCTGTACGCGTGATTCATGTAGCATTTGGTGACACACTGAGCTGCAGAAAGGAGCAGAATGAGCAGTGTAAGGGCCACTGAAGGGAAGTTTTTAATGCCTTTTCCTGTCAGTATCTCCCAGCACAGCCAGGGTTGGGGACTGACTGTCTCTGTCTCATTTTCTCTCAGTGATCACTGGGGTTAATGGTGCTACCCTGTGGCATGGGGATGTGGTGGATAGGAGGTGTCAAAGATGGAGCTATGCCAGTAGAAGTGGGAACACAGGGGTACCTCAGATGGGTAGATAAAAGGGGATTGTCGATCCCTGGTGGGGTTCAGCTTACCAACAATCTGCCTGCTGCTCCCCCGACCTCAGATCACAGCAACTGGAGAGTAAGGGGAAATGTGCCCACTAAAAATGTTGACATGGTTCCACCATCTGCTTCTACTGTATTAACTTTCCTGACTAATTGCATGTGTGATGCTGTGCCACATGGTAGCTTTGTTCTTTACATCAAGAGACAAAGCTGCTTTGTGTTTCCTGTGGACCTTTGAACCACACTTGCCATTGAAGGCCCTGTCAGTGTGACACAGTAGCTGTTGATGTCTTCTTGCCTTGATGATTAGAGAGCTCCAAATAAGTGATCTTGGTCATACTTGTTAATAGGTTAAAGGCTATGGTTGCATGCATCATAATTTCCATGTTGTGCCTATTCAATTCCCATCCCCAGGGTACGAGTATTTAATATTGCAATGCACAAAAGCATTTGACAACACACAGTGATGGGTGAAGAGTATCATGCTTGAATGGGGGAGCTGTGTGACCGATGGCCAACTCTTAACCTGAGCACTTGCCTTAATGCAGTGCAGGAGCCCATCCGCTCGCGCTTCCTGGCACGGTATTAGCAGACATTTGTTTGGCGCTGTTCCGCCGCAACAGACTTGGATCAGAGGATGAACCTGCTGTTCAGTCTGAAACGATGCTGGCTTTGGAGACGGGCTTGAAAATGATTTTGTGTGCAATCCCTTACAATTCCCAGGGCTCTGATTCAGTGGTCTTAAAAAGCAAGATCCCTGGCAAATTAGTCATTGGATGCAATTAATGTCTTCTTTACAGAGCAGCTAACAGAGCTGTAGAAAAGGTGTCTTCACAGGTGCGTGCACAGGGACATCTGTGGCACTGGTCTGTCTAAAGATCATTAACAATCAGGGTCTATTGTTTGGTTTTTTTAATTAGCATGGACATTCCCAATGTGTTGCTGCCCAGTTAATTCACTTTAGGTTCTTTTACCGTAGCTATTGGTGTGATATAAGAATGCTTTCAGTAGTGTTTGTTACAGCATAAGGGGTTTCTGTGTGGTTTTTTGGTTTTGCGGCATTCCAATTCCAAATAGAATTTTCCATTTCTATTTTTGTTGTCTGAAGGAGTTACATACTTCAGGACTATGAACAAAGGTCCAAAAAGGGGAACTTTCTAAAGTAACCCTAGGAAAAAATTTTTGCTTCAGAAGTGCCATCATTTTGTTAACAACAAAGTAAATGGAAAAAGGGAACGAAGCTGAAAACTCTAGATTTAAGTCTTTAGAAAAATTTCTGTTCCTTTTATTGTTATTGACTCTTCATTCTTCCAAGACACTTCAGTGGGTATTTTAGTTGTAAGATTTTAGCCTC
The DNA here is from genome assembly GCA_013398015.1 of Oreocharis arfaki. Taxonomy (NCBI): domain Eukaryota; kingdom Metazoa; phylum Chordata; class Aves; order Passeriformes; family Paramythiidae; genus Oreocharis; species Oreocharis arfaki. Next base: position 418,925 of record VZRR01011764.1, read on the forward strand.
CCAGAAAGTAAACCATGGCACATGGGGTTTTTTCTTAACTGTATACAGGGTTTCTTGCATGTTTTACTCTGCAACTTATTGATTAAAGTAGGAACAGACGAAAAAGAGCAAACATCGATCCAACATTAAGCAACTGGACTGTGTATAAATTGACATAAAATGCAGTGCTGCTAGTTCTAATAAAAAATGCATAAATGCAGCAGGACCAAGCAAAGTAACAGCTTCATTCCCCCTACTCTTGGCTGCCAAACGGAATGCTCAGGTGTGTTGTTGCACATGTAATTCCCTAACTGGAAGCACAAACCCTCGTCACCTTTCCCTACTGTCCTCCCACATGGATTTGTGCACGGAACCAGCAATACCTCCTCAGGCATCCCAGGTCTGTTACACTTCTTGTGTCCCCTCTCCCTATTTCCTACCCATACAAGGCATCCTTTTGCCACTGCGTGGATCGAGTCTTCAAGTCTCTGATTTAGGCCGTTGATCCTGACCCTTGATGAGCCTTTGCTTTTTTCCTTTTTGTTTCCATTTCTTTGTTTTCCTAGAAGTTGGGAGCTTTGCATTGACTTCTGTCGGGTTTCCAGCGTGTCCTTAGATTTGGGTAATTTATGTGACAGGTCAGAGATACTTATGCTCTTAGTAATTACCACATTTTTGGAAACATAAAATGCTCTTGCATAGGAATGTCCTGCACGTGTGTTTTACCGTGCTTACAAACACAGAGCTTGCAGGTGTAAATATCAGGTTACTGTTTTTCCACACAGTTGTAAGGAACAGTATGCAGCCTGGACCCAGGCCAGGTTCTGCAAAACAGAGTTTAAACGGTGTTTGTTTCTCTTTGGCTGTTTTTAAGGCTGATTTGCAGAGGAAGTGACTTTGCCTGCAGTTCTGGGGACCCCCAGTGTGTAATGATGCTGCTCTGCTCTCAGTGGCAAAGGTGGCTGCTGGAATTGCTGCTGCTCCCCCGCAGATGTTTTGTGCTCTCACAGCCCATGTCGGCCCAGTGAGCTGAGCCACAAAGCACACGCAGCTGTGCTAGGGCAAACCCTACCAGAGCAGTGACAAACGTGCAGCCAGGGGCTGAGGCTTGCCAGGAATGCCTGATGCTGATTTGAACCCCAGATCATGCAGCTGCAGTGAAAGCGTGACAGGGAGTTCATCGTACCTGGCTCTGAGCAGGGTTTAGGGCCCCTGGGTTTACCTCCTGCGTGCAAACTTGGTGTGAAATTCTGCTGGAGGTGCCGTGTTTTGCTTTGGTGCACTTTAACCTCACAGTGTGTACACTAAATTCAGACAACGAGAACTTAAATGCTGTGTCCAAGCTGTGAAAGGCAGATTCTGCACCTGTAAACTCCAGGTTTGCTATGTTTCAGTGTGACAGTATGAGCCAGGTAAGAAAATGAGACACTTCAAGCTTCAGGGGTATTCTTTGCTATCCTCTCCACTGGTCTTGGAGATTTTCTTACCACCATCAATGAAAAAAGAATCATAGTTAAAAACAAATAGAGCAGAGAGCAGTGACTATATAGGGAGGCCTTCGTTTACCTTATATCTCACTCAGTGAAAGAATCTGCATTCACACATCTTTGTCTCTTTTCTCTATCTGTGCTCACGTTCCTCAATCTCATTTCTCTCATTTTCTGCATAACTGAAGGCAATTTTATCCATCAAGTATGGCTGTTCTCTTTCCCTGGTACCTGTCTGATAAGCTGTGGGCATATGTGTAGGTGGCAACCAAAATTGCTCCATCAACTCAACCACTTCTGCTTTTCTGTCTTACTATATTTGCTCTCAGAAATAGCTTTCAGTCTGTTTTGTCCTCAGGAAACCTGGCTTTTGTCATTGGGGGTTTGACTCAGGGCACCAGGGACTTTTATCATCAGGGGCTTTGACTTAGGGCTGGGGGTTATAAAAGCTGTACTGAAAGCAGACATCATAGAGTGTCATAAAAACATCTGAGACCAGTTTTGCACAGAGACCACTGAGACCAGTGATTATTCATGGACTTTGGTGATGTTTCATCAGGGTAGAATATGGCCCCTAGTGTTCAATTCCCAGAAACAGAAAGGCTGAATAATATTAAGTGCCTCTTGAGGAATTTGTGGACATCCTTCATTGTGAAATAACGTACATGTAGTTGCCACCCCAAGAGCTTCTGTCTTGCAACAATGTCTTGCTTGTTAAAAGAAGGCAAAACAAAACCCAGAGAGACAGACAGAGCTGGCAATTCTGTCAGCAAAAGTCAGTGTGGATGAGCTTCAGTCAAAGAAATATTTAGAAACAAACTGGAAAGTCGGAGCATACCGAATCCTTTGAAAAGGTCATGACTGCAGCAATATGGAGTTCTGGAAACACGTTCAGCTTCCACAGCAGAGCGATGGCTGCTCTTTTCCACACAGAGGAAATCTTGACTTTAGCGTAAGATGCGGCTACTGCACCATCAAATGTGGTGGAAAGACGTGGGCAGGCCCTTGGCTATGCCACAGATCTGCTGCGTGAGTTCTGGCACATCATTTAATGTCTCTGTGTGCATGTACCTGTAAGGGAGGACGTGACTTGTGCGTTTTCAAGTTCTCAGATCTTTTAAGGAGAGCAAGTTTTCTGATAGCCTTTTCATTCAGTGCTGCCTTGTATAACCTTTGTAGTAAGAAAAATTCCATTTACTGAAGGCAAACCTTGTCTATGCACTTGGCAGCTTCTTGTCACTGTTGCTGCTGGATGAGGAAGAGCCTCGGTGAGACTTTGTCAGTGGCACGTTTTGACACTGAGTGCTGGGTGGTTTTTCACACCTGCTCACACAGCAGTGAGGCTGATGGTAACATCCAGAGGTGACTGCAGGCTGGACAGGGCTGTCAGCCTATTGCTGAGCAAAGCTGGAGTGTATTTCAGGTGCTGTAGGAAAATCTGTCCCTTCTTCCCCCTTCCTCTGCAGAAGGACATGATTTTCCAATGTACAAGTACAGTGTGGGAGAAACTGGTTGGTTTTCTTATGGGTTTGTTTGTTGTTTTTTAAATTCCAGAGACTTGAACGTTGAGGTGATGTGGGTTCCTGAAGAATAAAGATGAGGAAATTGTCACAAAACTTGGGTTTGTGACAGCTTAAAAGATGACTGATGCTTTATAAGTGGGTTTTTAGAAATGGAGAAAGCTGAGGGAAGAATGGAGGGAGCAGATGTTGGAGGGAGCCTTGCTTGAAGGAGTGTGGGGCACGTTCGTTCCTCTGAAGTGAGTGAGGCAGTACTTGAGCTTTCTGCTTGGGCTGTTCCCAGCTGCGAAGCTCCCTAGGACAAAGCCCCAGAGCCCTGACTAAGCCTTCAAACTTGCAAGGAGAAGTTGTCCTGAATACCAAGCAGTGTGTTTGACAGACCTCTAATGCCCTCAAAGGAGCATGCCAGTCCAAGTGGATGTTTTTGTCCTTGATTTCTCTTCTGGGAAGAAGAAAAATCCTGCTTTCCCTATTGGTGAAACATGGTTTGTAGGGACAAATACTGCATTCATTAGATCAACCTTTGAGCATACAGCCCTTCTTAAAGACTGAAACAACAACAGCAACCTGAGGACAGGTTGGGGAAAAATATTGTTCTGTTTTACCTTGATTTATGTGAGTAAATTTAGGAAGGAAGGCCTGTATTTGTTAGCTGAAGTCACTTTAATTTCATACATGAAAACAATGTTGTTTCAGCGTTCTGCTTTTCATAGGTTTCAATTAGGTTCTGACATTTTCCTTACATTGAATTCAGTGTTAAACATGTACTTAAATAATTCTGAATAGGAGGTTTGCACATATTACCATTTAAAATGCACAAAAGTGGACACCTTTGATACTAATGAAAAATCACAGGTGACATCTCTTTTTCTTCTTTTGAAGTCATTGGTTTGATTTGATTGATCTGAGGGGCTTCAGGCTCTGCAGCTGCATGTTTTGGTTACTTGAGCAGCAGCTTCAGGCAGCCCCAGAGCCTCTGACTGGGCTTCTGTCAATGGGGCGTTGTTTTCTGGGGCTGTTTCAGGGGGTCTTGGGGAGAAGTTTCTTTAGAATGTGTTTCATGTGGAGTATCAAAGGGACCGTGGTCTGTGCCTGAGCACTGGCTCTTTGAGGGGATCTGATTAATCTTGCTTTATAAAAGTAATTGCCTGCTGAGATGGCAGCGTCAAAAAAAGTAGCCAGATTCAGAGAATGGTTAAATATTCCCTTTCACTACTTCAAGGTGTCCTTAGTTGTCTGAAAATGAAAAGGACCTGACGATTCACATCCACTAGGATTTTCTGATATTTTGACTCTTGGATCTTCTCTGTTGCCATTTTGTAGCTGCAAACCAGCACGTTCCTGGGATTCCCATGCCAAGGATTTGGCAGCAGTGGCCGTGGCAGAGGTGCTGTGAGGGGTCAGGCTCCCAGCACAAGGTGTTTGGATGCCTAAAGCAGGGAATGTGGTGCTGTGTGCTCACCTGCTGGGAGGAGGAAGCCTCTGCAGGGCGGGTTGTCCCACACTCCCTGTGACACTTCCTCCTTTGCAAAATCAACAGCAGGAACTGAGAGGACTCGGGCTGCAGATGTAGGTTAGGATTTTCAGATCTCCTTAAGACAACGAAGACATTCTTTTGGTATAAAACTTGATCAAAGGATTGGGGATCAATAGCACAGATTCTTTTTGAAGGGCAGAGATGCTGTCAAAGTATGTGGTTAGGGCTCAGTCTCCTGCTTCAAGTGTTTTCTGAGTTTGGGAGTATATATCAAGTTTGTGGTGAACATAACTTTGAATTTAGAAGTTTTTTTAGATTGTTTTCTTCTGTTGCTGGGAATTTCTGTTTGGGAGTGGCATTTGCAGTGTCCTGGTGGCTGTGTTTGTAACTCAGGACCTGACTGAGGTTATAAACTGAAAACAACTGTTTGCTGTGGAGTTTTGTGTAGCCCAGAAGCTCTCTCGAGCTGAATCATGAGCACAGCCCTTACCTTTCTCTGGGAAGCAGAAAACCTCATTGGGCCAAGCCAGAGATTGAGCTGGGGTATGTTCTGCTCACTGTGGCACTGGACTGATGGAGGTCCTTGGGAGGTGCAGTGACCCATAATAATGATGTCTTTTGTTCTGGGAGGAGCTGGCTGGTGTCCCATTACCCACCGAGCTGTGGCTGGCACCTCTCAGGGCAGGCTGGTGCTGATGGGCTGTGTTTAAGCTCCTGAACTCCTGCAAGGCTGCTTCTCTTCTTCTCATATGGAGCCTTGTCAGTGGCTCTGATAAGCCACTGATCAAAGTTACCATTGAAGTTTCCCAGCATGAAATGAAACCCTGGTTTGTGAATTTCAATGTCTCTGGCCTACCATCATCTTCCCGTTGTCACCTCCTACAGGGTGTGCTGTTTAATTGCTGCAGAAGGATCGCAGCGAAACTTCCATTGTAAGCTTTTTTTACTTTATTTTGTTACATTTTTACAGCAGCTTGGGTGAAACTGTTTTCTGCAAGAAGACTGAATATTGGCTGCAAATGAGAGCAGATACGTCCCAGTTTGATGGGAAGTCTGGTGTTGATTCAGAAGTTAAAATAGGAGCAGGATCTGCGTAAAGGAATGAGGGTAGTGGAACAAATTAAACCACTTTTCAGTGAGTTCGGTGTCTGGGCTTTTTAATCCCTAATTGCTACCTTCCCTCTGCCATAAACCCACCTTGGGAGGAGATGCAGAGTCTGGGCAGCCCCGGCTGACGGGCAGCACATGGAACACATCAGCCCGGGGGCTGCTTTCTGCCCTTATCTCCCTCTTTGGAGCTGTGATTTTGATTGTTCTCTATTCAGCTCCCAATTTTATGAAACTCGTGGGATTAGACTTATTTTCCACATCTTTCCCATCTTTTAGAATTGGTAGAAGTTGGCCAACAGTTACTGAGGGGAGAAAATGGGGAGGGGGCACAGTTTGCAGGGTCTTTGTGGGTTAACACTCAAGGATGCTCTCATTGGCCTGGTTTTCTGTCTGGATACATAACCCAGAGTTTGAACAAAACCCTTTGTCTAAAAATCCTATGTTTGAGTGTTATTACTATATAGGGTTCATTCTCTTATGGGGAAAAAAACAAACCCTTATTTTCAAGTGTCCTTTACAGGCAAGTTGTAATAAGAAAATATGCTTTTTATGTGCTTTTACATTCCTGCTGCTGTTGAGCAGCTACAGAGAACTGTTGATTATAAGAGAGGAAATATAGTCATTCTGCTTTTCAGCTGTTGGTTTGGGGAAACTGGGAGTAGCAAGAAATGAAACTATTTTAAAGTTGGGTGTTGCTTAATATTACGGATGTGCAAGACAGGAATAAATGAGTCATGAATAGGAAATTGAATCATGAGGGGCCTGGTGTCTTGTAAGGAGTAACTGAAAAGATGGACCCGCCTTGTAAAGCCTCTAAAACTGAGGCAAAAGTTGAGTGAGATTAAATGAAGTGACTGAGGGCAGTGGGAGGATATTGGGTTCATTAGAAAGAGGAAGAAATAATAAGTCCTGGACTTTTCTGTTAGATTCAGATACCTTGTTTGTGTTAGGGTCAGGAAACTGATCTTTCAGAAGCAGGTGTTTTTGGAAGTTGGAAGTCACATTTATATCATCCAGTCCCTGCTCCTAGCCAGTACAGAGCTTGTTTCTTTCAGTGTATATTTATTCCCTCCAGTCTAATTAAACATGTCCCCAGTCACTGCTTTTTTGTGAATTCACTCTATTGATGTTCATGTTCTAAACCACTCTCCCTGGGTTCTCAGCTCTTAATTTGCTGCAGGAATGACTCCTGAATCCTTACTTGCTGTTCAGGATAAGAGACGTGAGTAATGGAACGGAAAAGGACATTTTTGGAAAATGAGGGGCTATGTTGGGTTTGATGCAGTTTTATTTAAAATTTAGCATGTTAGGGTATTTTTCTGTCACTGCTGGGTAAAGTTGAAACCTTCTTTCCCTCTTCCCTTGCCTTTCTTTGTGGGAGAACAGAAGCAGGAATGACTGACTTTAGCTAAAGCCTCCTTTGGAGAGCTGCCCAAGCCAGGGCTCGTTGCCTGTGGGAGCTGAGTCCCACGGTCTCACAGGCTCTGGTCGAGTTCCTGACAGATCCGTCCACCTGCACGTGTGGGAAAGGAAAAGCGGGAACTAAAGGCAAATGGAGCAAGAGTCGAAAGAGAGGCAGAGCCTCTTTGGTGTCACTGGTGCATCCGAGCAGGGGAGGAGATGAAAGGCTCCGTGCACGCTTCGGGAGCCGTCTCTCTTCTCCTTCCAGGTATCGGTTTGCCCCCCGAGGAGCAGAGGCTCAGGGATGCTGTGACTACTCACTCTTGTTTGTTTATGTTCATTTAGAAGAGACGTGTGAGCAGAGCTGCCTGAGCTGCTTACGGCAAAGGAAATGGATCTCACGGGGACAATTAATTTTGCTTGACTATTTCTGAGCCAGGTGAAACCGTAAAACGAACCCATGTCCTCCCTATTGTCTAAAAGGGATGTATTTATTTATTTTACGTTTTAATGCACCGCTGGCAATTTATGGTGTGAGCCTCAATGAATTATTGATAGAAGGAAGGTATGTAACATGGGAGATTAATAAAAAGGGTTCTCAGACTTCAAAAAGAAAAAGGAAGGAAAAGATAGAGAGCTGATATTTTAATTAACTGCTCCCTGCCTGCATTGTGATCCCAGAGACATGAGAATTGAGTGCCAGAAGGTAAATCTGGTTGGAAATAAAGTGATTCCAGTCTTGTATTAGAGGTGAGAAGTGAGGCAGTGCTTCAGTATTCTCACAGTTTGAATGATCTGAGTTGCTGTTTGCAACAGAAAGTGGAGTTATTGGAGACAGTCTGCAGAGCTCTGACCCAGTGCTGGAGAGTAATAATAATAAAAAATAATAGCAAATAAAAGATAGCATTTAAAATATAAATAACAAAAAGCAAAAAAAAAATTAAAATAGCAGAAGTAAATACATGAATCATAAAAAGGTTTGATCTCCCCCTCTCTTAATCCTGTTCCTTGGAGAGATTAGACAATTTAGATTCAAACAAAGGACCAAACACTTTTGTATCCTGCTGATTTATGGCATGGGACTGCTGGACCTTCAGGAGAGTGTGGGGACACAATGACACTTCTGGATTCGGCCACTGCTGGTGAGTGGTTGTGCCCAGCTTCATTGTGCCAAAGAGAGGGAGCACACGAACACCTTCTGAGGGACAGCCTGGCACTGGCAGTAACGCTTTGCTGCCCCTTTTGTGAGCCCTGGCAAGGAGCTGATTGTGGTGCGTGAGGAGGAGCAGTGGCAGTGGCAGGCCCTCGGTGCCACCATCTGCTGGGAGCAGGTTGGCCGTGCGAAGGGAGTGCCCGTGCCACTCCTCCCTGGGGCTGGCCCCTCACTCCTGAGTCCCCGTGTCCCGGAAATATATCACACTGTGAGACTGATGGCAAAAGGAGAGGTTTGTTTTGAGGCACTATAGTAGTTTCATTGCTATTTGGATCTCTAGAGAATAAGTTAAAGGATAGTTTTGCTCTGGAAAGCAAGATATTAGGGCATTGAGAGAGCGAGTACAAAACAAAATACATTTTAAAAATTAGGTTTCTAATATCTCCAGTATTACTCTGGTCTCTCCTTTCTGGATGAGGCTGTGATTGTTTCATTTGTAGAAGCCACAACCTTCCCTTAAGAGCAGATAGCAACATTTTACCCAGTGAGCTTCCCAGCGAGCAGGAGAGTGCTCTCACTTCAGCTAAGCATGGGTATCCTCTCAGTATCAGCATTTCTGGCCATTAAATACATTGGATTCATTAAGACTTGCATTAAATACCCCAGAAGTGATGTGCAATAGCCAGTTTTGCAAGCTTTGGATTTCTAAAAGGAGATATTTGGGAGAAAGTCTTTTCCCTCTGATAACAGATGTGCAATGTCCTCCTTGGTATGACTGGTCTCTTGTAAAGCTGTTGTTTTATTTGGATTTTTTTTTTATCCTATATTAGTTCATAATATGTTTTTGAATGGCTGAAGAGAAAATTGAAAATAGTTCTTTTTTATTATTTATTTATTATTATTATTTTCCAGAATCTGGTTCATTGCTCAACAAAAGGGGAGTAAGTGTATGTTCTCTTTATAAAGTGCATCCTGAGAGATTGTACAGCTGCTTAGTGGTGCTTTGCAGTGTTTTCCTGCTGGATGTCTGCTCAGGGAAGCTGTATTTTTTGTGTGCTAGAAAATGAGTGCTTTATTTCAGCCATGTAGGTCTCCCCAGTACCTCACACAGAAATGCTCCTTGTTTCCTGTGTGGGCACGTGAGTGATATTTAACATGACTCCCTCCCTGACAGCAGCTCATGTAGGAAAACAAGAAAGGAAAGTAAAAGATCAAACCCCAGAGGCTTATTTGTTGTGTTTAATGCTTTGAAAATGTTTGCTGGAAGAAGTATTGATGTAGCAATGTGTGTGTGCCTGACTTGTAAGAGGGAATGGCTTGTCAAGCCCACGTCTCACTCTGAGGGCAGCTAAGCCATGGAACAGGTTGCCCAGGGAGGTTGTGCTGGCTCTATCTTGGGTTTTTTTTCCTACCAGACTGGATAAAACACAGAATAGCCTGGTCTGACCTCAGAGCTGAGCCTGTCTTGAGCAGGAGGTTGGGCTTGGTGACCTCCTGAGGTCCTTCATTACCTGAATTTTCCTGTGATCCTATTAGGTTGTGAGCAGCTTGGCAGGGGAAGGAGACAAATCTCCCTGCCGGCACTTCCTGTGTCAGTTGATGGCTAACAAAGGTAGATACCAGTTAGCCAGAGAACATTTCACTTCAAAGTGGTGACACTGAGCCCCAGCCCTTGCTCAGGACTCAGCAGAAAAGCCACTGAAGTCACCACTGCAAAAGCAGTGAGTGAGTGGTGGTCACATCAACACTGAGGCCTCAGCCTGAAGGGACCAAATATATGTAGAATTTTCTCTTTCTGCTGCAGTGGGAAGATGCAGAATTGCAGAGCACGTGGTGCTGCACCACTGGCACAGAGGAATAGACCAATTAATTGCTCGAGTTCATGTCTTACATCTTTTTCAAGCTCTAGATTAATGCAAGCAAAGCAAAGAGCGTGGAGTGGTTGACATTTAATGAAATGAATGTTAGTGTTTGAAGGAGTGCTTCATGATCATCTACTGTGGTGACAGATGTACTAACAAGCCATGAATAGATGGCATAGATAGAAACATTATTATTTAGATTATAGTACTCAAAAGGTGATACTTGTTTGTCTTGCCTGTCTGTAAATCATGCAGCATGCTTTCAGTTCCATGAAGGCAGCAGCTTTTTATAGTAAAAGCCTTAGAAAATTATTACGAAAAATATCATCCCTGTTTTTTTAATGGCTGGAAAAAGACATAGAAGGGTGAATCCTTGTCAGGTAATGGAGGGATAAGAGTTCAAGTGAGAAGAAACGCCCATCTATGATGTATGTGGGACTCTGTCATGAAGAAGCAATATTGAATGTGAAATAAATCCTGTTGGTACAGGGCAATCCGTATCATCCTCGGTGGGGTTGGGTGCAACGGAGATCTTCTGCACTGTTTGTATTCATGCCAAGTACTTTCTCCTTTTCTTGCAGCAAAGAAAACTTGTGCTGAGTCAGATTTCACTTGTGACAATGGGCACTGCATCCCAGCCAGGTGGAAATGTGACGGCGAAGAAGAATGTCCTGACGGGTCAGATGAATCAGAAGCAGCCTGCAGTGAGTAGCACAACGTGGTGTTTCTCAGACATGTTCTCTTATCAAAGCACAGAGAAACTGAAGCTGTTATTCCCAGCACTTGCAGGATGATCTGTCAATTTATGCCTCTGTTAGAACAAAAATTACAGACACAAAAGATTCAGGTCATTCAAACCACACGGTTTACAAACTTTGAAATGTACCAGTTTTCCAGACTATGATACAGGCAGTGCTGTCTAGTCTGGGTTTCTGTCTGCAAGGGAATTGTAAACATCTTGAGCTGCTTGTCAGGCTCATGATCAGCAGCAGTATGAAAAGTGTCACACTCACCTGGGATCAGGCTTTTTGGAAACTCAGATTTGGTGTTTTGCATGGTAACATTTTGGGGTTTATCATCACTGCAGACAGCACTTCTGTTATTACAGAGGAGCTTTGCAATGTTACAGCATTGCTCAATCTTCATATTTTGTTTTTCCTTTGGGAACAAATGAAAAAAGCAGCAGATGAAAGATGAGCTATGTATGACAACTAAAGCTGAGAGTAAGCATGATAGATGTTCCTGCAGGTGACACCCTTTAAAAACCAGTAAGTAAAAAGAACATTCTTGATTTTCATGTCGTGCATTTTATCATGTACTTTTGAGGAGGCCCATTTGTGCTCCATTGTTCTAGAACTGTGAAGGGTTGTCTGATGTTGAGTTGAAGGGAATCCCAGGGATATTTTAATGAAAATACTAATATGTAGACTTTTATTTGTGTGCTTACTTGTATCTGCAGATTTGTTCTTGCCAGAGCAAGAAACTAATACAGGCCATTCTATTGAATTTCCAGTCATGTACTTCACAAATATTCCCATGAGTCAGAAGCAGTGTTGGAGGAAGTATTTTATCAGATCTCACCAGAATCGGCTACATAGAGGACTTCAAAATCAGCCATACTTTTATTTTTAATCCTGGTACCAGTCCTACTTTCTCCTTAATTAAGGGAGATGAATGCACTTCTCTTGCATAAAATGAATTGAATCATTTTTGCAGCCGCATACAGGCTACAGAAAAAATTACCTCAATAAGTACATTAACATATTTATGCACTGTATTTGTTGGTCTTTCACCCTGCATCTTCCTTAGTTAAAAGCTGTCTCATTAATGCTACTCCCACTACCTGATTGTCTGGAGGGGGGGATGAATAACTAAGCAGCTTCATTTGCTGCAGTCTCTGCCTGCAAACCTCATGTCAGAGGCCATAGCACAAGCTGTGGATAGGCCATGCAGCACTGAGATCCCTGATGATTTCAGTTAATCATCTTCCACTCCTTTTCTACCCATTTCACCTTTCATTTTTCCCCCTACTTATTTCATTCTCTGGGGAAATCAGCCTTGAATCTTAAGTATCACAAAAGAAACTTGAGCTGATCCTCAGATTGTTACCATACGGGACTGCTGTCCTCAGAGGAAAGTAATTTGTTCAGATTTTTGTGATTTTTTTTTTCTTCATTTTTTANCCAAAACTTTCTAGGAGATCAAAGTCTGCATTTTTCTGGTGGTTTTTCAGTTCAGAAAAATAGATGGCCCATGAAACATCTTCCTACAACACAGGAAGAAGTTGGTTCCTGCTGTCTGGTCTATGACTAACAGATGAATCACCAATTCCTAGTAAAAGTAGCAGCACCTGTATGGATCGATTCTTCATTTGTTTTTTTGAATACAAGTGCTTTGAGGCCAACCCAAAGACTATAGCATGTAACTGGTCTGTATCAGGCAGATTTACTATGCTTTGCCTCAAAATAAGATATTTAGGTTTTCTTACGAGTTTTAGCCAAAACAGATCAATTTTTGTGTGGTGGATGCATGGATCTGTGTCTTGACATTCACAGGGTATTTGGTAGAAGCCTAAGTCTGACTTGTGGCTGTCTCACAAGAGAAATCAGTATTTTTGTCCATGCCAATTAAAAGCTTGCCTTTGAATCTTAAAAATATCTACAGCTAGAATTTTGGAGCTTTACTTATCTGGGATTATTCAGATCTGAAGTTCACACTTAATCAAATGAAGATCAAGTCGTTTTAATCTTACGACTGTTGATAGCTATAGGCTTTCATTTTCTTTAATTTGTAGGGACATTCTTTCCAGATATTTTGTATCCTTGTCAAAGTATTTGTCTTCTCAAGGGCTGATCCAATCTGCTTTGTGAGGACACAGATTCAGCCTGGTAATGTGTCAGCCAGTGCTAGTTGTGGAGTAACTTCACACCGTTTGCAGCTCTTCCTGCTGCTGCTGGCCAAGACTGCAGTGAGTGAGAAACCCAGCAGACTATTCAAGAAACTATTCAAGGCTATTAAAGAGTGTTGGGCTTTCCTTGTAATTTGGCCCATTACTGTAAAAGTCCTGACTCTTCATCTGTGTAAATGTTATTTAAGATGAGGCTGTAGTGACAGACAGAAAATGTAGTGACGGGCAGAATGTATAGGTGGACATTCCTGTATGGTCCTTCCCTCCAGTCCCATTTTCTTTCTCCCTGGTGAAGTCAAGGCTGGACTCATTTTCCTGCTCAGAAAAGCAGCACAGCCCTGTGGAGGGGCCTGCCCTGCAGAGCTTCCCTAGGGAAGGGACAGGTTGGGAAATAAGAGATTTCTCACCTCTGTTGAGATCAAACTGCTGTATAAAATCAATGGCTTTCAGACAGGCCACATAATTGCCAGCTCTTCTGCCAGGATCTGGGGTTATTCCTCAGTTAATGGAACACTGGGACATTGTCCATAGTCCATTCTAGTCAGGGAGTTTAAGAGCATTCATAATGCTGACTGTTGCATTTTAGGAGTGCTTCCAGATTAGAATATGGTGAAAACAAGGCTGTTCCTTTCAGCATCTAGCCACCTGCTAAATGGCTTTTTATTTTCTGAAATGCTTTTGTGGTGTGTTTTTAAATACCGTTTGGGCTCTCTTAGTCATAGTTAGGGATGTTTTGTCCCCATCTCTTATGCTTGATTAAAGGTAAGACTTTGTGGGGTTTGGTTTTTTGTTGGTTTTTTGTTGGTTTTTTGTTTTGTTTTGTTTTTACAGAGCCAAAATTGTACTTTACTTTTACTGTTTCCCTAATTATTGAAGTTGCTCAGCTTTGTACCTGACAATATCCTCTCCAGGGATCTTACCCATTTCCAAGTGTTCAGGACAGCATGACCTGTGTCCTGTTGGATAGGTGAGATGGCATCACAGCTGGCCTGATTTCTGCTGGACCTGTCGTGTCTGCACCTTTTCTGCTGTTCATGCCATTATTATTTTTTAACTGTTTTCTTCAAGCCACTGAATGTGTCTGGGAGTGGTGGCTTTAAGGGTATCTCATGAGTCCTGCTGAATCCTCAGCTGATGAAATCTCCAGCACTTCTCTCTATTATGGGTTTTGGTGCTAGTTGAAGGCTGGTTTGTTTCTAGCATGGACTGATTTTAGAGGAGATGGTTATCCAGGCTTTTGTTTTGAAATGGGTCATTGTGAATAAGAAACTGCTTATATTTCTTCATTTTTCTTCAAGACAGGTCTCTGGCACCTGCAGGAGATTTTTGGTAGCCTACAGAACTCTGCATTGGAGAGCCCACCATATCCAGAGCCCTGGCCCTATTTTTCATTACTCTCACTAAAAGCAGCCCAGTGTGGTTTGGTTACACCCTGGGGCTGTGGCGCAGCCACTGCTGATATACACAGGCTCTGCTTATGTGTATGGAAAGATTCCTCACCTTTTCCTTACCCAGTTTGTTGCAGCTGAGAGAGGGGGAAGGGAAGTCATTTTTCTGACTGAGCTAAGAGAGACCTCCAGCAAAATGAATGTTATCTACCTAATGCTGTTCCAGCACAGGTACTGAATCATTCTGCTTTTTATACAAGAAGGAAATTTTAAATTTCCCTCTGAAGGATTTAGATTATTTAATCAGTGACTTAAGCAAAAAAAAACAATCTCTAGAGAAAAAGAAAAACAAATGCTAACAATCAGTAACAGCACTGATGGGATCACAAATTAAAGGGATAGAGCAAGTGAAAATCTAAGCTGGCAAACTCTTGCCTTAGGACATTGTATATATAATGAGATCGAGGAATGCAGAGAGCATAAACTCACCACTTATTTCTTTTTCAGATATGTGACATTCTCCTGGTTAAGAGCGGAAATTATTGTACAGAAAGGTACAGGGTGTTGGAGTGTAGGGTGTTAAGAGGAAGGCACTGGGAAACCTTAATTCATATTGCATTTAATAGGGGGATGATTTAATAGGGCAGGTTTAATAAGCAGTAGTTCTGGAAATAGATTTTAAAATGGAAGTGGAATATAAAATCAAACCCTGGATGTTGGTTTGAAATACAGCACCAGTTCATGCAGTTCTTTCTTATTTTGAAGTACATGTCACGAGTCGTTCAGGGAGATGTATCCAAACTTGACAGTTATATTTTTAATGGGTATTTTCCACGGTCCTAGGCACTCTGTGTGCTGCTGCTGTGTGTGCTGATCTCTCACAGTGCTGGTCAGTTCTACCCTCATTTCCTATTAAGTTGCCCAAATATAAAGTGCTGTTGTTGGTAGCATTGATGGTATCGTTCACCCCCAAATGCACAATCCTCTCCCAGCTCTCCGTTCAGCCCAAAGGATATTACGTCTCTATTATTCTTCTTTGATGCAGATCTCCTGCATGACTGAGTGGATTTGGTGACATTACTGTGCTTTTGTGGAAAAGGACTTAATAAACTGTTCCCTGCCCTTGGAGAATTTTTCTTGGAGAAGAGTGGAGTGTCTCTTTCAGGGCATCGTGTACACTGGGCCATTGAATTCAAGCAGCAAAAGAAAAAACTAGGCCAGATCAGCCTGGCACAGCCAGATACCCAGTTTGAGGACCTGGGGCAGTAACAGAAAGGTTTTTTTTTTTCCTTTTTTCCCCCCAAGGTTAAGAACAGATCTGTTGGTGTAAATGTAATAAGATGCTGGGGGGTTGCAAATGCAGTGGAACATGTAAATTAAGGACTATTCTGTTGGAATAATATGTGAGAGATCATTCAGGGAATTGAATATGATGATGTTAATGCCAGATGTACAGGTGTGCACTTTAACAACGCTCCCACTGCACTAACTGGCTACAGCCAGCATAAAATACAGCACTGTCCCCCTGTCACGGTCCCTGCTGGGCCTTTGGGAGCACTGCTGACTTGCAGCAGCTGAGGACCCCATCTGTAAAGCAAATATAGGACAAGGTACTGGACGTGGAAACACTTCTAAAGCCACAGGATCCTCCTGGAGACAAGGCATGGAAGTGGCAGTCTCATTTTCCAGGTGCCCAGACTGGTTTGTAGGGCTAGTGATGAAAGCTTTGATTTGTCAATGTGATCAAATTTATTGAGACAGAATAAAATGAAAACAGCCATGATCATCTCTCCATGAAGTCACGGAATAATTTAAGACAGAGGTTCATAATTTGGACCTCTGGGCGTCATCTAGTCCATTATCTTGCTAAAAGTGGACCCTTCTCCTCATGTTTGACCACCCTTATTAATGAAAAAAATCCCTTCATCTTGACAGACTTTCCTTTGTTGCAGCACATGTCTGTCACCTCCCATCCTGTCACTGTGCACCTCGGAGAGCAGTCTGGCTCCATCTTCACTATTCCCTGCCATTCTGTAGTTGAAGGCAGCAATGATATCTTCCTTTAGCTTTCTCTTCTGTTGGCCAAACAAGTGCTGGTCCCTCAACCTCTTCTTGTTTGTAGTCTCTCATTTCAGGTTATTTTGTCAGATAATTGGCAATGATGCAATTCTGTAATCAGGATACAGTTTTTGCTTTGTTCACTCACCTCTGTCAAAGCTTTATCACATCCAAAATATAACTTAAACATTAATTCATTTTGCTGGTGTTAGGATGCCACTTAGCTTCCAGGTCTACTTTGCAAAGGGTTCCAGACTCCTGAGAACTCCTTTTCCATGGGAGTGTTGAACAATAGAGATGAACCAGACTTTTTGAGGTCAGTCAGCAGACCAGTAGTTCCCTGGGCATGGTGGCTTACAGTCCTTTTTATTCTAAGTGTATGTGATCCTTCAGATTCCCATAAATGTGCCTTTTCCCCTGATTGAACCATCCCATCTCAGCCCACTGCTTCCCAAGTGCCTCTGGATCCCTCCACTGCACCTGCCTGCAGTGCCTCCAGGTGTGTCCTGACTGAGCAACCCCAGGTCAACCTCAGTATCCCAAAGGATACAACCCTGCAGGGACTAACACGAGAAGTCTTTGACAGAGTAAGGAATCAAATCTAGTTTTTCTGGCATCCTGTTCCTTTTCTTGAAGCGTGAAATTATTCTTTTTACATCAAAGGGAACTCGGCAAACTCAAAGCCCAGCAGTTTATCCCCAGTAGTGGGATAACTTTGTCTGTGGCTCATGGGCAGTGAATTACAGCTCCTTTTTGATGATTACATGGCTGTGGTGATCTCAGCATTTTGCTTACCTAAAGATGTAAATGAATTTAGGATTTGTAATGATTGTGCTCCAGTTCTACCAGTGCTGAAAAGTTTTAAGTAATACCTACACAAAATGTGTTTTTCCTTTAAGGGAGTGTGTTTAGAGCTTAAGTCTCAGCAGTGACCTTTGCAGAGGGCTGACCGAGTTCTGTGGGGAAACCAATCGAAAAAACCTCTACTGGGTCTGTTCTGATGTTTGTATTGTTCCATTCTTGAGCAGTGTTATCTTGTGAGGGAGTCACTTTTTCATGCAGCATTTTCTGCTTGGACCTTTGCAGTGTTTCCATCCCCCAGATCGATTTTGAGCTTTCTCTTGTTGTTGATGGCTCCAAAGTTTAAACACCAGCATTTAAACATTTTTCTTATTGGTCTAATGCGTTCATGCAGTTCATAGACAGGAGTGGGCATAAAAGAGTTGGATGCTGCATTTTTATGGCTACAATTTATCTTCCAGTTATTTCAATAGAAGAGAATAGCAGAGAGTGAAAGTTGAGTGTGTGAAGCTCTTGTACGTGTAATTATTTAACAGGCTATAAATATTGAACTACTAAAAACTTTAAAGGTTTTCAGAAATCTCAAGTAGCTTTTCATTGCTTAGTGCTTTTTTTTCCCCCCCATTTTCTTGGTACTTGCTTTCTGAAATTCAGACTACCTGATTTTTGTATTTATATTTTTGTTTGTTTATTGAGGGAAGGATACAGGAGTCACAGTTGTCTAACTATTATGGCTAAAAGGAAATAATTTCTGGGAATCAAAGGCAAAATATAATTTGGAAATTAAAATGTTTTAACTGAATGAAGTAGTCTTGCAGTACGAGAGCACAGACAGCAAAACTTTTGTCCTTTTTTAAATGGGTGAATTACGGTGTGAGGAAAACAAGTGAATATCAAATGACTTTATCTTAACGTTATTGACATTAAAATAGCTTCTGCATTTTAGTATCATGATGAATTGTACGTTGAAGTTGTGTTTCCTTGTTCTACCACAATTTTTTGATGGGTATTTTTCCTCTCTTTCTCCATTCCTACAGTTGTAGGATCCTGTTTTCATTCAGGACAAACTCCCACTGAACTCTTTTGCTGTTTTAATAAGGGTCTCATGGCACTCCATCCTGCTTCCTTTAGGATTAGGATCATGATTAAGACTGGTTTAATATGCAATCTCTGCATGCTTTGGTAGATAATTTCTGTAATTTAAGCCTTGCACTGGAGGGTTTTAATGCCTGCAGTGCTTTCAGTGAGATTGTGCTCTGGGGTGAGGGTCACAGCCAGCACTGCCTGCATGTGTGAGGGTGGTGTGGATCCTTCCTGTGCTTTTGTGGGATGCAGTTAGAGCCTTAATCAAGGCTTGGCTTGAGCAGTATCTCCAGCCTCCTTCCTAGGGACACTGTATTCATGACTCTATTTGAAGTGACCCTTTTTGACTTATGTTTTAACATACTAAAACACATTGTGAATCCTCTGCATTAAAATGAGGAGAACTGAGTAGCTTCATTAGAGCACACGTTGGGCTCGTGCCAATTTTTGCACCCTTTTCCTGGCCTATGCTACGAGGTCATCATCTTACCCTGTCACTGGAGCTCTCTAATTTGTGTGAGACTGTGAATTCTCTGTTTTGGCAGAGGTTGCAAACATAACCACACTTTTCTCTCTTTTTTTTTCCTGTACGGGGATTAATTTGTGGAGCATTTGACAATCAGTGATTTCATTTCTAGCTCTGTGTGTGCGTTCATGTGTGTAGAATGATACATGTGTATTGAGAAATGCACAAACACAGAGAAAAGAACAATTGTTCATTTAAGTATTTCACCAGGTGTATCAGCCCCGTGTGGAATGTGACTGAGAGATAGCAATTAACATACTGAATTCCACTGGAATTTATGTTGCTGCTTCACAGTTCCTGCCTCTAGACATGATGCAAGTGTCAAACTTGGAGCTGAGTTGTGAGAACCAGTGGGGATATTTGTAATGAAGTCAAGGTGTAGGTGGTAAGGGAAAGTCTTTTCTTTCCAGCCACAGGTCTACACACCAGTGTTCTTGTGCAACAGCCTGAACACACTCAATTAAAATTGCCATCTAAGCTGCCTGTTCCATCCTCTAAAAAAGAAAACAGGTGGGGGTTTCTTTGTGTGTATATAAAAGATGAAATGGTCACTCTGAGATAAGAAACACAATTATTTAATAGCAGCAGAGCCTTTTCAGACTTTCTTTCACACATAAGAGGCTGAGGACGTACTAGAATTTATTAAATCTGTGTTTGTCTATTGAATCCTTTTTTTTTCTGCCCTGAGTTCTTCATGTGCTGTTGGTTCCATTGAGCAGCATCTCACTTCTCAATACCTTTAACAGCTCACAAGAATTATCACTTTAGCATGGAAAAAACATCATCTGCCTTTGGTATGAGCCTGGATCTTGGTGCAGCGGTCTCCTCACTGTGGCCATGCAGGCGCTGCCAGGAATGGTGTGGGACGGCCTCTCTGCAGCTGCTGTGGCTGCTGGAGGTGGCCTGACGTGGGCTGGGACACTGCACTCAGTTTTTCCTTTATGATAGGAGGTTTTGGGAACTCCTGAATGCTGTTTGTTATAGTCAGTCCTTTTACAGAACACAGAGGAGACACTGTCCTGGCATATATGAGGTGAAATGCCAATGTTGCACCGTACTCAGGCAAGCTTTTAATTTTAATTTTAAAAGTACAGACTTTAGGAAGCAGGAAAAAGTGTTTTACAGTTCATTCTGGCAGTGTCCTGGAAACTTGTATAATTTTTCTTTCAATGATTTTATCACTCTTCTTGGCAGCTTTCATTATGTTTGCTCATCGAGGGACCTTTTGTGCCTTTATTTTCCCTCGTGACAAGGAGCACTTTTGAGACCATAATCTCTTTTACAAATGGGTCTCTTCTCAATGCTGCTCAACTCCTTTATCCTTTGTGCAATTTTGTCCCCCTAGCGTTCTGTGGGGCTTTTTCCTCTCTGTTTTGATTAAAATTGGAATAATCTCTGTGAACAAGAGAAAGAAAGTGAGCCTGGGAGGAAGGAAAATGAACGAGCAGCAGCTGATATGGAGGCTCGGAGACCCCCTCAGGGGCGTGCTGGACTCTGAGAGCCTCATGGAGGGGCCGTGTGTTCGTGGCTGTGTGGAACCAGCCGGCCCTTGATGGAGCCCGGCGGGAGGTCTGTGAGCATTCCCTCCCCCCGCTGCCGGGGGACGGCCTTGCTCCTTGATTAGCCAGGGAATGAAAGGCAAGGAGCCACAGGAACCCCCGGTCTCGTTTGTACTTGAGCATCTGCAGAAGTGGAGCTGCCTCCACGGGGCCTGATCTCCCCTGAAGTGTTTATTGGTGTTTATGTGTCTGCCCCGAGCTGGCATGGACAGCAGAGTGCCCACTGTGCTGACAAAATGCCAGGGAAGAGGTGGTGCCTATTCCGGTAATAGCCTGGCATGGTTGGTAATTCCAGTTCTGGACTCTTCCCTCTGACTCTGACACCTCTGACCTTGTTTTAATGGTTTTTCAGAGGAGGAACTGAAAAGTTGTTCTGCTTATCAGGTACCTCTAAGTGGAACTACTGCTGTTACATTTTTAAAAATATTTGATTGCTGGCATGCTTGGAAACAGAACCTTAAACAGGTTGCTTCAGCTGAAAATGGCTGGGAAGAAATCAAGATAAAAAGCTATTGGTAAGATTTTCTAATCTCTTAGATTTCCCAGAATCCACCAAGCTTTTGTATAGTGTATGTAAAATGAAAAAACCCATTCTGTAATAGTAGATTTAATTAAATGAATCTGTGAGGAAAAATTAAAGTGGGCTTTGGAAGAGGTAATTCAAATACCTCAAGTATTGTATCTCTAGTCAGATACAATGTTTTGGTTTTTACAAAGGAAAGTCGTGTCCAGGCTTAAAGTAGGGCTTTTGATTATTTTAATCAATGGTTTCTTTCCAGCTTGCACAATATGTTTACTTCTAAGAAACAGCAGTGCTGTGGAAGATCACAATAGAACAATCTGTGGTTTTTCTCATAATTAAAGTTCTATTCTGTTTCCATAATTACCTGTTATCTGATGTGAAACCTGGAGAAATAGTTCTTGATTCATTATATTCAAGCCAGACAGTGAACTAAACAGTTTTTAAGGGATAAAAGAAACATTGTCACTCTTAAAATCACATTTTTAAGTTCTGTTTGCACATAACTACTCTACTGGAAGCCCATTCTAAATTGTTCTTCTGTCCGATAACCACCAAGCACTTAAACCACCAACTTTAATCATGATTTTTAATTTCAGCACCAAGAGGTGCTTCAGAAAAGCGGATCCAACACGGGTACTGTAATAGCAGTCCCAGTTTCCTTTGTAATTAAGTGATTGTGTTTGCAATGTAATTAAATAATTGTGTTTGCAGCAGGGCATTGCTGAAGCCAGTGGGGTTCTGCCCAGGCTGTGCAGCTGCCTTCTGGCACAGAGCTTATGGCTGTGCTGAGGTTACGGGGGCTGGCAGAGGGATTTGGTATCAGAACAGACTCACGAGAGGTAAGAAGACCAATGGAACTGAGGAGTAGCAGGAGGAGCGGATCAGAGGTTACAGTGAGGTCAGAGGGGTCCCTCATCTGATGCCAGGCGTGGTTTGAGTGTTACCCTTCATACACAGAGATGATTGTATTAATATAGTTAATGTTTGTTTGGCAACAGCAGCTTCTGAAGGTGGGTTCGAAGGAAGAGCATGACCAAGAAATAAGGGAGGATGTCCTGTGCAAAGGGCAGGGTGAGCAGCACTTGGGGTAGTGAGCAGCAGTTCAGGTGGGAGGGCGAGGGGAGGGAGTGGGAGAAGCAGGAGTCTGCTGCCAGTGGTGAAGCACACCTGGTTCTGCCCTCCGTGCTGAGGCAGCGGTAGGAAGTGAAGATATCGGTGCGTGGTTCTCAGGGGACCTGCAGGACATCTTGCCGTAAAGTCCTGGAGCTGCAGGTCTGGCAGTCAAGAACCCTGGGTTTGTTTTGGCTCTGCTGCTACCTCGTGGTGGGGCCATGGGTGACTGAAGTGGTTAAAAGCATCACCATCTGCAAATGAAGTGCTGTCATTTTGTCAAGGCTGCTCACAGAGGTGCTGCTGTGTCCTGACTGGAGTATGTCTGATTATATTCCTCTTTGACAGACACCAGCTGATAGGGCCATAAATCGTGATTGGATTTTTCCACTGGGTTAAAAGCTCTTAACTGTGGTACTCTTGTTCTAATTTCTTGCCAGGTTTTTTTGTTAACTGAGTAAAAGTTGAGCATCTGGGATGTTTTAAGTTGACCGTTTCTGTCACAATCCTTTACTTAAATTTTTCATCCACTACTCTTTAGTAAGATATTTTCTTAAGTCTATGTTTTCTAAGAAGCGTAGGTAAGGAGTAGAACCTAGATGTTCACAAGTACACCAGGAAATATCTATAGGATCCAGACTGAGACTTCTGAAAGAGACTGGCAGTGTTTAAATGCACCCTTTTGGACGCTTCAGTGTAGGCAGCACCTTTTAAGCTGAATGCTCCAGATTAATGGATTCTAGGAAGCAATTCCTTTTGCACACTTTCCTTCTGTAGTAGTAGTTGGAAGGGGGGCATCTGGCCGTGCCTGTGCTTTGATAACATGTGTACATGCATCAATAGCTCAGTGAAAGCAGTGAGGTGCACAGGCTCTGACAAAAACTGAGCTTAAGCAACTTCTTCAAAACCATCCGTGTGAAATTTAGAAAAAGAAGAAAAGTGGGGGTTTTGAATCTGGGTAGCCTTTAGGCGCAGATCATCTCTCCCATACGTGCTCTCAGATTTTGCCTCTTACTGTTCTACTGCCTGCTGTAGCTGGATTTTATTGTCCTGAAATTTAAAGGTCACTGTTGTTACTTCCAGCTGCTGTTGGACTGGGAGCATGGATTTTTGGGTTGTCGAGAAGTCAGCCCATCATTGCAGAATATGACGTTGTCTCATGTTCGTATGGAGCAGTCATGCTCCATTGCTTAGTGTGTCTTGAGCTATTCCTTGTTACATTTTGTGAGCTGGTAATCTTGATTGAGAAGGTTTAAAGAGAAGTATTTAAGCAGAAGTGTGTATCAGGATTTTGGAGAAAATGGAGAATTTTCATTGTTCTTTTTCCTTCCTTTCATTGTTACACTGTGCCAGTGTAAACATTATACCTTGTTTTGTTTGAAATGCAGAATTGCCTTTGAAATGGTATTTGGAATGAAAACCAGAAGAAGTAACAGATCTAAATTGCTGGTGGCCTCGGATTGGTGGTGGCCTGAATTCTGAGCACAGTTTGAGTCCTAATGCACAAGATTTTCTGTTTATTTAATAGCAGCCGTTGCATTGTGCTTGTGCATAACAACTCCTATCCACCCTCCTGAGCTCTGCATTACAGTTTCTTTCCACAAAATACAGAGCAAGGAATTTCCATGTGTTTCTGTTTTCTTTATGAGATTGGAGTCCATGATATTCTCAGCATATGGTATGAAATATTTATTATTGTTTTAAAAGGTTGGTTTTAGGAGACAGTCTGTGATGTGACTGCATTTAGTAACATAAATGAAAGTCCTTTTCTTTTTGCATATATTTAAGAAGCTATGAGGAGTTAGTCATGGTGAGTTCTAAATACCAGGGAGACGACCACTGTGAAAGCATTTCAAAGGGAAGTTGCTTGAAGCTATAAAATGATGTTTAGAAAAGGCCAATTTAAACTAAATAAAAATGTAATCCCTGTTATACATAATAAATGAAGAAGAAATCTCTAAAATTGTGTAAAAGAATTTAAAGAAAAACATGTCTGGGATTCAGGTTCCTGCAAAAAGTGTATTCTATGACTATGCAAAATCAGGGAGGAATTTCAGAACTGTGGGGTCAATTCTTAACTTTACATAGCCTAACAACAATTTTGCATATTCTTCTCCTTCACTTGGATTTTTTTCATTCATCCTATGGTTCTGGTTTGGAAAAAGGAGTGTTTTTTTCCAGAGTGTAAAGCAGCTGCCACTGGAAGCTGTCGTGTAGCGTATGTTCCAGAAGGAGTGAATGTGTCCCTATCTGCTCATCAAATATTTTGAGAACAAGGGCTGATGTTTCTGGCTTTCAAGACACATTTTCTCTCCTCCTGAGCCAAATGAAAAATTTTCATAGTTCAAACCCACACATGTGCTGACTTACTTCCTCTGTACTGTAATTCCTTAACCACTTTCCCAAACTCTAGAGATCTTCAGAGATCAAAGCTGGCTGGATGGAGAGAGTGGAGAGGTTTGAGAGGGGAAGGAGGAGCAGTAGCCTCAAGAGTGATGGTTCAATGCATGGTTATGGCAGCCATGGATGACACATGCCAGTGCACACAACAATGGATGCACAAATCTGCACAAAACAATTACTACACTTGGAGCTCCAGCACAGGGTATAGAGCCTGGTGGTTGCCAGCTAAAACCAAATTATGATCTGGACCTACACAGCAGAGAGACTGGGCTGACCAAGTCACATTGTTCTATTGATTGAAAGTCAGCAAGAGCACCACATGTCCTCTTCTGGAACAGGCTCACAGAATCTCTGTTTGCTTTTCTGTATAACCTGGGTCATTGAGACTGGGTATATGCTGGAATCTGGATGCTGGGGTGATTTGTAGGCTGGTTTTAGTATTTTATGTGGCCCCATAGTGTTACCTGTATTGAAAATGTAATCAAGTAATACATTTGAACATTGTTATGAGCACACTTCTCCAGGAATAGTCGGTCAGGATATTGGTGCTATTTCAAACATCAGGAAAGGAATATTTTTTTGTGATGATTTCACACAGCTACTCTTGGTTTTGTTTGTGGTTTTTGTTGGGTTTGATTTTTTTAACCTAACAGAATGAAGCAGACATTCTTTAGGTATGCAGACATTTTTCATACTTCTGGCTGCTTTTTAGGGAGAATGCAAGAGAATATTTCCTTCACATTCTGAAGGTTATATTGGTTCAGCTCAGCCTTTGTATTAATTCCAGCCTGGGATCATGAGAAACGTGTGTTGCTCCAGGACTGAACTGTAATTGTGACATGGATCAAAATCTCTGCCAGGCTGTTCTTTCCCTCTCCTAAAGCAGATTAACAGCCTGGCATCTGTTTTCTTTGGGGAAGATGGCAGAGATGCCCAGAGAGCAGAGGAGCTGCCTCACAGCTGCCCTTTGTGCCTTCAGTGGAAGTGCCTGTGGTTGCCAGCTGTGCCATGTCCCTGATGTTGGCACGCAGGGCTGGTGGCTGCTGGCTGCTCTTGGCTTTGGTGTGAAGCAGGGCTGGGCTGGTGCTTTGGGTCTTGAGGCAAAGCTCCTCGATCTGCCAGACCCTTTCCCCTTGAGCACCACGTGTCTTCACTCCTGAAGCTGGCAGATGGGAAAGACCTACCTAAAGGCGGCTCTGTCTTTGTCAGAGAAGGTTTTGGAAAGGTTGGGCACTCTGAGTGCAGTTATTTAAAGTTCTGACATCAGAGTCCCTCAAGTCTTAGGTGGCTGTGTAGGAAATTGTAGCTGACCTGCATAGGAAATGAGGTGTACTTTCAACCTGAATGTCATAAAAATTACTTTATCTAGACCAAGTGCAATCTTACCTACTGTACAGGTGACAGAACTTGGTCTCAGAGATTTATTCTGCTTCTTTTAGTTATGTTAGGTTGGAAAGAAAGTTTTTCTGCTGAAAGCATAAAAAAAATCAGGTACCAGCCCTTAAGAACCACATTTCTGTGAGCTTTTCTCCTGCTTGCTCTGTGGGTGGGATTCCTGCAAAGTAAGTTCAATCACTGAGTTAGGCAATACTTTGGGAGCACCAGAACTTGTGAATTTGATTTCTCTTCCATCCCTGGCTCCCATTCGTTTATGTCCTGGGCTTGCTGACCTTTTGGTGCATAAGAGAGTAAGAATTCCAGTTAAAAGTTTCCCCAGTTTCTTTGTGCATGGATTGTCATCCAGTACAGGCTGGGCTTTTGATGCTGCCTTTTTTTCTGTCAGAGCATTCTGCCCTGCCTTTTATTTTCACCGAAGATAAAAGAATCCTCTTCAAGACTTCATATCTTTTTGTTGTTTTCTTAGATTTGGCCACTGCATTTGGTATTTATGAGGGCAGAAAAGCAGATTATTGAGGGGAGGCATTAATTGTATATGGAAACTTTGTTTCTGTAGGAAATTAGTGTAAGAATCCATAATACTGAGAATTGAAATGATTACAGTCTAGGTCCAAGGGGGAGTTAGACAATAAATTCATTGAATGAGGAAAGCCAGAAGCAAACATGGGAATTTTGTGGCCAGGTATATGAAGGATTGTAAGGAATTCTTTAGCTGTATGAAAAACAAATCCGTATAGTACAGCACTGGTCAATGGGAGTGAAATTATAAGCTGCAGAGGCAGAAATTAAGTAAATACTAAAAGTATTTCTAATTTCTGTTCAGAAGGAAGAGGAAGAAGTTGCATTTGCACATTTAATGACATGCCTGCTACTCAACAGCAGCTATTAAAGGTTTGGCTTTTAAAGCAAAAGTACTGACAAACTCTCATTGAAGGATGCAGCCAGTCAGTTTTCTGATCTGTATTTTTATTTGTTTTAGAACTTGCATTAGTATATTTTAGAGACGTTGGAACACTGGTAGAAGTTTCAGTAAGTTAGTAAAAGCTGTGTTTTTATGGCAGTTTAAAAGGTTAAATAGAGCACAGTACAGAAACTGCTGCAGAAGGTCTGCAGCCCAATCCTGGAGTTCCTGACTGCTACAACAATAGCAATTTGGCTCCAAAGCTGTGTGTGCTGAACAGGCTGTTGTTAGTTTTGGACAAAACCACAGAAAGCCTGATAATGGAATATAATAAATCAAGATTAAAAAAAAAAAAAAAATCCATGTCAACATGTTAGGGAAAACAAGAGTCGTGTCACTTCTCAGTGGCTCTTGATTGAATCATGACCTTGTTAATAAGATACTGTGTGTGTTAATAAGCTACTGTGTGTATTTTGTGATATGTGATTTGACTTAAATGTAAAGGTTAGAAGAATGTAGTTTACAACATAATTAGGGGTCATGCTAAGCAAGTTGAAGAGCAGGTGGCTGAGAGGTGGTAAAAGACATGGGCAGCTGCTATAAAATGGAAAGGTTATTAGACAAGGGGCTGTGGACAATCTTACAAGGCTCACATGATTAGAGAGTTGAAAAATAAACCTTATTAGCAGGGTATTTGGTATTTGATTTAATGAAGAGAGGGTTGAGAGTTGCCTTTATCAATTTGCACCTGTCTCCTTAGAGAAGAGGTTTCATCACACCGTTGTTTTTTTAGCTTAGCAAGGATCAGCCTGATCCAGGAAACTAGATAAGAGAAACACAGATAAGATACAGCTCTTAACAGTAGTGGCAAGTAAAGTGGACTCACTTGTACAGAAATCCTTGCTGACTGAAGTCTTTAAATCAAAATAGGTACCTGTGTTAAAGATATGCTGTCGTTTAAACGAGATGTTGATGCACAAAGACAGCCTTTGCTGTGCAAGCATTTAATGGTCCTGAGGCTTTTAAACGTGGGAGGTTCTCTCAGCTGCTGCACACAGCCAGCAGTGACACTCACAGTCAATAGGTGAAGGTGATGCCTTACGATTTTAGCTTTTATATTTTTCATGTATTTGTAATCCTGCAATTCTTTAGTGTATAACTCTAAACTCCATATAGAGTATTAGCTACTGTTCTCCCATTTTGGTCGGACAAAACAGTTCCTCTCTAGGCCTGGGAATCAAGGACACCTTACTGTCTCAGGCCCTGAGAAATGTAAACAGAAGTGAGTTGGGGGAGGGGGGGCAAACTTGGGGTGAGTGACTTCATTACCTGAAGCTGTAATTGGAAGATTAACCCCGATATGCAAATGGACCAAACTTATAAAAGTATGAAAACCCATGACCTGTCATCCATTTTTGGGTGTAGCCCCTGGGAGGGTGCTTCATCTGCCCTAAATGTACCTGAAGGCCCTTCAATAAATATAACTGCTTTTTATTCTCTGAATTTTGTCCAGCCTCTGTTTTTAGGTAGTCCCAAAAGGCATCAAAGGTATTTGGCCCAGCTGCTGCAAGGCACAGCAAGCTCTGACACTGGAAGGAGCTCCATCTGGGAATCATGGAATACTCCATCCAGATCACTGGGAAGGAATTTTTGGGGTAAAAATTGTTGTTCAACTGAGGGAACTCCACAGGTGCGGGAGAGCCACTCTCCTTTCTTCTCCCCAACCATGGATCATTATTTGAAGGTCACAGAATCACAGATTTGTCAGGGTTGCAGATTATCCAGTCCAGTGCCCCTGCCAAGGCAGGGTCACCTGGAGCAGGTGACACAGGAACATGTCCAGGTGGGTTGGGAATGTCTCCAGAGAGCGGGACCCCACAACCTCCCAAGGCAGCTGTTCCAGTGCTCTGCCACCCTCAGCACAAAGTTCTTCAAAATGGCTCCAAAGAAAGTCAGAGCTATCAAGAAACCTTTTTTCTGTTCTATGATCCTCGAAGATGTGTCTTTCTCAACACATGGAAACCAGGAGAAATCTCTGAGAGGTGCCAGGTCACGTGGATGGCAAACATAACTGGAGAGGTTTTGCACATTGTAGTAGCTCATCACCTGAGACGTGATTGATGGCAGACTTTTCATGGAGTTCATGAGTAGAATGTTAGCGAGTAGAAGGTATCTAATATACATCTATGTAGACTATCTCAGATATACTATCTATATCTAATATATCTATGCTTCTTTTCATCTCTGATGTGCACAGACTATGCCCAGAGATAACGAGATGACTCTGATTTAGGTGGAGGAAGGTGTTTTGGCATGTTTTGCTGCTGAGCCCTGTTTGAAGTCGTTTGCAGCCTTTCAGGCTGGGGAAGCGACAGTCGCCGTTCCAGCCGCCTCTGTTGTCTGAACACGCTCTGGCTCCTTCCCTTTTGATCAAAAGCACTTGGTGAAAGGTGCAGCTTGGATCCTCTAAAGCATCTCATTATGGGTTATATTTAGAAGTGCGAAGAATATATTATTAATTACAAGGATGCTCCAAAGCAAAGAAACTGTTTTATCCATGCCCTTGATGAACAGAAAAGTTCCCGTGCTGAAGGAAGGTTATGCAATTAACAGTATATTCATTAGGAGTTCATCAGATAGCAAACTATGCTTATCTTCAGCATGGTACTGGAATATGTGACAATTTCCTAGTTACTGCCTAAGTGATAAGGAAGAGCAAGAGACAGGAACTGACAGTTCCTGATATAAAAATTTTTATAAATTTCTTGATTATATAAATTTTACTGACAGTGAAATTTATATAATGCAGTTTATGTATCTGTTATCTGCTAGTTTTATATATATATGTATAATCTTACATCTCAATTTACAGGCTAAGTACTTTCTTGCTGCCTTGCTGGAAAGAACTAGAGGTGGAAGTTGGCCCCACATATTTCTTGGCTGCTAAATAAGCACAGTGTATGGACACTGTGAGGATCGTTACAGGTTTTTTGCTCTCTTTTGTTCCCCCAAAACCCCTCTTACCAGAGTAGCTGTCCATGGGGTTCATCCCATATCATTCTGGATGTTTGCTTTGACCTGTTCAGTACTCTCAAATCCAGTCTGGGCACTGGTCCTGTGAAACAGACTCACTTTTGCAGAGGCATTTCTCCAACTTAAGGGATTTTTGTCATTATTTTCAGTACTTACAAAATAAAAGAATTTTTTTTCTTCAAGTTCATACGGGCATCTGGTACTTGATTTTTGCTAATTGTGTGATACAATCAGGTGAATTTTTTAAAACTGTGCTTTAAAACCTAATTTTGAGTTGAGCATTAATTTGCTTCCAAAGAAGTGGAGAAGTCAAGTGCCTAAATATGCCAGAATATGTATGAAATAAGCTGCCATCTGGAATTTGTTTCTGGATTTGCTGTAATAGAAATGGAGCACTCTGGGATGTATATTTTGGGAGATTCTAGAAATTAATATATAGGAAGAAAAACAGATAAATCTGTCCTGGTGCTGTGCTTAGCTGCTTGTATAAGAATTTTGACAAATGACCAAGGTGATTATGTCTGGTAGGCTTGGACTGAGTGAGATACTGCCAGTGGAAAGAATGAATTATTTTTAGAAACTAATTTTTTAAACAGTTGGGGGTCACAGTGCCAACAATTTGAAGAGAGCCTAGAAAACTCTGTCACTTTTATCTATAAACCAAAGCCAGTCAAATAACATTTGATTCAATAAAAAGTAAATTTGTCCGTTATCTAAAAGTATCTGTGCAGAAATTGTTCCAAGATGCTTTCAAACTGCTGAGTTACAAATCCACATAGGGAGGGATGATTGATTTATTGTGTGCTGCAATCTGGAGTATTTTATCACTGAATCTTTAGTGAAGAAAGTTGATGTTGTTAAAGCTGCAATGTATTTAGACCCAAAGCCTAGGAATAAAGCAGAGGAAGCATTATTGGATCAGTACAGATCAGGAGAGTATGGTTATTACCTGTGCTTCCGTGGAGATCAGCTCTTGCCGTGGTCTCTGCCAAGCCAGGGCAGGAAGGGATGGGCTTTGTATCAAGGGTGGGCCCTGGTGTGCCCATGGGATGCCCAGGTCGTGGGAATTAGGTAATGGGAATTAGGTAATAGGAATTTGGCACACAGCTGACACCTGAGTAGGTGACCAAAGACTTGTAATTAGTCCCATTTGGGTGGGGGAAGGCTGAGGCTGTTCCCCACCTCTGCCACATCTCGGCCCCGAGGGCTCTGTTCAGCAGCTCCACACATCCATTTGTCAGCTCTGTGGCTGCGTGAGAAAGTTTCAAAGTTGTTCAAAAATCTGTTTGCCCACAAGGCTCCGGAATCACTGATCTAGGGCAGGGAACAAGTTTCCCTTTCAGAAGTTGCATTTCTCAGGGTTAATTAGCTGACTTCCATTCATGCCCAGCTTGTGCCGCTGTAACCTCCCGACTCTCATTTCTTCCTTGACACTCTTCTTTCTTCCCAGAGCATGTCTGTGTTTGAACTTTGCTGATTCCCAGCTACTTTGCTACCAGTCTGTGCTGGGTCAGCTGTTACCCTCGGGTGTTTTTATTCTCCTAAGGCTTGCCTGAATCAGAACTGCCTTGAAAGCATCACGCATCACTAATCAAGGGGGAACACAGTGAATCATGATAGATTTTTAGAGGTTGTTTGTAGCCAGACTTAGTTTTCCACAGTAGGCATCCCTGGGTAAAAGCAGAGGTAGAGGATCTGTGTTGAGAAACAGAGCTCAGCTCTCAACCATGTCAAAGATTGGAGTTCCATTTGTTTCTGGGTGATAGGAAAGGCAAAGTCCTGTTATTTTTTTCTTCTTTTCCTTTCTTTTCTCTATTTTTCTTTTTTTTCTCTTTTCTCCCTCGACCTCCCCCATTACCGTTAATGCAGAAGGGAAAAGAAAGCTGAACTGCATTACAGCTGGCAATGTGTACACAGATTGACAGGGTAATTACTGATGTAGACAGTGGTGGGATGGGAGGTTTGACAGGACAATGTTGTACATCACTCTCTTTCAAACTAGTTCTAGAAACAATAGAGGTTAAAGAAGATGTTATGTTCGGGGTAGAAAAAAGCCCAGTACTTTTTCTGACCTTCTTAAACAAAGTCATGTCATTGGATTTTTTTTTTTTTAAGCTTTGCTTTTGATTGAGCATGAAAAATGCCTCTCACAAAAAGGAGTATTTAATAGCTTTTCTATTAGAAAACTATCTCTAAAGAAAATTTTGAGTCCTGGGTTTTACTGGCAGGCCTGGGTGTTTGCTAACTACCAAAGTCAACTGTCAGTTTATTATGAAACTGTTTGAGATCAGCAGTGCACGTTGCTGCTTTACTTATGCCAAGAACAGGTTCTTCTTCAGCTGTTCTGGTTTCTTACTTTGACATCTGGGATTTTCCCTGTGGTTTTTATTGTTATCTTCCCAAGCTAAGAGCATGACCAACTGATCCTTGAGATGAGAGAAACCCACCAGTGAAGAGAAAATAAAATTTTACGTAGTACAAAGTGATCTGAAGAAATCTGTTACGGAAACTCGGGTTTTCAGTAGCCAGAATAATGTCTTAGAGACACAGCTCCTTTTGAAGGCAGGTTCTGCTCTGCTGTAGAGGAGGAGCAGAGAGAAAGGCCAGAAGGTCTGGTGGTTTCACAAGGAAGAACCATGGGAGGGTTTTGAACAGCTCTCCATTGTAAGTCCAGGGTAAATAATGGATTTTCCTCTTCCATTAAGAAGACATGCAAAGGGCCAAAGTTGGTAGAAGTAGGGGGAAAAGTTGGCAGGTGGCCTCGGACTTGAATTTATCAAAATCCCCTTTTTGTTCCTCTAAATACTGAGGGCTGTGCTTCACTGTCATTAAGCAGGGCTGTCACTACAGGGCTGTATTCATTTCTTCTCTGGATTAATCTGAGTAAACGTTTCTCGTGACCATGTGGCCGTGGTGTCAGGAAGGATGGGAAACTGGTGTTCAGAGGTGGCATGTGGCTGATGGGCTCTCCCATGGCTGCACACTGTGTAATAATGCTTTACTCAGATGGGGTTGGACTGCACCAGCCTTGTTCTATTGCTCACATTTCTGCCTTGCCCCGTGGAGTCGTGCTCAGCTCTGCAGCACGTCACACCACAAGTGTGGTGTGCTCATGGGTATTGTGTATGTTAGGGTTGTCCAGAATCTATGAAAAATGGTAGCAAGGGTTGGAATCCCAGGCTATCCTGTGTCCCATTCAAGTTTATTAAAGGATTTGTGCATTGCTGACCAAAGCAGTGCCTCAAGGCATTTAACATCAGAGCCATCAGGGCACTGCTGATCACACAGAGTGGGCTGAGTGGAGCAGAAAGGCCAAGGCAAGCCAAGGACTGGCCTTGAGCAATTGCTGACAATATGTGTGGAACTGTTAAGTTTCCCCTGGGAAGGCAGCTTTTGTCTCACGGTGTTTGGGCATAAAAGCTGCTTTAGGGAATGAACCTTTGCAAATGAATTCTCGTGTGTGCAATGGCAGGTAAGGAAATGTAGTTTGTTTGGGAGCAGAAAGCCCTCACTGTATCATGTGCATCTCTCTCATGCCTAATAACCTGCCATGGTCTTTTACAAACTGGTTTCTCTGTGCACAACCAGACTTGACAGTGGAGGAATGTCACCGTGTAATCTACAGACACCAGTTAAAAAAACACTGTTGTTTTATTAGCAGTAGATGGTTAAAAAAAAATAATTTCATGAGGATCAGCAGCCTGTATCCTCACTGCTGTTAGACATCTGATCTTACTTTGTAAATTATGAAATTTCAGAAGTATGACCATGAGAACAGTTTAAAGGCAATTTAAAAACTTCCTGATTCCTACTGAAAGCATCACAATTTTCCTGCAGTTTGAGACCAGAGAGGATCATGTAATCATCCAGCTTAACCTCCTGTTTACCATGGGCCATTGGCCTGACTTGGATTTACCCAAAACAAGCGAACTGACTTGAGTTTAAGGACTTTATTTCTCAGCAGCAGAGCCTGTTGGGCACATCAGGTAGAGAACAGAAGTGCCATGGAAACAGGATCTGGAGAAGTGCTGAGATGAATTAGGTGAGACGTGCTCAGATGATCGCAGCAAAAGAGCATTTGCTGTGTTTACAGGAATACAAAATCAGCTGAAGTCCTGCCAGTCAGACTGAGGGAAGGAAATGCTTTTTGTAGCCAAGTTTGATGGTAGTTTTGATTTTTGAAGTGGATGAGTAAGACACAGCAATCAGGAATCAGAGATAAAATGGTGCACTGGAAGGCCAAGAGTGGCAGTCCTTTCTGTCCAGCTTGCTGTCCTGGGCTGGGACCGTATTCAGTATTCCAAGTGTGCCAGGATAGCTCTGAACCTGGGTAAAGAACCCCTTCCTGACCCATGCAGGTGGCTCACGTTGTGAGACATGGAGCTTAGCTAAAACCTGATGCCATTTGTCTTTGCAGCCTGCTAGAGATCTCTTACCTCCTTGCACTGTGCTCAAATCCAGTTTATATTACCTGTTAAAGCGATCGGCACGATACCAGAGAATCATATTCTTACTTGAGGTTGCTCATAGTGTCTGTAGTTTTGGAGCCTGCTTTTCCTATAAAAGTTACCTCACTGTTATTCTGACAGTGAGTCTGTATTTCAGTAATTAGGATTAATCCTGAGATTTTGAATTCCTGATTATTTCACTCTGATGTCAGAGGTGGTAATCACTAATGTGATAATCCGCACAAAAGCAAGGTACCTGCTCTCTATCTCTTTTAGACAAGCTGAACCCCTTGTGTGCTAAGCTTATTTTCTCCCTCCAGTTTCAAGGTAGAGGAGTTGGAGTCTCATCAAAGACTCCTAATACGTGGTGTTGTAACGGAGCTCTTCTTACAAGCACACAAGAATGGAGTTAATAAGGGCTGTACTATGCACTGCAATGGAGGGAAATCTGTGCAAATCCTCTTCTGTTCCCCTGGGAACTTCTGAACATAAGTCACCATCAAACAAATCACACCACTGAATCTAACTATTTATCAGGTGTATTAGTTGTTAATACTGTTCCTGACATTTTACTTTATAGTTTCTTAGTAACCTTTCCTAATCTGTCTTTTAAATTGCTTAATTTATGTTGAAAGTTTAAAGGCAGCACCCATAAGTTAACTACCTTTTTGTGCAGAAAGAAGAGATTTTTCACTGCTTCTGTGCCTTTGCATGCCACAAAGGTTATGGCACATTAGCCTCTACTTACACACTCACAAATGTAGAGTCAGGTAGCAGCAGATCAAGCTCGCAGGCCCTGGGAATCGGTGTTGTCAGCGTGCCCCAGTTTGACCAGAACAGGCCTTCCTGTGGGAGCAGATGGATGGGGCGGCTGCTTCTGTCAACAAAGGCGTCATTGGTGGTGGGTTGGTCTCATTCCAAGTCTCACTGCTGTAATCTTCATTCACTTAAGCCACTAATCATGGCATTTGTTTTGGACTGGGCTGGTTTCAGCTGAAATGGTAGAGTTGCCTGTATTTTCTCAGAGATCTCAAGTGTATGTGTACTACAGATGTGGTGAGCAACCAAGTACTGCTACTGGATGAGTTGCATTGGCTTTTGTAGAAGTTACAAGTTCATGTAAGTCTTGCTATCCCAGCAGGCTGCTGCTTGTACTGTGTTGCTTTACATGACAGAAGGGGAGTTCAGTGCAGCTCCTAACCTTAGTGGGAACAATTCTTTGATTAGCATTCCCCATAATGTGTTCTGTCTCTGTGTATTGCTGATGCACAGATCCAAACTCAGGCACCCAGTGAAAGCCGTGGGTTCAGGGCAGTCCCTGTGTGCTCGCAGTGCTCTGTGCACCAGGGCCAGAGAAATTCCCAGGATGTGGGAATCATCCACCGTGGATGTTGCTGTCCTCACTCAAACACTTCTGATCGTAACTTGGCACAAGGAAGGCATCAGGGAGATCAGGTATAACAAACATGAAATAACACACCTTATAAAATCACACCTAGAATCTGTCTTGAAAGGTTAAGTGAAGTAAACTAAAGCAACAACAATCTGTCCTGAGCTGCAGTGAACTGGTGGTGAATAGGGTAGAGGCCGGTGTTCCTCACACCCACCCTCAGCTGGGAGAAGAGGCAAGGGAAGGAAAGTACCAGTCAGTCACACCTTCAGCTGTGACTATTTAAAGTCAGAAGAAAGATTTTATAATGCATTTCTTATGCATCCTAAATACTTCAGTGGGAAACTTTGAGTTGTAAGTCAGTAGTGAGTGTAGACTGGGATATACATTCATGTACACACACATATATATGAAAAAAGATATATGCAAACTTGTGACTGAGATGTTTTTCTGAATCACAAATCTTCAGTGATTGAGAACTCTGAGTTCTGAATTTCCCTAAGCAATCTCTGCTTGTCAGCTCCCTTCCTCTTTGCTGAACAGTTGCTCATTTACCAGTGTGGCTTGTTTTGTCTGGAAACAAATTGGATTCTAGTCCTATACTTGGGCAGGTATGAACACTTATTTCATTCTTGATACATCTCTGAGATAGTACTGCCAGCTGTGACAAAAGATTTAAGGGCAGTGTTTGAGGAGGGGAGTCCTTATTAAAAAACATTCCTTAAAAAAAAGCTGACAACTAAACCATTGCTGGAGGAAAGAGGAGGGTAGGAATTTTAAGTTCCATAATAAAAGTAGTGGAAATATTTGCAGGAGCAGTTTATTGGCATGGCAGAAAATAATTAAACCATTTTAGTTTTGAGTTTTCTCTGTTGTAGAAAGAAAAGGTTTGAGTTGGAGCTTTTCTTCTGAAGAACCTGAGAAGAACACAAGGGGCAGTCTGGAGAGGATGGGAAGTTATTTCAGCAGAGATAGAGGAGCTGTTCAGACCTGTAAGATGATGTATTTCCACAAAGGGCATTCTTTTCAGTCTGCTGATGAAAAGTCTTGTGGGTTTCCCACCAGTAGAAGCTGCTTAATTGCATTTTGTGTATGCTCTTAGAGTACCTGTTTGGTGAGAACCTGACAAATGGTCTTCTGAAAGTAAATCAATTTTGTTTTCTTGGGCTTTCTTGAATATACATGATGTCCGGAGCCTGAAAAGCACAGCAGTGGCACAAGAGGAAGCAAACAGTGGGGCGCCAGTTAGGCTCTATGGTTCTCTGAAAGACTTTGTAGCCTCCCATAAAGAGAAAGAAGAATGTGCCATTGGCGGTAGTGAGTAAATGGAACCTTCTTGTCTTCTTTGCTCTTGTCTCCTTATAAATAAACCATTGTTGTCCATCCTTGGCATTTGCAGTTCATTGTGATAAATTGGTCTTGATGTGTCTGACATTTCAACCAAGTTGTTTAATGGTGCTTTTCTAAAAAGGCAGATCTTGCTATAACTCGCATTGGTCCAGAATGCATCCAGGGTAGGAGCACTCAGCATCACACACAGCACTAACCCTTTCCTTTCTGTATGCACAAAGAGGGAAGGAGGAACTAAAACATTTTGGTCACGTCAGCCCAAGAGGCCTGGATTTGTGTGAGCTGTGCACAGAAGCAAATGTTAGCCTGGACTGCAGTTGCTGAAAGCCTGTCACAGTGTGGACAACAACATGGACTCCACTTGCATCGGCAGCCTCTTGGGGGAGAGGGGAGGAAAACACCCAACCTGCTGGAAATGCAGGTGTGTTTTCACCCCAGTGTTGCTTGGAGTCTTGTGCAAGATCCCCTCTCTGCTACCTGCCGGTGTTTACAAGTCACTGGCTTCCATGTAACGATTGCCCGGTGCAGAAACCACTGGAACGCAGAGATTTGATGAACTGTGACCAGCAGCAGCTTCTCTTGCTGCATCCCTGAAAGTTCAAGCTTTGATTTACATATTTTAAATGTCTGTAATTATTCTGTCAGGGAGATGATTAACACAGAGATTGCTTTCCATAAATAGGAGCCTTCTGTTCATACTTTTCCAAACCTTTCAGCTTCCCAAAGCTATTAAGCATCTGCCCACAGCAGCCAAGCAAAAGTAATGCTCATGCTTAAAACTGTGACCAATAAGTAACCTTTTTGCTGCTTAATGATCCCACTGTGTGATGATACCATTTTATGATTTTATTTCACCTTCAAAATCAGATGTGTGGAATATGTTCCCACCTGTCTTGACCCACTTGGTTCTCAATGGAGATTTACAATGAGGATGGAAGACCTGGTCCTACTTGGCACCGAAACAAATTCTCCTTTCCATCACCACAACCAGAGCATGAAGAATTAGAGCAATTTTTGAGGGATGTGGACCAATAACCTGGTTAATGAATGTCTCCATGATGTTTCTGGTATCCCAGTTTTCCCAGTGTGCCAGTCCAGTACAGCCCTTACTGCAGTGTGCAGTACAAAACCTGCAGCTTAGAGGGCCTGGGACACAGGACTTGGCCTGAGTTGGCAGATAGATTGATCCTGGTGGGATCTTGTTGGGGAGCCTTTCCAATGTTTTTTATTATTGTTTTGGTGGAAAAATAATCCAAAAGCCTAAGTAAGGATCCCTTTTTTCCTCTCCCCTTTAATCATGCAACATTCATAAATGTTATTTAGGTATGCAGCGAGCAAATTTCAACAGAAATGCTTTCATGCCTCAGGGTTATAAAACTCCATTACATCTGTTATTAACTGTCTGTCTATGGCAAGACCTAATTTTTCTTGATGTATTGGTTGCCCACAGCTTCTCGAAACTGCTTCTTATAACACTTGAAGGCGCTAAGACAGAGAAATCCAGGGATTAAATGGCACTGCTCTCCAAGTGGCTGATTGATGCTTTGGGGCTGTAAGATGCCCTTTTGCAGCTTCCTTGTGTAGGTGGAGAGGGAGGTATAATTTTCATCCTCTCTCACTCAGCACTTGGGAAGCTGGTGGACTTTGTGTAAATACCTTTGCCAGGGCAGGATAATGTGAAAGTTTTCATTCAGAATCTACGTTCCTCCCTGTTCAGTAGACCTGCAGCCATACACAGCATTATTATCGTTAATACCAATGGAAGAACTATTTGAAAACATGTAATTTTTTGAAGAGAGTGATTGGTCTGTTTAATAAGCAAATCTTGCCAAACTGGGTGATGATTCCAGAATGCTAAACAATTGTTTAAACTGTGGAACATTTTGCATTTCAGCAGCCTTGTCACAATAAATGTAGATCTGTTGCTCTTTACGCTAGTATGAAAGGGAAAAAAAATAGCAATTTTAGCAATGCAAACTAGTTATGAGAGAATGAGCTTCACAGCTTACTTGGTTCCAGATAAATCTGGCAGATTCTTTTTCATAGTTGTGTTCTTGCCTGTACTGGGGTTTTTGCTTCTGCAGGTCCTCCCGTGTCTCCATGTCTGACATCACAGTTGCCTTCAATTTATGCAGTTACAGCTCAATTTGTTGAATATGTGCAAGTTCCTGCTTGTCCTTGCTGCTTTTTCCTCAGTTTGCTGACCACAATCTGCCCAGATCATTACATTTACAAATTGCCTTGCATTACCTAACATAGAATTTGTACTAAAATCGGGGAATTTGTTTTTCCTGGCTTAGTTGGAGGTGGTTTGTGCAGAGCTGCTGTGCTGTGTGCAGAGGGGCAGCGACTGAACAGCTCCAGGGCAGCGTGTTGGGCAGGGAGGCAGAGCCTGGCAGTGCCGGTGCTGCACTGGGCATCCCTCACTGAGTAGTGCCGTCCCTCCCAGTAACAACCCGCCCCAAGTTCTTAGCTGGAATCCCTGGTTGTCTGTTGAAACAACTTTCTCAGTTCATGTCAGTTGAGTTAGGCTTGAAACTAAGAGTGAGGGCTGGCATTTGTTTTATTTGCATGTTCCTGGAAGAGGTTAGCTGGGGCAGGCACAGGCTGCAGGGACAGGAAGGGCCTTGTTCCCAGGGCAGCCTGTGCAGGGAGACCTGATGTAAGAGGCAGCAGGTTGATTTGGGATTTCATTCCAGTATGTGTCAGGACTGAGCCATTCAAAGTAAAAGTAACTTTAATAGGGTAAACAATGTTAGAAATGTTTAGAAATATGTTTAACTTCTGTTTATTTCTTTGGTTTTTTTCTTCCAGCCAAACAAGTGTGTCCGTCTGAAAAAATTAGCTGTGGAGACTTAAGCAACAAGTGCATCCCATCGTCCTGGAGATGTGATGGGCAGAAGGATTGTGAAAGTGGTATTGATGAGGCTGGTTGCACTCCTGGTGAGTTAATACATATGCAACATCTCCATTTAGGATTATAAAAGTCCAAGAGTGACTGTTACAAATTGCATGGAAAGGGATGACTTTTCCTGCCAACAAACTTATTCACTCAATTTGCAGTGCTAAGTGGTGACTTTTGAAAGCAGAGAGGAAAGAAGGATTCTCCAGTTGGGTCTGGCTGGAGAATGAGTGAACTCTATGAAGAATTAAGTATTCTTTATACAGAAAATTAAGTATTATTATTAGGGTTAACACCCAGGTGATGTGGAAAGGACTTAAATAAGGTTCAAACCTTCCTTTGTGGTAGCTCAGCAGGTTCCTGCTGTGTCCTTGTCCCTGCAGAGCGTGGACAGATTCAGGCTGTTTTCTGCTGGGGTAGAATAGATAGGCC
This sequence comes from Oreocharis arfaki, assembly GCA_013398015.1. Taxonomy (NCBI): domain Eukaryota; kingdom Metazoa; phylum Chordata; class Aves; order Passeriformes; family Paramythiidae; genus Oreocharis; species Oreocharis arfaki. The sequence continues at coordinate 459,127 of VZRR01011764.1, forward strand.
TGGACATTGATAGCTTGCTGGTTTCACTGGACACAGAGAGAATGATATACTCTGTACCCATAACTGTTTTAAATTCAGTCCCTAAATGGCCATTGCCTTTTATTAGGCCTTTCTGTGCTGGATGAAAGAGCTCTTTAACAGTGTTTTCAGTCTGTGCAAACTCCTACACTGTGTGATCAAGCCATTTCTCAGGCTGCCTTTTTGGTAGACCAAACATATTAGTTCTTTACGCTTCTTGTTGTCAAATATTTTCTTTTGAATGAATGCTTGACTCATTCTTGTGACTCCCTTTAGTATTCCAGTTGGTTTTCCAACTTTCTTTTTACTCAGACCACCAGAATTTAGGGAATATCAGTCTTGCCAGTCTGTGCAGAAGTAAAATCACCTTTCTAGTATCTAATACTGTTTTTGTTAAATTCTTTATGTACAAATGAACCCAGGCTGTTAAGAAGCTCTCTGAGTTCTGTGTATTCACCCATCCCTGAATATTTCTAGTGTTGCATGTGATATCAGCAATGTTATTTTTAGTTCCAGATTACTGGTGAAAGGGTTGAATGGTTACATTCAAGCACAAATTGAAATTTCTTCATTTGAAAACTGGAATTTTGGCTCCAATACCTATCCAGTTCATAATCCACATTATCTTTCCTTTGAAGTTGTATGATGAAATATGTTTTGCATGAACATTTTGTGGTTCTGAATAGAATGCTTTGGATAAGTTTATTTCTTTGCAGTCAGCTTTATCAAATATGATCAGTATTATCAAATATTATCAAAATATTATCAAAGCTTTTATTTTGTGAGAAACTTGTTCCACTATTTAGCTCTCTTTTTAAAAGTATTTTTCTTAGTCCTTTTTTTCTTTTTCCTTTTATTTGTTTACTGTGTGAAACTCTTAAGTGTTTTCTCTTTAGCATGTACATTTTTTTTCTTTGAATGAGAGGCTTGACTTAGAGACAAATTCAGAAGATAATTGTAACTGCTATTTTTCTGATATGAGTTAGTGAAATTAGAACAATTTTTACACTGGTGGCTGCCTTCCCTGATTTAATGCTGCTGCTCACAGTAATGGGAGTGGTCTCACGGAGTCTTTTAGTTATAATAAAAAACTACTTGAAATTGCCTTGAACTTTTTTTTTTCCTAAGCCTTAGGTCACCCCCAAAATGAATGTAAATATGTTCTGAATGCCACATAATTTCAGCATAATGGTGCTATTAATGGATTTGGAAATTAGCTGAGTGTTTCTGTTCTGGGTGTTTCAGCATCTCTACTCTTACTTATCTTCCAGTTTTAGTGCATGTGCAGGTTCTTAAAAATGGAAATTTAATCCAAGGACAAACTACCTCATTTTGATGGTTGTTGGGTAACTTGTGAGAAATGAATTTGTAGCTTTCAAACAATTCCTAATGGCTGAGTGTGGTCCCCACACACTGGAAATCTCTGCTGAGTCTGGATGTGGGATGGGCCATTCCCTGGCACAAGGACCAGGGAAAAGGTGCTGACAGGCAAACTCGGAGCATCCTGGGTGGGTGCAAACATCAAAAGCTTTCAGTCCTAAGATCTCAACTCAGCATCTTTCAGAGGTCAAAACTCGCTTTGGGAGGAGGCACTGCTGAATGGCTGTAGTGGGAGCACTTTCAGGGAAGGTGCCTGTCAAATGAAGCTCTTTTCCTCATGGATGAGAACAATTGTGTGAGCTGTTTCAACTGGGAGCTTGTGGAGGATTGATAGCTATCCTTTCTCTTATCCAAATCTGATAAACCTCACTAAGCCTATCCACTGATACTTTTGTTAACATTCCCATTTCTTCTCTGTTTAGAATCCTCCTTTCTCTGTTTCCTCTTATCTCAGCAGCACACAGTATCCTGACCACTTCTGATCCCTTCTGCTCTTTGTTTTGTTAATTTATTCTCTGCACTCACGTTTTTATTCTCATTTAATAAGAAGCTTCAGCACTGCCTATCACCCACAGCCCCTTGGAGCAGAGCACTCTGTCACAGAGGCTGCCCTTCTCACAGAGCTGACCAACTTGTCTATAAATAACACATCTTGCTGGATAAATGTTTGAAAGGGGATTTATTTGTGCTCAGAATAATTTCTGTGGCGAGAGCCTGCATGTGCAATAAACAAATGGATGATGACTTGAAGATGGTGTGAGTGAGGGCATCCAGAAGAAAAACCCCTAAGCTCTTTCTAAATCCGTGTTCATAAAGCTGTTACTGCAACCTCGTGTGACACTTCAAAAATATTTTAACTGTGTCTACTCTTGTTTTTTGATAGGAATAACTGGCTCTTAGATTTATAATTCTTCAAGAGGATTTAATACAGAGTTTATGAACCTTATTTATGCCTGCATTTCTGCGTGGGTAATTTGTACCAGTAACAAGATTGTGCTGGTATCCAGGAGCAAAGCTTGGTTGTGCTGACGCTGTGTCAGAACCTGTCCCTGTGTCAGAATGTTCACAGCCCAAGTGAAGGGAGGATCTCCTGCAGGAGAGGACAGTAATGATTATGGTATAGAATCATCCAGACCTGCAGGAACAGTGTAAGTGTATGATGGTGCTTCCTCCTCCAGCAGTTTTTGCTTTCCAGCTACTGCTCTGGACCTTACAATTCTTGCTGGATTTTTCCTCTCAGAATGATACCGTTGCTTCTTGAATCCATGTGAAATGTATCCAGTGCAGACATTGGCACAGCCAGCTGGGGGGGAAGCAGCTGTTCAGAGACTCGGGGACAAAGGTAAAGAATCTGAACAAGGAGACAAAATGGTGTGGTTTTCACTCCGTGGAAAAACTTGCCAAGGAAGCGATGGAAACTGCAAATTCTTTCACCTGCAGTGGATAAAGCACCAGTGATTAGGGATCCAGATTTGTGTCTGCACGGGCTGTAGTTGCACCAGGGATTAATTGCAGGTAGTAATCCTTGCACGTGGGTAGTTAAGTGCCCATCTGCCTGAATAACTGACTTCCAACAGACAGGCTTTAGGAACACTACTGACTTCCAGTGCACAAACAATTTTTGAAAATGCAAATACCTGTCTTTTAAAAATAAAACTATATAAAAAGAAAAATCTTATTTTTCAGTTTTTGGAGCAGAAGTAATTTCAGTCTTTACAATACCAGGTCTGTTGTAGTCATAGGTCAGGGTTAACAGTCTTGAATTTGCTGGCTTGGAGATGCTGGCAGCCTCCTTATTTCCCTGGTGAAGGTTTTCTGCTCCCAGTGCACTCAACCTTTGTCACAATGGATTGGACAAGCTTAGGAATGTGTTTACTGAGACTAAAAGAGAAATTAAATATAAGAGGCTGTAATCAAAGCAACACAAGTCGGGGTCAGTCTGGACTTGGCTAACTACTGCAGAACTTACTAAATCTCTGCTAAGAGAGACAGTAACAGTGTTTTGTCAGCTGCTCAGGAATGCAGAGAGCACTTGAGAGTGGCTTTAGAACAGAAGAGCTGCCATCCTGTACCAGCTGAGGTGGTGCTGAACCCCTTTAATGCACACGTGTTCCTCCTGACAGGGCACTGGGATGCTCAAAAGAGAACAAGGCTGAGGCCCCATCTCTTCTGTCTGTGTCAGTGGTTCTCACCTGAACCACTGCTTGCACTCAATATGGAAATTGTGTCTTTCAGATGGGGAGGTGGAAGTGCACAATTCTTCCCTTTCCCAATAGTCAGATGCAGTGCAGTGATGTATTCATTGATATATTGATAGCAGAATAAGCTATTTACCCATGGTTTATTCTGCAAAACTATAGCACAGAGACAGTGATCCATGGGAACTTGTGCAGGCAGTGGACGTACTCACAATGACCTTGTGCAGTTGGCTGAGGTGAGAGCCAGGAATTCCTGCAGGAATCTCATGACAGTGACAGCCTCGTTACCCAGAGCATCTTCTTTTGGACCACGGTCTTCAGGCTTTTCATTGCTGACCACATCTCACAATTAGTTCTAGATTTTCAGCCTTATTATATGATGATTTGCCAGATTAAAAGTGAACAAACTGGATAAAGGTTTTTTAAATTCATAAGGGAAACCACAGTAAGCACAGGTGTGCTCAGCTGTAACCGTGTGTCCTTGCCATGGCAGCTCACAACCTTCACGTTTCTGTGGTGTACATAGATCATTTACAGGATCCTCAGGTGGTGAAGTTCCCACTTTTCCTGGCAAAGCTCCAGGCTCATGTGTCATTCTCCATAAAAAGCAGCAGTCCCTCCAAATGAGGGGTCCTTTTCTTGGAAGGTCCAAGTGCAGAAAACTTGGAGTTAACTCCTTCCAGTGCTGCTCAACAGCCCTCAGGTCACCTGAGAACCACTGGCTGGAGGCAGAATTTAAAGCAGGCTAAAGCTGTTCATCCCTCCAGCAGATCCACCTGCTGCTGAACCAGCTGAAGGGGGGAAATTGCAAAGCTGATTTAAAGCCGCCTTCCCCCACTCTGCTCCTGCCCCCACGCACACATGAAGTGACCTTTCTGTTGACAGTTATATTGTTTTATCATCTTTTATCATTGTCCTGTAGCTATAAAGAGCATCAGTTGTCTCAGCACTGTTTTCTTTGTGCAGCAAAAGCTACGTGTGTTTTGCATCTGAGTCACACTTCCAGTGCTCCCTACTGGGATTTGACCATACTGATCCAGTCCATTCCAGATCTCCACTGATCTTACTGAGACCTTTTAGCTTGGTGATAATGCAGCACTGATTTTATCTTTCATTGCAGTTTGATGAATGTGTGGTTTTGTCAAAGTTAGTTCTGTTCACTGCCTGTTAATGAATTAGTGCACAGTGATGTGCTGTCCCTCAGTCAGCTCAGAGGGACATCAAACCCAAAGGATCAGATTTTGCCATGTGTTCTCCCTGAGAAACCCACCAATTTTACCAGGGTCAAAGCCCCCAGTATCACAGTCATGCCTGTAAAGGAAATATTTATCTGCTATAATTATTCATGATTATTTTAGTATGTGATGAAGAGAAACACGGCTGGTCTGAAATTCCTGGCATTTTATAGGTGGTAGCTATAGCTTCAGTGCACTTGCCATGGTGGAAGAAGTTACAATTATTTTCAAGAAGGGAAAAAGAATTGCTAAATTTGACAAATGCAAGGCCTTCATAAATAAGATAAGGTAGCACAGTAATGGTATCCTCTGGGCTTTACATGATGTTTAATTACTGGACAGCTGGAGGGATTAATGCTTGTGCATTATGCCCTGGCTCTCAGAAATTAAACATGTACAGCTGCCACTTTATCACCGCTTAAAGTATTAGAGCTCCTTCAAAAGCAGTAGTAATTTGCAGGAAAATCCCCATTGTTATTTAGGAAAAATCTCAGCCCATAATCATATTTGTCCTGAGTTCCTTCAGAACAAAATGGCAAGAAAAAAGAGAGATTGGGATTTACTTTTAATTGCATGCTCACAGGAAAAGAGAATTTAGTTGCATTTTTAATATTGGATGCTCATTGTAATTAAACATAATTAAACAGTGTGTGAACTTAGTTTAGAGGTAAAACAGTCATTGTATAAATCCAGAATTAAACCCTAAAGCCATGGCCCGAGCTGTGCCAGGGCTCTACCTGCAGAAGGTGAGGGCAGAATGGCTTTGCTTTCCCTGCTGCTGTCTCTTGAGCTTAGGTTTATAAAGGAAGACATGTGGCACATGGGCAGATGGAGCTTCCAGCACGGAGTGGGGCTTTGGGGGTGGCCCTGTGCTGATCCTCCTCACAGAGAAATTGTCCCTATCAATGTTCCATGAATAATTTATTCTCTAAAGCAGAGTAGATGAAAACACAATCTGAAAACAAGACAATGCAGCAGTGGTACTTCTGCAGTGTTTCTCTGAAGGAGCATGAGGGAAAAAGGGGAGATGCAAAGAACAGCACGAGCACACTCACACCCCACACACAGACACGTCCTTCACACCCCACAGGATGGTTGTTCACAGGCTTCTGGAAGAGGGCTATGAAAGAGCTGCTTTTATACAAAGATTTGTGGATAATTCAAACTAAAGCTTCATAATGCTGGACTGCAGGATACCTGTGCACACCCACACAAGCTTTGTCCTGCCACTCTTTCTGCACTTTAGCCGGAGACATTGGCTCTGATTCTTCTTTCCCACTCACATCATACTGACATAGGAGCAAAAATTGGCCTGTAATTATGTTTATCTTTTGTGTAGTCTGTCTTTCAACAGTTAGAGCTCCTAGAGTTGAAATAGTCAAGGAATTACATCTCTTATTGCCAAATATAATTGTATTTCTTGTCCCTGAAGTGCTTTCTTCGTAAGAACGCAGCTATAATTTTGAGCCTATTCATCCCAAAAGCAAGAATCTGTTCAGTTTTATTCAGGGAAATCTTCTGTAGCTGGCAGTGCCAATGATGATGCTATGATGGCAGATATGTGGGTAGGAGTTGCATCCTGCAGTGGCCACCAGTACATATGTGTTACACTAATTAACAGTTCTGCTTCCTGAGCATATGATCTGAAGGCTAAATCAAAATCAGTAGCCTGAACTCAGCACAGTCCTACGCAGGAGAGGACCATGTCATATTTGATACAAGAGGAAAAAAAAAGTTGGTTTATGAGTCATATTAACAGATAAAATAACATTTGAAAGTCATCTCTGTGGCTGAAATATACTCTTTTCCTACAGAGGATGATATAATGGTTGGATTAATTTTGCTTTTACTTTGCAAAGAAATTTGTTTGTTTGATAAATGTAATGAGAAAGGTTTAGCTCACAATAAACACCACTTCATTACTCTTCTTTGTTCCAATAACTTTAAAAGAATTGCTCATGTTGAACATGTGAGGCTTCGCCTCAGCCCAAATCCAGGGAAGTGCTTCTTTCTATTCTCAAGTCATAGAAACTGCAAGGCAAATCCTAATGCCATGGAAATCTCATTGCTGTTAATGTGAACATAGTCAGCACAGGACCCTTACAGGTTTAATTGCAGTGAGTGACACTCAGTGATTAAATTTTCCATTTGAGTAGAAAATCTAATACGTTTTTTTCAGAAATGATTGCTATTCTTTTTGGAATTGTGGGTACATAGGTACATTGTCTACATCACGTAAGACCTGTGCCCCCTAATTATCACATAACGAGAACACTCAGGGGCTGGTTGTTTCCTGAGCAGTCTGTCAGTCTCTCCCCCTCCCAAAATCACAGGGGTCTTGTGTTTATGGACTTGGTCATTATAGGATGTGCTTATGTTCATAACCTTGAATGGGGCTACACCAAATTCTGCCAATTGCCTCGTTGCATCCTCAGTGCTTCTCCTTTCAGATCAGTTCTTGCAAACCATTTTATTTCAAAAGCATCTTTTTAATTGTTACTGAACCTACATTCAAGCTCACTTTGGATCACTGTTCCTAGAGAAATGTGAGACATGGTTGGCTAAACTGGGGGGTTGAGAAGGCAAAGCTCTCAGCCTTGCCTTGTTTTGCCTGTGCTCCAGAAGAGTTAATAGTGCATGTTCCAAATGCAGTGAATGTTTAATAGTGAAGCAAACTACAGTTAGAAGCAGTATCTCCTCTTACAGACAGTTCCCATCAAGCAAAGTAAATTAGTGGAAGTGGAAATTCTGTGGGGCACTGACCTCACTGCTTGCAGTGTGAGCTCTGCTTTGTCCCTCACTGCTCAGGTGAGTTCAAACCTGTGAGTCAGCAACCACCAGGATTCCCTGCTCAGTTATGGCAGTAACTTATAAATGACTTGACTGACTCTGGGGAAATGGCTCAGCTTTCCAACTGGTTAAACTGGTACCATCCCTGTGCTTAGGAACGGGTAAGGGTAAGGAGGAAGTGGCAGGCCAGTGACATGGCTGTGGAGCCATGGGCTGGGATTCCTTGCCTTTCCCATATTTTCTAAGAATAAACCCAATTGTGCTGTCATTTGCCTGTGTGATTGGAGTGTAGCTTTTAGGATGCTGATGAAGTCTCTCTCCTGAGCTGGACATAAGGAACCAGAAAACAATGGGGAAGGCAGGCAGGTCGTGTCTCTGTGTCAGCAGATGAGCACAGAGTGGGAATCTGCCCAATGGGTGGACAGTGACATTCGTGGATTGGCTTTTCCTGGCAAAGTGTCTGTGATTTAAACTCTGCAATGGCAAAATTAAATCCTGGTCGTGCAGAAAATGCATAACCTCAGGGAGTCCTGCCAAATCCAAGAGGTCTGTGTGTGCAGTAATGTGGGATTTGTGTGCACTGTCCCAGGATCAAGCCCTGCTCCATAATGCCCTGTTCTGCTAGCTGAACATTCATATATTCCTCAGAAATACAGGATTTTGTGTGATAATATTAGAGTGGCTGTTAGTTTAATGGCTATTATCAGATATTTCTGAGGGATTTGACAAATTGGTGTAATTTGTAAAATTGCCATTTTAATAAGCAAGTCATGTCTAAGGGAATAGGAGTGAGCTTGTCCTGCACAGGCTCCAATTTTCAAAGTCAGGAAAGAAACTCGCTAGACACATCACAGCATATTTTTTTCCAGTTAAATTTTGGCTAGTACTGAACATCTCCAATCTGATGCAGCTGATTCTATTCCAGTCAGAATATAAAAGAGTAATAATAATGTCTTTATCCTCATGAGATCCCCATGGGGTGTCTTGGATTGTCACAAAAGCAGGACAGTATTAACATTTGGTATTTTGACCATCCATTTTTGTCTTTCAAGCTGCTTTATTTTACCCTTAAACCCTCTACACTGGATTCACTTGTTCTTATTTTGAGGTCATTTCCAGTCATTTAGCCAAAAGAACCTCTGGTAAACTTCCTAACCTTTTCCTGGTTTGAAGGAAAATTGAGGAGACCGCAGGTATGAGTTGCAACCTTACTGCACATACGTAAAATTAAAGACAGACAGTGCAGAGTGTGCATACCTTTGTACATAAACTGCTTCTCTCCGTAAATTTGGGGTCATAATTAATTCTATTTTCAGATAATTAAACCACTTGGAATGAATATATGAATCTCAGGAAACACATTCTAAATCAGCACATACATTTTTGAACCAACTATTATTTGTCAGCAGGGGCTTTGGCATCTGGTTGCTGGGTTATAATTAACTAATACTATGCAAATACTGCTGCAGAGAATGGGAAAATGACTGATTTGTGTTTGAGGGCAGCATGTGACAAAGGCAGCGAGCACATGCAAATATTAATTTGCAGGAGTGCGTGAGATGGCTCCTTAGCTCCATTAGTGATTTGAACAATATCAGGAATTACTATTCCTTCTGCAGTCTCCATCTAGATGGGCTTTTCGGTATCAATCACCATAGCAACAACCACTGTTGGGAGTGAGGCTGCAATTCCGCTGCATTATTCCCTCCATGGGAGGCCTGTCATTTTTTCAGAGCAATGAGCTTCAAGGTCATCTTCATTTACCTCCATCTCTTTTGCTGTCCTTCCTGGAGGGCAGCTTTCCATGGGAAACTTGTCCTTCCAGGCACGAATCCACGCTTTAAAGACTGGCATTTGACAGCAGATCTGTATGAAATATTCAGGTATTTGGTAAGCAATTGACTGCAGGCAAAATAAATAATTTAGACAGAATTAAGCCTGAAAATAAATACTAGTTAAGCAAAACTAACATGCTGACGATGCTGGTAACTGGGAGTTCCAGCATAACCTACCCTGTGTGCACTCTGTGACCTCCTTATCCATGGCCCAGCTCAGAGATTGGTTCCTGTGGCTGTGGGAGCTGGGCTTGCACTTGGGGCAGAAAACCTGGGCAGAGGGAGCTCAGGACTTCCACCCCTCAGCCCTGCAGAGCTCGCATCCTAAACTTGGGAGAGTTTCTCAAGTCCAGCAGCCTCTCCTGGCAGTGTTGAAGCAGCCACGAATGAACAGCAGACCTCTCCCTCCCTGATGCAAATGTTGGTATGTACAAATCATCCTTTACCTGCTTTAGAAGATCCATTATCAGATTTAAACAAACATAAATTTTGAGACACTTTTTTTTTTAAAGTTGCTTTTGGGGACAGTGTCAGGAAAATACAGTGTAATAATTCATCCTATCTTCTTGTCTTCAGCATCAGTGGATAATTGCTGCTATCCACTTTGCCACAAATTTTACCAAATAATTATCTTTCTTTAAGCCATTCCTGTAATTTCAAGTGGAAATGGCTCTTTTGGAGGTGAGATGAATTAAATACCTGACTCTTACTGAAAAGCTATAAAATCTTTAATTAGAGATTAGCAATGACAGCAGTTATAGTCCATTGTACATAATTCTCAGCTCCTATTAATGATGGATATACCATTTATTTAATTTTTTTCAATTTTATCCAGATCGGAGGATCCATGCTTGGTAGTGTTGTCCGTTGTAGAAATGTTATGTACAAATATATTTTTTGAAATGCCAGTTTTTAATGAGCGCCCAGTATTGTTAGAGAATTCTACATCTTGAGAGCATTCTGCTTATTTTTCTAGAAACATTTAAAAAGCATGTGGCAGAAATATCTGAATTTTTGTCTCCATGCCTGAGCTAAGATTGTCCCTGCTGCACCAGACTCTCACTAAAGCCTCTGGTTAAATCCTGGCTCGGGGAAAAGAGAACCAGCCAGTACTGAAACACTAACTCCACAACTGCAATCTCTCTGATCTTCTTTTATTTCATTATTTTTAACTTCCTCTGTCCCAAGGCTGCTTCTGCTCCACTCTCCTCAAGAGATGTGACAAGACTGCAGCTGCAGGCTGTGAGGCAAAAATTGTGACAGTTGTGCTCTACAGATTGGCACATAGCACAGGGTGGAAATTAATGCAGAATACCTCTGGTATATTTTGTCTATAGGCAAAATCACATCTACACAATCATTTATGTGTGATATTTTACTTCCTAAAACTGTGAAGAACCTTTACCCATTACAGTGCTCTACAGTAAACTGGCATTATAGTTATGCTTTGAAGACTGTTGGTTAAATGTGTCTTGACAAACATTTCCAAGATTTCTGTTGGGATCACTCACGGGTGAAGTAGGTTTTGCACCTTAGAGTACAACATTTATTAATTTCCTCTGTGCTAAAGAAAGCAAATTAATATTTGATTCCTTGGTCTTCAGTGAATCAGCCTACAACAGGACAGGTAGCAATTCTGGAGAATGCAAACAAATCGCTCAAGTAAAAAAATACCCCAGTGATCATTTAATTACTATTGGCACATTTTCTACTGAAATGCTCTGGAGGCACTGAAATACTGTAGTGATGGGACTGCGAGGTACCCTGACAGACTCATGAAAGGGATGTGCAGTAAACTGTCCCTGGGACTTTGCTGCCCCATGCCCATCTCTCCAGGTGCTGTGTAAGATAACTGCAGTGCTTTATTTACGGTGCTCTTGGCTCCGGCGCCAGGCGGTGCCGCAGGGCCCCGGCAGCAGCAGCGGCTCCTGCCGGGAGCAGTGTCCACACGGGGACAGCTCTGCCAGAGCCATCCCCAGCGCTGGGAGCTGCAGCCTTCAGATTACCCTGGCGTGCCCTGAGGATTTCAGCTGTCAGGGAGGATGAGGGAAGGGTGAGAGGTGTTGGCACGTTATCTGCCCTCCCATGGCAGCAGCAGAGCGCACGGAGGGATGGACGGAGCTCTCTGCTGCAGGCAGGTGTGACCCAGAAGGAGCTGCTTGATCCCCCACTGAGGACTGTGAGGGTGGAGAGGGGGATTCCCAACAGCCAAACTGCTGTGCTTGTTCCATGGAGAGAGAGTTTGTAGGCTCTAGTGCTGGCATCACACCGAACTTAATTTTTAAAAAGAAATAAAATAATCATGACCATGCAATTTTTCTAGCTAGCAATTCTCAGGCTTCACTGAGAAAGTCCTCATGAGAGGTTACAAAAGCTGAACTGCTTCTACTTTCTGGCTGTGATTATCAGTAATTTTATATCTGTACTGGGATTTGTAGGTGCAGAGGAGGAGCTTTTGTGCAAACTTCCATTGTCTGTATCCCACTCCTATGTTTATCAGTTGCTAATTTGCCAATGCAGCAAATTTCTGAAGGGAAATACATACAGACGGGAGGAGGGATGGAGGTGGGATTGGGAAAACAACGAGGGGGAAAAGAGGGGCTTATTACAGTTGGTGGGAAGGAAATTTATGCACATTTGGAGTGTGCAAATCATTACAATCTTGCCCAAACATTAGGGATCAAAAGACTATGCAAGATTTTGCTCTCTGATCTGTTTCTGAGATTCATCAAAATAATGCCAGAAAAGCAATTTCTTCTTCTCAGCCTTTAGCTGTTACAGAAGCTGTACATAGCTTTAGAAATATTCCTCTTTTCCCACTACCATTTTAAAATAGATTGGTAAGAGTATAACTGTTACGTTAAATTTCCACTTTATGGAGCAGTGTTCCATATGCAGTTCTGTATTATGGCTCCTCTGAAGACATTGTTAAGTTACATAGCTGTGTACTGATCAGTAGGGTTAATACATTATTTCTAGTTATGGGGTAAGGGTAGCAAAACTTGCTGAATGGAGAAAAAAATCAGAATTTGGGTGAAAATCAGAGCATTTTAATGGTTTCAATTCTTCCATGCCAAAGAGGAAGGTTTTTAGGTGCTTCTCCACCAGCCTATGCTTGTATTTCAGGTCCTTATGAGAAGAATTTGCCTCATATTAGTTGTCTGATCTCAGTTCCTTCTGTTTGGAGAGGAGAAATTGTGGCTGCTCCAAGGGACAGGTGCTGTTGAGGGCATCTCAGTATCTAAAATACTCTACCAAGTGCAGAAGGAGCCTGAGCAGCTCCTCTGGTGACCCTGCTCCGCTGCATCTCATCATTGGTGTCAAGTGGGGCAGCTGAGATTCTCTTTAACGCTTCTCCCTGCTGGAGAGAGCCTGGGTCCTGGCCAGTGCATGGTGGTATTGCAGCAAGGAAGGCAATCCTCTTTCTCTTCTGATTAGGTGGATTGCTATGCTGTAATATCTGGAAAACCTGGGACTAAGTGGGACAGAGCAGGGGGCAGGAGGGGAGTGGTGTATATACATATATGTGTGTGTGTGTGTATTCATGCTGTGACGTAACATGAGAGGCTGTTTAGGTTATCAGACAGAGCCCAGCAAGTTTGCCAGCCAGAATGTAAATAAGCATCTGTGCAACTGGACATGTTCTTAATTGCTAGACAAATACAGCTTTACTCCCAGGTATAAACCAGACATAATATTGCAGTAGAATCCCACTGGGTTCCTGTCACTGGATGAAAGCTGGGATATGACAGATCCTTTATATGGATTCTGCTGCTTTCCAGGTGCAATTGCCATTGCACTGATGGGTACCTCTAAACTGTGTGGTTTAGTGTAGGGGCTCTGCAGATTTGGCAGTAAATACTTCTGCTTCTGAAGACAAAAAGATTCCCAAGGGAAATGAAAAAAAAAACAACAAAACCAAAAAACTTATTGTAATTTATATGCATTTATTTATTGTACTTTTAATTTATCAAAGCCATAACTTTCCTGTGGAGGACTGAAACTGCAGAAGCAGAATTCTTTTGTAATTAATTACCTCCAAGTACTTATGGAGAATTTCTTCCAGGGTTTTGGTTCCCTCACACCGTGATGGAACAAAGTGGCTGCGAACTTCACTTTGTTGGAGTACCTGAGAGTTTAATTTGAGCAGGCATCTCTGCTTCAGCTGTCCATTAGGCTTGCAGAGGAGAGTGCTCTACTCAGCTTCTATCTGACAAGCGCCTCATTTGTATGTTAATGTTGAGTTGTGATTTCCAGGGAAGGCATTCAGCGTGTTGTAAAGGGCCTTACTGGCAGATTGCAGCTAAATTGATGCTCGACTCACTAAATATTTACCCTACACATCCCACTTAATATGTCCAAAACCAGGCATACTGTGAAATCCTGAAACCTGATTCTGTGCTTATGAAAGTCGGGAAGCTGGTAATGTCAGCGTGGAGCCAAGCGGAGCCCCGGCGCTGCCAGCACAGCCCCAGCCTCCCCCTGCAACCTCCCGCCCATTCCCATTCCGTGCCGCTGCTCCTGCCCCGGGGCCCACCTGGCTCCGGCCCCGGGACTCACCCGGCTGCTCCTCAGTGCCAGGGCAGCGCTGCCCCTGCTTCTCCCACCCGCAGCTCCCACAGCCCTGCTGCCCCTGCTTCTCCAGGGCTGCCCCTGGTCCCCAGAGATGCATCCTGCGGCACAGCTGGGGAGCACTGCTCCTTGCCACGTGGTTACCAGTGGGAGAAATGTTTTGGGGTAGGACAGCCAAAGTAATGCCTTTGTCCACAGACATCCCTAATGTGCTAAAGCTGGAGCAGTGGCGAGGGCTGGGTTGGAGACCTCCCAACTCACCTGTTTGTTTTTATTCCCAAGCCTGTTCTCCCAAGGAGTTCCAGTGCAGTAACAAGTCATGCATCTCCATCATCTTCGTGTGTGACGGTGACAATGACTGCGGGGATGGCAGCGATGAAAGGAAGTGCTCCCCTCTGACCTGCAGCCCCGACGAGTTCCAGTGCAACAACAGCGTGTGCATCCCGGAGCCGTGGGTGTGCGACAGCCAGCCCGACTGCGAGGATCAGTCGGACGAGTCCATGGAGAAGTGCGGATACAACGCCAAGGCCCTCAACACGTGCGCGGCCCACGAGTTCCAGTGCGGGAACGGCGAATGCATCCACCTCAACTGGAAGTGTGACGGGGACGAGGACTGCAAGGACAAGTCTGATGAGCAGGACTGCCGTGAGTGTCTGCAGGGGCAGGGCCCAGGGCTCCCCGGGCTGGGCTGGAAGGGTCAGGAGGCTGCTGTGGGCTGTGTTTGAAGGGGAGGCTTTGATGTCAGAGCAGCAGCTGTGCCAGACAAGGAGCTGTACATGGCATGGCTGGGTGCCCAGCCCAGCAGGGTCAGGTGCATTCCACATTCCTTTTGTGCTTTTTCCTTGAGAATCCAGAGAGGAGATGTAAGAGCTGTTGGATGGTACCGTGCCTCGGAACAGATCTGTTTCACTAGAAAGACAAGGAGTGTAAAATGGGAAAAATGTTCAAAGCCCTCAGGCTGCATGGTGGGGTCACAGCCTGGAGGTTAGAAGCTGCTATGCTAAAGGGAATATATGATCAGCAGAAAAAAAATAATTCATTTTCTGCCTCTGAAGTTGGAGTATACTGAACAAGGCAGTCAAGAGAAGTACCTCTGAAGAATCCAGTTTGAAATGCACTTTGAGCTTGGCTTGATAAAGGCACAGAGCTAATAAATAATGGATTTCTTTTCAGCTGGCTTTATGCATTTAACATGCTGTTGTTGGTATGTGTGGTATTTTGAATGTTTCATCCATTTTTAGCCACTAAACTGTTCAAGCTGGTCACTTACCTGAGGAGGGAGAGAGAAGAAAACAAGAGCAAAATGTTTTGCTAGAATATTCATAATGACAAGATTGAGATTAAATATTTACATAGCTGTTCATATTTAGCAGCTCTGACATTGGGCCACCTCTGGGGACGAAAGCAGCAACGAGCTGCAAGCCCCGGGATTATTGCAAGGTATCTAAGAAAATTTACCACTTCTGCCAGCACTGTCTTTTCACACCCATGACAACACCAAGTCCAGGCTGGTGAGCTCAGAGCAGCTGTGTGGGAGAGCCCTTCAAAGAGTTGGGGATCAGACTCTTCCAGAGAGAGAGAAGCAGATGTAAATTCATTGTCTTCTTTAACTAGAGGAGGACATAGTGAATCCTGGACATCGCTGTTTGCACTGCAGGAGATCAGGGGGATGAGCCACAGGTTACCCTGGAGCTGCTGTGCCTTTCAAATAGCCAAGGACTCTTTCAAGAGAGGCAAGAGCTGAAGAGGAGAAGCCAAAAATGTTTTGTTAGGAAGAGAGCAGCTTTGGCTGCTGGGTACAAGTCTGCCAACCCAAGGAGGGATGGATTAGGTAGGCTGTCTTTTCCTTCATCTCCAAGAAGGTGATAAAGTTGCTGACAGAGCTGTTGGGCACCAGGTACCCAGGCCAGGGTCTGAAGGGTCACAGGGACTGTGGAGTCAGGAGATAAAGTTGCTTCCTGGCTGTTTCAGAAAAGCCATGCAGAAGCACATCTGGTGGAGATGGGCACTGCTGGCTGGGGCAGCCTGGGTGGTTTGGTGCCTGTTTTCATTCTGAGACCTCCTGTGGGCAGTCCTGTACCTGTGTCCCCTCCGAATCAGGAGACAGTGACAAGGGCCATGTTACAAACACAGGTGAAGAACTGGTGTCTGGTGCAGGGGACTCCAGCAGAACTGATCTGTCCCACAGGATGCATTCCCTGCAGTGACAGCAACCTGACAGGATGCCTGACTGTGGACAGCTCAGGAGAGGGAAAGGTGAGATTCCTTCTATTGCCAAGTGGAGAAAGAGGAGAGCAGCTAACTGATGGTGTTTTCTGATGAAATGCCTCTTAAATTTCAATCCCTGTTGTTCAGCTTCAAATGTTCTAACTCTTTCACAGGCCGCATTTATTTTGACATTCTGCTGGGTGAGAGGAGTGGGACTGTGCCCATGTATCTTCCTGAGGCAGAGAGCCCACTGTTCCCCAGCTTCTTTCCTTGGTCTGATGGGCACCCGCCATGTCCAGCTGAGCTCAAAGTGCCAAGCCATGAGGCCTGAAAGGAGCACGGCTCCACCAGCCTCCCTGAGCAGCAGAGCAGCCTGAGCCAGCAGCACTTCCAAAGGCACCAGAGGCAGCTCCCAGGGCAGAGGACGCAGCTGGACACCGCTGCAGCACAGCACGGTGCTGACAACCAGTGGAGAAAGGAGGAAATGTGGCAGAAGTGACTTGAGGCAGTTCTGAGTAGTGGAGATTTAGCACACGAGAGTCTCTTCCCAGAAAGTCTCAGTCCAGCACAATGCGCAGTTTATCTACCCGGGAGAAACAAGCACGTGAGCTGGTTCTGCTGCCTTCAGTCCTATGAACTGGGAAATAGCAGGATTCAAAGCCCCACATTTTAGCTACCCCAGTGCTCCTCTGCATGGAGTGCCTGGTTCTGGCTGCACCCCAGTGCCACAGCGGTGTGTGAGCCCACGGCCGTTCACACTGCATGGACGGGAGTCTCCCAGGTAGCAGCTGGGAGAGGCCTTGCAGCACTGAGTGCTCGTGTGGCTGATGTGTTGACTGGGTCAGAGCCAAAATTAATGTTGCTTCCCCATCCTAAATGCAGCTGTTGCTGTGGTGCACCTGCCTGCAGTAAGAAAGGGACATTTGGGAGCTCTGGAAGCTCAGCGTCACTGCTCATCTGTTGGACTGAAGAGTTTAGGGACCTTTATGATTCTTTTTCTCTCCAGAAATTCTGTCTGAGATCAGTATCATGGGGCACACAGGGAGTTTCAGGTGAGTGACACTGCTCTCATTCCCTTAGCAACAGGGATGGCACATGGGCCCCTTGGCTGGACTTAATTAAAACTGCAGATCCCACCACTACATCTTCTCTTGCAATGGGGATCATATGGGGTTTGTGCAGTATAAACAGAGGGATGGGAGCTAATGCTTTAAAAAAAGGGTCATGAGACCATCACCTGTCATTTGTTATAAACATTTTGGATTGCTAAATGAGTAGAGCAGAAATGAAGGGTGACAATTGGTGAACAGGTTTTGGCAGTGAGACAGCAAATAAATAGTAGGGAATGAGTCATTTCAGGAAAGCTGTGTGAGAATATTGGGTGGCTGGGTTTTTTTCCATAGCATATATATTCAGATATGTATATATGCATATTTATAAAATGAACATTAGGTTAGATTTATTAGTCTTCAAATCTGGAATGGTTATATTTTAAAATGTCCTTTGCAATTTGCATTAGGGCATGCAGGAGGGAGAATAAATAATGCTAACAACTGACAGCAGGAAAACAGACCCCTTGAAACCTGACCTCCCACTTTCCTACCTCTGTCTCCCCATCTATAAAATGGACTGATGCTTTTTGCAAATGTTGAGATTTTCTTTTTTGGGGAGGAAGGAAAAAAAACCCAGAAATCAGAAGAAACTACAGCTCAGATTTGGAATCTGGAATATACCTGCTGAGTTTGAGCGATGCAGCTTTGTGCCCGGGAAATGGGAAGTGTGTCTTTTTGAGGGTGCCTGTTAATTTAGCAGGGCTTTGGTAATTTGTTTTGTATTTGATTTGCAGAGGAGATGGCTGTAAAACTACTGAGATTTCAATGATTCAAACCTTCCAAATTAGCACAGCAATTTTCTGAACATCTTGTACAAATAAACAGCACAGCTCTTCCCTCTTCTTGGGTTATTGCTTTGCCTTGGGAATGGCCTTAATGGGAAGCTGCTGTCAACTCTGCCAGTGGGGCTGAGATGGGTTAGTGTCTCCACTTCAGGATAACATGGAATTCTCCTGAAAAATGCAGCAAAAAATAGAAATGCCATACATACATTTGAATGCCTTTGTGATCAGTAAGAGCCGTTATTGTGTCTGCCTTTTCTAGATGTCTGTTAAGAGGCTGAGGGGCTGTTGCTCAAAGGTCTGAACTTCCACAGCTCTGGTGGAGTGAGAAGGGAGCCAGGAAACCTCGCCTGGTCTCCAAACTTCTGTCTCTTCTTGAAGCAAAGCCTTGTGCAGTGGAGCTGTACAGCCCCACATCTGTTTTGCAGTCTCTGTAGCAACTGAGCTAAGAATTGTGCTGTCATTTTTCTCGCAGCTTTGTGGTGCTTGTGCAACATTGTCTTTACAATTCCTACAAAGTTCTCCTTAATTTTAATTCATTTTAGGATTAGAAACCTTTCTGTTCTTAGCATTTAGCTATGCTTTTTAGAAGAGCTTTGAAGATTACAATTGAGAACAATTATATGTTTTATAACAGCTGCCTTCCAAATCTGTAGCTGTTGTCATGCAGATTTGATAAACTGGAGACCTGTTTCTGCTCTAGAAGAGACAAAACCCCCATTGGCTTTAATTACATGTTACACTTTTGTGAGGGTTTAATATTTATAGTCAGAAATGGAAGACCATCCTATCTTACCTCCACACACAGAAATTGCTACAGAAAAGGTGAAGCAAACTGGTTTTCAAGTTAGGGGTGAAGACAAGAAATAATTGTGGCAAAGGAATTTTTACTGAGACAACAGGAAAAGCCTTGCAGTGGCCAAGGTTTAGCTTGGCAGAAGTCAGGGTTTCCTGTGGAAGAATGTGGTCTCTCCATGGTCTAGGATTGGCCCAGGCAGGTGGCTGTACATGCCAGGAACAGTTTAAGCAGAAGTGACTCTGCCTCCTTGCAGGAGTTCTCGGTGCCACTTCCAGACCTGTGGTCTGTGACTCTCCCAGACCACAGCTTTGTTTCTTTCCCTCCATTTTTCTCCATTTGGCAGAGCAGCAGATCCCACATGCTTAGTTTAGAGCTGCTGTCCCAGATGTCCCACTGAGGTTTCCCATTCCTGTGCCTGGGTTTATTAGCTGAAACGTGGCAGCACAGCTGGTCCCATAACTGTGCTTATTGCTTGGGATTCTTTTCTCACTTTGCAGCTTTTTACGAATGTAGTGCATATGGCTTTCCTCTCCAAGGAGCAGTGCTATTTCCAAACTTTCCTCATGTGAATACTGTGTATTTCTAATGACAGGATTTCTCCCTTCCCCCACCAGCCCTGCAGTTGTGGCTTTTCCTGTCTCTGGTGCCTTTTGCTGGCTGAAGATGCACTAGAACTAAGTCCAGCGAAGCAGTCATGAACCTGGATCCTGCACCCTGCGGGATGCAATCACCAATAATGCAGAGTCATTGTGCACCTGATACTTTATGGTATTGATGCTAGCTCACTTCATGTCTGCAGCTCTTCCTGGGTTATCTGAAAGTAGTCATTTTTGTATTAGAACCAGTTTGTCAAATTGTCTGAAGTCTGCAGACAGCTCTCACCTCCCATGTAGTAACACCAGTGCTGGCCTCTCCTCGCTATTCAGAAGCAGCGATTTTCTGTCAGACCTTACCAGGACACAATCACACGATGGAAGGGCTGGAATCAGGAGCTCTCCAGGGTGTGCTGCCTTAGTAGGATTCTAAGAATGCATCTGATGGGCCCCTCAGATGGAAACTGCAAAACATGTCCCAGGAACAAGGAGCCTGTTTGCCAGTGACTACAGGCTGCCTGTACCCTGTGTCAGCACAGGGCTGGTCCCAGCTAGGGAGGTCTCACATTTATTGTAACTTGGGGAGGGAAATATGACTGCATTTAGTACAGTCAGTGCAGGTGTCTGGTTTATATTTTTCCCCAACTTTGCTGTTCGTCAAATCTGGTTTGAGTCCGGTATAATCTGACCTGGACAAATGAAGTTCAGGCTTGAAACCTGAGCTGATATTGTGGAGGTGCTTAGGGCTGGAAACCCCAAGAAACACCACACCACCATGCAGTGGAGCTCTTCTGCCTTCCACTGGGCTGTTGGCTCATGGGCATTCAGTAACCTGACAATCTTGTCTCGTTGCTGCCTTCATCCCTTACTGTGACCACACTGTCTTTGGCAGAGTCACTACAGGTCTCTTGCCTGGGCCCTAGGCCAAACATGTTTTGAAATGTATCTTAAATGTAAATTTTTCTGAAAGAAGGAGAGCTGAGGAGCCTACTGGTTGCCTTTGCCTACCCAGTGTCAATGTAGCATTCCCAGCTGGAAAGCAGCCTGGCCTCACACAAACTGCAGCCCCCAAAGCTGCTCCACTGCTGGGAGTTTTGCTGCCTGCTTGCTTTGTTCTGTCTCACCTGAGAAGTTTCACTGCTGGTACTGAGTCTGTTTTGACTGGGTGTGCTCATATGGGCTTTGATGCTGTTTTCCCAAGGATGTAGAGGGTGAGCTGGGATAGCAGAGGGGCACAGGAGAACAGTGGCTGAGGCAGCTGCTGCCTCTGTTGCTTTGGTGGAAGCAGCCAATCCTCTGACATTTGTGGACAGAGGGTAAAACCCCAGCAGTGTCAGAGGGACATGGCTAAAAGGTACCACACAAATGACTGAGTTCTGTGTGGCTGATGCTTGAATATGTTGTCTTAAAGCTCTGGTGACCTGCCAGCCAGATGAATTCCAGTGTGGTGATGGGACCTGTATCCACGGAGCAAAGCAGTGTGACAAGGTGCACGACTGTCCTGACGACAGTGACGAGGCCGGCTGTGTCCAAGGTAGGTTCAGATGGCTCTGTGCTCCTCGTGTTCCGTGGGGTAAATCTGCCAGGGCTGCATGGCCTCTGGAAAGAGAAGAGGCCTGTGCTGCTCCTCTGGGCCATGCCAAGCTGCTTCCTGTACAGTTTTAAGCCATTCTGGCAGCGGGATTGCTTGGGAGAGATGATTGTGCTGACCAGGCAGACTGCACGATTTGAAAAGTTCTTTGCATGGTGCTCAGGCTCAATGTTCATTTGCTTAATCCCATCCCATTTCTGCTAATGACGCCCTCCTGAGCTTTATGTCAGCCTGTTTGTTGTCATGAGCCTCGTCTAACTTAGTTGCTTTCCTCTCTTGCCCAACATGACAGAGTCAGCATGTGAAAGTCCCAGCAAGTTTCAGTGTAAGAGTGGAGAGTGCATTGACGGAGGCAAAGTGTGCGATTCACATAGAGACTGCAGGGACTGGTCTGACGAGCCTCTGAAAGAATGTGGTACAGTACTTGCCTTCTACGTGTTGCTCCTGTTGTAACTGCTTCCCCTCTTCTCCATCTGGTGCTCACAGCTTTGAGTGTAACCACATGTAACTGCTAATGCTATTTCTCACTCTGCTCCTCTTTCCTTGCCTTTATTCTCTCATCACCCTTCATATGAATATAATTAGTAGCTTAGTCTGATCATCTGTAAGTTTGAACTGTGCCCTTCTCCACTCAGTTATTATTCTTGGAGGGATGTATGAATTGAGCACGGGACTAGGAATGAGGAATTCCCCCTCTCCCCAAATACTAGTGTCCTCCACAGCACAGACCAGTTTTAGCCTCATTGCCTAAGTTATCTTTGAATTCTAAGATGATGATAACACCATAAAAATATAGCATTGGGAACATGCTTTGAAGGTGAAAACACGTAGAGTGGCAGCAACCCCTGAGAGATGACTTCAGCCGTTTCTGGGTTGTACATGTTGTTGCTGCTTCCCTCAGCATTGACAGCAGGCTGCTCTCTGCAGCGTCCTGCCAGCTCTGAGCTGTGGGAATGCCAGGAGAGTCAGAGCTGGCAGAGCCAGGGGAACAGAGCCCAGGCCACAGAGCTGTGCCCCTCTCCATAGGGCAGCCCTCTCTTGCCTTTCCCACCAGACACTGTGGGCACCAGCCCCGATCTGCAGCATTACTCAAACACATTTGTTGTTTTCCCCAGTGCAGAGATGTCTCCATCAGGCATCTCTTTCCATGACATCATGGAGCTCAGTGGCTGCCCCTTAAATAACTCCTGTTCAGGAAGAACCGTCAGTCTCTCCCTGTTTTAGACAAGAAAATGTGTGTGCATGCCTAGTGAGGATGCTCTTACCTCATGCTTCCAGTGTGCCCTTGCTTTTTTCCACTAATCCACATCTCTGTGTTTCTGAGTGGGTGTTGCAGTTGTCTGTCCGTGGAGGTCTCCCAACAAAGCTGGCAGCCTGGTTTGTCACAGGAGACTGGGCAGTGGCACAGCACAGCTGGGCTGGTGCTCAACCCAGTGGTTCTGGTGCCATGATTGGTGCAGCCCTGGGCTGGCAATGAAGTGTTGTCTGAGTTGAGAAGCAGAGAAGAGCCCCCAGGGGAAGGTGTTTCTTGAAGGGTGAAGTGCTGTGGGTTGCTGTGGCTGTAATGCCCTCACACAGGTTATCTCCACAGGAGGCAGAGGTGCAGGACACACTCCCCAGCTCAGTGTGTCTGTCTAGCTGGGTTAAACTCTGCCATGCCCTCTGAGAGTCCTCCAAAAATCACTGCAGAGGGCAGGACAACACTTGGCTATTTTAGTCAGGCAGGGAATATACTGCTGAAGTTTGGGTGAAGAGCAGCAGCTGCCCAGGCTCCTCCTGCCTGGCTCTGCCTGGCTCTTCCTCAGCTCCTCTTGAGAAGTGCAGCAAGTGAACCAGCACTTGATTTACAGCCCCTAAACCCATTCCACAAAGCACCCCTGAAACATGGGAACCATCTGAGAGTTCACTTGTTAAAACAGCCTTTGTAGTATTTTGCAGAGAGCAGTTGTGCATGTTTGTGACCCAATTTTCTACAGACCCAGGCAAGGGTAGGAATAGGAGATTTCTGTCCATAAACGTCACTGAACAGTGAGAAGGCACAGTGGGGCTGGGGACACCTTCTAGGAGCCTGGTGAACTTGCTCTATTAATTATGTATTGATATCTCTATATGTACCTGCTAGGAAGGTGAAAGCATCCCAGAGCTGAGATGGATTCCTTCTGGCATGGTATTTCCCCAGTCTTACTGACTTAATTAGGTTGTGGTTGTTTCCATTTTCTTCCAAGAGCAACAATTTAATGGCTCTGCTGTGCTGCTCACCTGCAGTGTGCAAGGAAGCAAGAAGTAAAAGATAAATGAAAAATTTACCTTTAAATTGCATTATAGATTGGAGCAAATCCGTTTTCCTTGTTCTGGTGAGTCCACTATCCCTGAAATCCCACAGCTCCTGTTCAGCAGTCTTCCTTAAGGAGAGAACTTTCTCTTCACCTTGTGTAGGTCAATTACAACAAGAAGAAATGGAGTTTTTTCTGACAGGAAACCAGCTTTCCCCAACCTCTCATTCAGTTCTACTTAAAAGGATCCATTTATTCTGCTTTTCATTGCAGCACCTGAGAGCAGGATCAGAGAGGTGGCCTTGGATTAGAAAAGGCCCCAGGAGAGGATGGGGGGCTGTTGCTTCATAAATTGCACACTGGGGCTGCTGGGGGCTGCCAGCAAAGGCTGTTGTGGGGGACGTGTTTGTGGGAGGACTGTATCTCAGTGCTAATGGAGTATCTCTGACAGACTGCACTTTGGTGTTTTCTGGAATTTTCACATAGATCATTCCTTGGAGCTAGATGGGAAAATAGTACAGTATTTCAAAATAGCTGGCCCCTGGGAAATGAGAGTCCCCCAGCATGAATTATTAAAGCTCAGAGAGACTGTTCAGAAAAGTCAACATGAACCAGTGCATGGGGAAGGAGGAGTATCCTGGAGAGAGCCCTCCAGTCCCTTGGAAGTTTCTCACATGTGGCAGAACAGCTCAAAGCAGCAGCTCTGTGATGAGATGAGATGGAGAGACTCACATACGCTGTATCCCCAAGGCTCCCCATTCATTCAGCCACCAGCTTTGAGTCCAAATGATCCCACAGCGTTGGTTTGGAATAACAAAGAGCAAGAAAGTGATGCCGTGGAGGCTTCCTATCTGTGAAGGCACTTGTGCTCTATAGGGCCAGTACCAAAACTGATAGGAACGGGGAAATTTCTGAGGAAATCTCTTCATTTTATTCAGTCTCACAACTAGAAGCCCCCATTTGTCATAGGTGATCTGTGTGTCCCCTGCAGGTGTTAATGAATGCTCGATGAACAACGGTGGCTGCTCACACATATGCAAAGACTTGAAGATCGGTTACGAGTGCGAATGCCCGCCCGGATACAAGCTTCTGGATAAAAAAACGTGTGGAGGTAATTGACATGCAAACAGCAGTCCCTTGTGTTTCACCATAGAGAGACGTGATTATATTCACTTGAGCATTGCTCCATCACAGATGGTTTGATTTCAAGTTATTGATGGGTTTCAAACACTCCTTTCAGACATAGATGAATGTGAGAATCCAGACGCTTGTAGCCAGATCTGCATTAATTACAAGGGAGACTACAAATGTGAGTGCTACGCAGGATACGAGATGGACACCCTCTCCAAGAACTGCAAAGCTGTAGGTAAGACAACGCCACAGGCACTAAAACTCTGCTTGCTCAACAGCACAACTCTGATAAGAAAACACGCTCGCAGGGCTGAGGCAGGGGAACTGAAACAAAAGGAAACACGCAAAGCAAGCAAAGACATTTCACTGCGAGCAGCACAGAGCTGCTGCAGCGATAGCAGATGCGTCTCTAGGCAAGAACTACTGATTGTGCAGATCAGAATATTTTAACAGTGTACAGAGCAAGATTGCAGTCACTACTTGGCTGTTTGAAGCTGAAACTAGAAAAGAAAGTCTCTTGACAGGTGTTATTGAAAACAGTGCAGCAAAAACATTTAGTGGTAGTAGTATTGAAAGAAAGAAAACATCCCGATTAAAAAATGGTAGCTTAGACCCCTCCACCCTCCCAGCTGTAAGTCACCAAAATCTGGCCCAGGATTTTGCACTGAAATGGGAAATTGAAGATGACATTCCCTGGAGTTTTGCTTGTGGCTCAGCAGAACAGGCAGTCCAAGAGCCAGCGTGTGTCCAGAGACCACAAAGGCGCCTGCGTGTGACAGTCCTGCCTCTGGAGCAAGTTCCCACTTGCTCCCAGTGTGGTGTAAAGCTTCTGTACAAACACAGCTATCGGTGACTGATAGTTCCATTGTTGTTCAAGAAATATAAGCTGAATCCAGCCCTTGGGACAGCTGCTGAAGTGACAAATGTGCTGATTTTCTGTGGTAGGCAAGAGCCCGTACCTGATCTTCACCAATCGCCACGAGGTCCGTAAGATAGACCTGGTGAAAAGGGACTATTCCCGCATCATTCCCATGCTGAAGAACGTGGTGGCTTTGGATGTGGAGGTGTCAACAAACAAAATATATTGGTGTGATTTGTTCTACAGAAAAATCTACAGGTAAGGGGTAATAGAGGATGTGTGTGGTGGTCCCTTCCCAAAGCTGCATTCCATCTGTACCCCCTAAAGCAATCCAGAGAACAGTGCAGGGTACAGGGCACTGGAGGGCTTTTCTGCCCTGACAGGGATTATCTGTTGTGGCTCAGATTTGGAAATCTGTTTCAGGAATTGATAAAGACATCAGGGGTTCATGCAGTTATCTCCTTGATAATACAGGGTGACTTTTCATCAATGCCAGACCCTGCTGCACTTGTGCAGTTAAATGTAGGCTCTTGTTTACTGAACCATGGATACCTGCAAAGCAGGGCCAAGGCTGCTGCTGCACTGGGAGTGTTGTATGGGAAGCCATAAAGGACCTGGCATGTGGAAGCACAGAGGAGGCAAATGAGCAAGGAGGCAGCAACACAGACACAATCTGCTGCCCACTGGTAGACTGGATTTAAATTCAGAGCACCTGACCACAGCACGTTCTGTAACTCTCCTTCTCACTCCTCCTTCAGCTGTTTTTATGGCATCCATCACAGTTATTATGTGCTGGGGCTTGTGAGTGTGCTGAGCCAAAGAAGCATTTATGTGTTGAAAATCCCCCGTGAATATTCTGATTTGCACAGCTATTGCAGCTTCTGCAGTGGTTTGCTCTGGATTTTAGCTAATGATCAGGCACAGACTGACTGGTGTCACCACCTGGGTGTCAGGCCAGGGTTTCTGCAGGCTCTGGTACCTCCTGCACCACTGGCAGGTGGGTGCAGCATATCTGCCCAGGCTGTGGAACATATTGACCACCAGTAGCTGGGCAGGTACCCTGAGGGGCCTGTGAGGGTCTGAAAGTGGGGGGACAGTTCAGAAGAAAGCTGTCAGCTCTCACTGGCTCTGTCTGGGCAAGGGCTGAGTTCATACACAGAGAATTATCCAAGACAGTGCTCCTGTAGCTCTCCAACAGCAAATGCTCTGGGATGCTGGGAGTCCTTGGGAACAAGCAGTCTGTGGTCAACAGGCAGAATGAAGGTGAAAACTGTGGTACAGGAGGTAATCGCTGGCAAGAGATCCCATCTTTCATAATGCTCACCTCACTTGCCTTTCCAGATCCTGTCCTGTTGAGGTGATGTCCCCTTTGGGGTGTCAGAAGATCTTTTACAATATTTAGTTACTGGGAGAATTGAAATGTCACCTGTATTTGAGCCCTTCCATTATGGAAGCTGCAGGAGCCTCTCGGCTTTCCCTCCTGTGCAGGCATAGGCAGGAATTTATGTGCCTATGGAACCTGTGTTATGGAACACAACTGTCCCACTGGCAAGGGATTAACTGGCCTGGAGCTGGGCACTTGGAGCACATGGTGCTTGTCAGCTGGAACACTGCAATCTTGGGAGCGCTGTCGGACGCCCAGAGAGCCCTGATACCATTCCTTCAGTGCTGGGTCACAGACAAACCAAAACCATCCTTGCAGGGAAGATGCAGCAGCGTGCTGGTCATCCAGGCTGACTCTGCATGGCCATTCCAGCCCTGACTGCAGCCTGCAAAACTGTCAGGAGTTCCTGGGTTTAGACATTTCTGTTCCAAGGCTCTAATCTGATACTGGAGAGCTCAGCTCTCATACAATTCACCTTCTCATTCCATGAGCAAAGGCAAGATGGGCAATGAACAGAGGATGTGAAGCATCTTAGGACTTCAAATGTTTGGGGCCGGGGGCAGAAACTTCCTGCTGTTTATAACTGGTTTAAGATGTACTGTGTTACTCTAAGAGCCAGACTAAGCTTTTACAAACACTCACGCAAACTCAGAATAACTCAATTTCAGTTCACTCAGCAGAATTGATACTGAGAGCAGAATCAGCCTGTGTGGTTGTAGAAGCAACATTTCAGTTATTTATGAAACATCCATGTGGAGTCTGCTGCCTTTCATTATCGTTTTGGAAGATTTTGAGGCTGCCACTAATATTTAGTGAACATTTTCTTTATATCTAGTGAAATCACTTGCCAAATTAATGCAGCTTCATGAATTCTTTGATTAATCATTAGCTACACAGCTCCTAATTCTGCAGTACATTTAAGCACATTTATTGCATGCTAAGTTCAACTCTGTTCAGCAGAGCCCTGGAGATTATATTTTTTATGTCCATAAATCCCACAAATCGGTGCTGTTGAAGTTAACATGCCTGAAGTCGAATGTTTTCCTGAATTGTGCAGTTACAGCAGGAAACAGGCTGAACAATGAAATGACAGTTCCCTGCTGTGGAAATGCTGCCATACAGGAAGGGGGAAATAAGAGGCTGTGGGAGAAAGCAGAAGGTTGCAGGAGCACCATAAGGGTTCCTGTGTCAGCCACACTGCCCACAGGGCCCAGCCCCTGGGGGCCGTGTGTGAGCCCTGTGACCCCCTGTCCCTGCAGCGCCTACATCGACAAAGCGAGCGACACGGCCGAGCAGGTGATCCTGATCGAGGGCCAGCTCAACTCCCCCGAGGGACTGGCCATTGACTGGGTCCATAAGAACATCTACTGGACAGACTCTGGAAACAAGACCATCTCAGTGGCCACTGCAGATGGAAGCAGGAGGAGGACACTTTTCAACAGTGACCTCAGTGAGCCCAGAGCCATCGCTGTGGATCCCACACAGAAGTAAGTGTGAACACCATGAACACCCCTTTGCCAACAGACATTCCAGTTGGCTTTTTGCCCCTCTGACAAACTTGGGGGTAGTTTTCATCACACCAAGACTTCAGGTGCCCTTTAAGACATACCCTGCAATGGGACGGTGGAGATGCTTCAACTAACCCTTGGCAAGGTCCCTGCTGTTAAAAACGGTTCTGAAATTCATGGCCAGGTCATGTGTTCAATGGGCCTGAGCTGGTCCCAGCACAGAGGCTGCCCTGGGAAATGAAGTCTGTCTGACTTGTGTTTGGGCTGTTCGGATGAGGGAATGCCAAGTACCTAACAGGCACGGCTACCTAACAGGAGAATTTGCAGGGGTTAGTTAGTTGGGGTGAGATTCTGCATTCTGGTGCCAGTTTTGTGGCAGATTACCCAGTGGGAGAACTGTATGTGGTTCCACCAGTGGAATTAACTGAAGTGGCTGAGAGCTTTGCTATAATGAGAGAACCTTAGTTCACCTCCTACTGCAATTAGCAGTGCAGGTTTCTTAACCAGAGTCCAGGTCAGTGTTTTCTTACCTCTGCCTCTCTCAGGTTCATGTATTGGTCTGACTGGGGAGACAAAGCCAAGATCGAGAAGGCCGGTCTGAATGGCGTGGGGCGGCAGGTGCTGGTCACAGACAACATCGAGTGGCCAAACGGCATCACACTTGGTAAGTGCCCAGGTCAGAGCTACAGCACCCACAGGGGCTGAAGGAAAGCTGGTTTTATTGTTAAACAGGAAAACAAAATGGTAAATGCTGAAAGGCACTGCACACACAAATCCTAAACTGGCTGTCACTACTGCTCACAAACATGAGTTCTTTTATTTCAGTAGCACAAACAGGAAATCTTGCTGAAGTCAGAACCTCATACTGCAGGAGCTTTGAGTTGCTTGTCATTGTGCCTTAAGGCAAAGGGAAATTTTGGGGGAGGATGCAGAGCTGTGACAACCCTTTGGAAGCGTGGAAAGCATCAGAATCCTTGGTGTTAAGCATCTCTGTACCTAGGGCTGTCTAAAGAGCAGTGTCAGGATCCTGCACTGGACTGATGGATGATGCACAATGTATCAGGGAAAGAACAGGGCCTGCAGAACCCATTCCCTGTCAGCATTCCCTGCCTCCCCAGCTGCTCAGGGAGAGTGGAACCCCTCAGAGGGCTGTGGTGGTTCTCACTGCCACACCAGGCAGCAGAGTGGAAAGGAGGTTTCATGGAGCAGCAGGGAACATCCTGCTCTGGAGTTGGAGCTGTGTGTGTTTAACACCATGCAGATGTGAGGTTCTCTGCTTGGCTTTGAAAATTCTGGCTGTGGCAAGGATGTAGGAGGAAATGCTGCTGCCATTACATACTGCTGAAGTGCTACTGCTGTGAACAAATAATGTTATAATTTAGTAATTAAGAAATTAATTAATGACTTGTTTAATTATATAACTTGCTTTGTTGGCTCTCATCCACTTGCATTCTGTTCAGTGAATCCCATCCAAAATGAGTGAATTTGCTCCAGAAAGAGAAATGCAGTGCTTAGCATTCCAAATAACATTGGATCCTTTACTCCCACCCGTACCTGCACCCTCCCCAAACCTGGCTGGCTGTGGTAGGACTGTCCCCACCAGCAGATTCCCCCAGCCTGCAGCACAAGAAGGGTTTCTGGGCCCAGGATTCTTCTTCACTGAAAATGTGTGAATCTCACAGCTCCTTTAGAGAGGTGTTTCATTGGAATCTCAGTAGTTGTTCTCCAGCAAGAGGCCAAGGCCTGAACAACCTTGGGAGGGATGAAGCTTCTCACTCAGGCACTCATGAAGCGAATCTGGGAAGCCCAAACTGCTGCTGCCCTGCTGCTCCTGGTTAACAAAAGAACCTCATTGTACAAGGCTGTCAGTCAGGCATTCCCCACACACACACAGCAGAATGTTCCTCCTTTTTAATCTTATTTATAGGGTCTTATCCCAGCATATCTGGGCATGGATTCAAAATCAGAACTAGTGTTAAAAAAAAAAGCGCCCAGTAATAAAGAGATTAGTCATGCTGCCAGCAGGAAAAACATGCTGGGCAAGAGCAAAAGAGCTGCAAGAGCTGTGTGTGATTTTGCTTCATTGTGTTTTACTTTCCAGATTTGCTGAATCAGCGTCTCTACTGGGTAGACTCCAAATTGCATTCACTGTCCTGCATTGATTTCAATGGCAGCAACAGAAAAGTTCTGATCTCCTCTGTGGATGATCTGAGCCATCCTTTTGGCTTGGCAGTGTTTGAGGTAAGAGTGGAAAACGGATGCAGAACAGACTGGAGCCTGTGAGAGGTCCCAGAGTTGTTCTTGATTAAAAGCTCTGCCTTTTGCACAGCACAGAGAGCTCAGTGAGGGCAGTTGCTGCTATAGAAACTGATTAACCTGGTGTGGGTTCAGCAGGGAAACTGGTTTTTAAAGCCCTTAATCAAGAGCAATGTGTTATCTTATGCTTTTACCTAATGCAGCATCAGTGCATTAAATGATTGGGGGAACAAAGGCTGCAACTTTGGCACTCACTGTGGGTAAGTTATAGCAGAGGAAGGTCCGGTTGGCTTTTGGCTCAGGAAGATCCTTATCCTTAAATCCCTTATTCCTCCTATGTGAAGAGGGTCATATCTGGGCATCTGACTTTGGGCACAGGTTTCTCCAAGTCATTGTTGCTCTTTAGTGCTATCTCCATCAGCAGCATTTGGAAGGATCTCGTAGGTTATTTCCCCTCTCTCCATCCTGCCTTGTCTGAATGGCTGGGTAGAATAACAGACAACCCTTTTGCTTTTGCTAAGCTGTCCTTGTTGTCCAGCAGTGTGGCTTTCCTTACAGAAACACACATGGGTTTAGCAGGTAGCAGCACACACAGATGACCAAGCAATTAAATAGTTTGGTAACTGCAATTCCAGGGCACCTCTTTCACCAGTAGTTTTCTATCTTCAATCATAGTATGCCATGCAAAAGATAGTAAGAAAAAAAAAAAGTGCTCAGCTTCCAGGTATGCTCTAGGCACTGGCCTTTTCATAGATATCTGTTTAATGCAGATCTTCTCTTGGGAAAGGAGTTAAAAACCAGCAAGGGAACAAATGTTTCTTGTATGGAGCATGGCTCTTTGCTCATGATCTACTCCAGCTTACAAAGAAAAAGCAGTTCAGAAACAACACGCATGCAGCTTGTCTGTACCTTACCAAATTTCTGCTCCCTCACCTCAGTCTCAGCTACTCAAAATTACACAGCACTTTGTAAACTTGTAGGAGAGCTGGGCTTTTGAACATTGTCCAAAAGAGAAAAAAGCTGCAGACAGCAGTAGCATGAACCGAAGGTGCCCCAAGGTGGGAACACGGTGCACTGACTTTGTGACTGCTGGAGTTTAATCCAACTCGAGCAGGGTTTGAGCAGGCCAGGTCAGGAATCTGTGCATTCCCTGCAGGACAGAGTGTTCTGGACTGACCTGGAGAACGAAGCCATCTTCAGCGCCAACAGGCTCAATGGCTTGGACATCTCCATTCTGGCAGAGAATCTCAATAACCCTCATGACATCGTGGTGTTTCATGAATTAAAGCAGCCCAAAGGTAAGAGGTGTCCTCAGGATGTCATGGCCCTGAATCAGGTTTATTTGAGCTGGCAAATGAAATGTTCCCTGATGGTTCTTGATGAGAGAGAAAGCACAGGTAATAATGGGAAATCAATGCCTAATGTTTGAAGTTCCTGCATAATTAATTCAGCAGCGGCATTTATTGAAGAACCTGCAATTTGCTTATAGCTGTTTAATTAGCATCTTTGATACCAGTGAGTTACTCTTGTCACTGTGATGCTTCCCATTCATTATGTATTTGGGAAGTTTTTATAGTACTGTGTAAGGTTCCACTCCCCTGTACAAACTGTAAAGATGCTTAAGCAGCCTGATAAATTGAGGTAGGGAGTGGAAGAGGGTCTTCTCAGAGGATCTGGTATTTCTTTGCCAAGGGCAATGAATAAATAATTAGAAAAATAACTTGTCTTTTGTTCCATCCTTGAACAGCTCCAGATTCCTGTGAGCTCAGCCCCCAGCCAAATGGAGGCTGTGACTACTTGTGTCTTCCTGCACCTCAGATCTCTCCCCATTCCCCCAAGTACACATGTGCCTGTCCTGACAATATGTGGCTGGGTCCTGACATGAAAAAATGCTACAGAGGTAAATACAGTCACATCTCCACTTCACTATTCCAACAAAACCCTATTTACAGTGAATATATTTCCTGATGGTGAAATCACAAACACCAGCTTCTGTATTCCACTCCTTGCTGCCCTCTGGGCACAGCAGCACTGTGGTGTCCTTTGCTGAAAGCTTGCTTATTTTGGAAAGCTTAACCACAAAAAGATACAGGAGGAAGGGGAGGAAAAAAGGGCTAGGGCCCAGCACTAAAAGTGTGACTAGTCAATAAATTATTAAAATTGATTACTCATATATTGATGTATTGATTATGTCATATATATGCAATACATACTTATATATATTTAGATATCTATGTATCTATCTATAGATAGATACTGAAGCTGGAGAGGCCACAGTCATTGCTGATAATATCCCGAAAACACGAGTGGCTTCATTGTAGCTTTCCCTAATATGCAATGAGTTCCTCGTAAAAATTCAGAATCTTCTGAGGTTCTGAAAAAAACCACAACTTTGTGAACTTCTTAGCTACCTTTAATACAGAGTGCTTTTTTCTGTTAGTATTGATAAATCAAGCTTGACTTCAGGAAATCGTTTCTGTAGCTTTAGGCAGAGAACTAGCAGTAGTTTGACTACCTGGGAAATAGAATTGGAATTTGGTTTCTGCTTCTCTTCATTAAATTAGCGGTCCTTTCCAGATTTATGTCACCATTTGTGATCTGCTTTGTGTACTTGCTTTAATCAAATTTCATTGTTGCTCTTGGTTTCCAGATCTTCCAACTACTGCATCTCCCGTAGTGGTTTCCACAACCACAGCACCCCGTGCTGCCGGCACCACGACCATCACCGCTGTACCTGGCAGTGCCAATGACACCACTGAAGTTGTCCCCAAAGCTGTACCAGAAGCTACAATCAGCACCCCAAGTCTTCATTTACCTTCCACGACATCTATCCTGATCGATTCTGAGATGACCACTGGAAACAGCAATTTATCACAGCACTGTAAGAGAATGAGATTCCTCTTTCCTTCTTCCATGTCACAACTCCTCATGCACTGGTGGGACACCTGACCTACTGTCTGAGTTCCAGAGGGGTCAGGTGCAAGCACATCCTGGTGCACAGCAGGAGACATCAGCTCCTCTCTCTGCAGGCACCCGGCTTACGATGGCTGCTGTCATTCCAGTCACTTGGCATGTTAAGGAACTTTTATCAGCTTTTATCCAAGGCATATAAATGGCCCTGAGAGTTCACATCAGCCCTGGCCTTGTGCCCAGTACTGGCTCACCTCAGCTTCAGTGCTGCAGGGAGTAGAATGGAGGATTCTGCAGGTGCTTCACCTATTTCAATTGTTTAATTATTAATGTGACTCAGCACAAGTTCTGGGTGGAAAATTCCCCCTGTGCAGCTTTAGTGTTGCTGGACATGTGGAATCACTACAGCCCAAGACAAGCTGCCTCTGGTTTGTATGGCCGTGCTTGGCATGTTAATGTGGCCTCATCATGACACAGGTTTGAAGTTTTGCATTATTTATCAGAAAAGCATCCCAGTGGAGAGCACTAATAGGCTCTCCTCAATGGAACACCAGCCTACATCTCGGAGCTAACAGGCATTCCCTCCAGGTCCTGCTGCCAAGGCAAAGCAGAAAGCCTAAACTGCTGTTCAAAAAGAAAAAAAAATTCTAGTCAAGAGAGATTTTGCGCTGCAGAACCTCAAACAGACATGTATGTTTAAAAACAGTAAAATGCATCTTTTCCCCAAATGTTTCACTGCTTCCATTACATCTGGAAAGCAGCAGTACACCACCCTTGTCTGCAGAACACTGGTGCAGTGCACTCTGTGCTGGGTGGGGTAAGCACAGCCCAATGGCTAAAATGCATTAAGTTCTCTTTGTGCAAGTTTCTTTCAAATGCAATAATTACCTTTTTAGTAAGCCATGAAAGCAAGGTGCTTTTATTGTCCACTTTAGAAATAGTCTAGCTTGTTACTAAGTAAACAACTACGTAATGGAACAGCCTGCTACAAGGAAGTATTTAAAAGTTGCATGAATTGGTGTATGAAAAGAAAAAGTACACTTAGCTCCTCCTATCTCAACTCCTGATATTTTAGCAAAAGTAAATTTTCTATAATGATCCCCTATATAAGATCTCAGAGCGAACATTTTAAATTATAGAATTTGAAAGGTATATTGAATTTTTTTAAATTATATTGTCCTGTAATTGCTTTTTTCTCTTGTAAGTACACTATTGAGTTTTGGGACCATTCTTATATGCTGAGGCAGGCTGCAGCAATGAGGGATAGATGTGTTCACTAACTCCTTAGCTGTAAATAATAAAAAAGGAAAAAATTAAACAGAGAAGCTGTGCAGATGGCTTTGAACTACATTCTTTTTCTGACAGCTCAATAAATCATTAATTGTGTCAGTACTAGAAAGTGTTCTGCTGTGGATTTTTAAGAGCACTATTCACCATCCCCTGATCTGTGCATGGCATTTCCATTAAATGTCACGTTTTTAAAACTGGCCTCCTTTTTTTGTGCTTGAAAATAGAGGCTCGGGCACAGTCACCCATTTCTGGTCAGAGCTTCTCTGACAGCCCTGTACCAAGCATGCCCCTTCACTGGCCACGAGCTCTGGGGTGCCCCTGTCCCCCTGCGAGGCAGCGGCGCTGCCGGGACCTCGTTCCTCAGGAGAAGGAGCTCGGCTCAGCCCAGATCTGTGAGCACTGCTCAGCATCTCCAGAGTAATTTTATTACGAAACTTTTTGTAAATTCTTTAATTGCAAAAGCTTTCTGATGGGCAGAACAACACGGGATCTAACAGAAAACATTCTTTATAACCAGCAAGTGAGTTAAATGATCAGAACACTTCTGTAATTACAGACGCAAATGATGATGAAGGCTTCGGTTCAACTGTGACAGCAGCTGTGATTGGAATTGTCATTCCTGTGGGTAAGCAGATTGGGTTTAACCTTTGAAGGAAATTACACCAAAGTGCAATACCAAAATATTGTGTTTACCATAGTAAATAAACTCTTCCAGTTTTCAGAGGTGGGGTGGGAAAGAGGAACTGTTGAACTGGGGAAAAGTAGCCCAGCTTTGACAAAATGCTGACGTTGGCTGCCAACACGGGAACATCCCAGCCAGATCCATGCCTGCCTAACAGCCCTTTCTCTCCCCTCTCCTCAGTGGTCATTGGCTTGCTGTGCATGGGGGGATACCTCATCTGGAGAAACTGGAAACGGAAGAATACTAAAAGCATGAATTTTGATAATCCAGTTTATAGGAAGACAACAGAAGAGGAAGATGAAGATGAAATCCATATTGGGCGAACTGCCCAAATTGGACACGTGTACCCAGCAGTAAGTACCTCAGGAGATGGCTGATGGAGAAGATTAATTCTGTTGAGAGTTCCAATACAGAATTTGGATTAGTGTTGCTTATTTGCCACATAATGACAAAACCCAGAACTTCTTTAGTATCACTGATTAGGCAGAAGCCTAAACTTCCAGGCAGCCCATGCAGTTGCCTTAGAATACAGTGCTCTGTATCAGATACTCTGTTCAAATGAAGAATAATTGTCCTGATCAAGGTACCAATCTGACAAATGTAAAGCTCCCTCAAGAGCAGCCTCAGTATGGGACAGGTGATTACTCATCCTCTACTGGATTCCATTATATCTGTGCTTGGGCTGCTACCAACTGTCTAGACTATCGTAAGGATAAACTGAGTTTCTCTACAAACCAGGGAGAGTATTTTCTCCATAGTAACAGTATAAAGAAAAGTCACATTCCTCACAAGGAGAAGTGAGTGAGGTTCTGTAAGAGGTTAAGGAAAAGGATCCTCCCTCAGAGCAGCATCCCTGGGGAGAAGAGCACTGGCAGGTATAACTGCATTGTATTTTCAGAGGAGAGCAGGAAGATCCAGAGTAATGAGTGAGGACAATACAGCTCCTGTGGGCAGGCAGGTGGGTGGGTAATGTCCCATATTGTCTAAAGGTCCCACACTAGACCGCACTGGAGAAAGTGCCATCCCTTACAAGGAACCTTACCCAATACACAAGGGCAGGAAACCTTCCAGTACCTCTTTGGTAACACTTGAGCAAGGGACCTCATTTGGGTAGGAAAAAAAATCGTTATCTAGAATAGACTTGTCACCAATGCAGTAGGGACAGCCATGAGAGTTTTAACAAGAAATACAAGTTAGCACCAGTATCACAGTTCACAAAAGTGTGGTTTTT
This sequence comes from Oreocharis arfaki, assembly GCA_013398015.1. Lineage (NCBI taxonomy): Eukaryota > Metazoa > Chordata > Aves > Passeriformes > Paramythiidae > Oreocharis > Oreocharis arfaki. Next base: position 495,764 of record VZRR01011764.1, read on the forward strand.
CCCTCCCCAGCGTGTAGCATTAAGCCTAGAAGATGATGGGTTGCCATGAGGAATGAGGATGCTGCTCCAATCAACTGAACACTGAACAAATCTGCTTTGGATCACAGAACCTGCTTCTTCTTTTTGATCGTTATTTATGTTGCAGAAGGGTAACCACAAAGTTATAATGAACTGCAAACATCCAAAGGATGTGAGAGTTTTGTATGTATAATCTTTTATACACGTTTTAACTTGTTGCACTACCCGTTTGTGATAGTGAATAAGCAACAGCTGAGCTACTAACTCAATGTACATAACCAGCCAGGCTGAAGGTTCAGTAGCTATTGCTTTATTTTAAGACTATATTTATAGATATTTTGTAAATACGTTGAATATGCTTTGTGGCTATCCATCAACATAAGTAAAATAAATTCTGTACAGGCAGTTTAGAAATATTTATTAACAAAATCTGGATTATAAGATCTGTTCTGTAAATATAGTAGAGGGGTGAGAGTATTTATTTTTTGTATGTTTGGCTTGCTGTGCATAGATTATCTGTGTATATATCTATCTGGACAAGATAGATATATAGGCATATAAATATATACATATATATAAAAATATATACATATATTTTAAAACTACTAGCCTACATTTATGAAAATTAGGGATAATTGAATTTTTACAGGATGTTTGAGAAGTTTGCTTTGAAATCTAAAGAACAATATGTAAGAAAGAGCTGTAGTGTAAGATTGCTGACCAGTGAAGCACTCCATAAAAAACAGCTCCTGATTTCCATCCTGGCTCTTTAAGATTGCTTTTACATTTTCCAGTCTATCCATGAAGAATCCATGCAGTGCATTTAACTGGAGAGCTATTGCCTACAGCATTTCAGTCAGGAGAAACTCCTACAGCACCTAGGGTTTTTGTGTTGCATTGTTGCTTTTTTACAGCTTGGTACAAATCTGATTTGGTTTTTGTTTGTTTGTTTCTAAATGTAAATCTAAATGCTTTTCCACACTGGGAATCTTGCACCTCCCAAATCAGCTCAGAATTAACAGAAACAGAGATTTAGCCATGTATTTCCACACTCCCAAGTGAGCACTCTCTGTGGTTCATCGGGAAAACAACACATGAACGGAAGTCACTTCCTTCCCTCCTTGCCCTTGTCCTCTGCTCATACTGATTTAGAAAATCCAATTTTAGGAGCTGCTGTGGGCACACACAGAACCCTTTGAAGTGCAGCAATTCTCTTCCAAAGTCCTGCCCATGGAACAAGCTGCCCCATGGCAGCTCTCCCGGAGCACAGAGCTCTGGGCAAGGAGGCCAGAGCAGGTTAAAAACTCCCAGCCTTACTGGTGTCTTTGGCTGGGTCATCCTGCACCTGGCAGAAAAAGCACTTGTTTTTTCTCATCTCATTCTATGGGATTTCCTGGGAATTCTGTGGGAAGAGAATACACTTACCTCCCACTGCATAATGGACTAGTACCTCCCTGAACTGTACCAAATCCTAGAGAACTCTTCCCCATGTTTTTATGTCAGTCCAAGCTTTTGTATTTGAGTAGAGGAAACTCAGCCTGAGTTATGTTCGGGATTTTTTTCCTTTTGTTTTCCTTTCTTTTAGAATAAATTTACAGTGTAATGTGAGCTGGAAGCTGATTCTTGACTAAGAGAAGGAAGAAAGCGTCTAAAGCCCTGGTTTGCTTTACAAACATAATTCATACTCTCAAATGCCTCATGGCCTGCATAGACAATACAGAAGTAATCAAGCATCCTTCTACTCCAAATTTTAGATTTTAAGGCAGTGACAAAATGAGTGAGATATCCCGTTATTGTTGTAAGGTATGAAGCTCTCTTTCTACAAATCCATGCACTGTGTGCATGAAGAAAAAAGCTGAGAAAGGCTGTATGTGATAACACTGTAACTAACAGACGAATGTAAATATATATGAAAGTTCTACAGTTTTGATACTTTTTTAAGAACACACAAACAAACCTGTACAAACCATGTGTAAAAGGCTGCAGGTTTTTTCAAACCATTGTAAATGAACTCAATGTGCAGTGCTGATTTCAACCTTTACAGATTTATAACTACTGAGAAGTCAAACACCAAATTTGTTTTTTAAGAAATTAATTATTTTAAATAATGGTTCAGATTGGTAGGGTGATATTTAACATTGTAATCATTTATGCTCTGTCTTGTCATACTGAAGTTCTGTTAGAGTGAGTTCTTGCTTGGTGCCTTTTGTGTTTCAGTTCTTACCTTCCAGACAAAAGGCCCAGGGAGGGGCGGGGGGGGCTCTGTGTAACACTTGCTGTACTGGAAACCAAATGAACATGTTTGTAAAACAGTGCACTGTTTCTATAGAAAGATTAAATTTTTTTATCTGGGACTACTGCACTAATTACTTCATGGTGTCTGAAAGGGAACTGTATCACATTTTGGTCTGAGTTTTCCCTAACTCTCAACTGCCCAAACCCAGAGTGGGATTTAGGAGCAGTGCTGTGTAATGTGGCTGTTCAGCTTCAGTGTCACAATAGCACCATTGGGGACAGTTCATATTCCACACCTGACTCAACAGAGCATTTTGTTCTGAATTGTCTCTTTCTGCCACTTTGGTTTTGATCATCTGCAAATCACAAGGGAAACAGCACCAGGTTCATTATTTCTTTGAGCTGAACAATTCCATCTGTGACGTAACTGAGTAAAACCTCCCGTGGTACAAGTACACCAGTCCTTACCCAGTGTGAGAAAATGTCCCAAAACTGAACAGTGCCCACAACAGAACTGGTGGAGTTTTTAACCTGAACTATTAGACACTAGACTGTTCAACAACTAATTGCAAAATACTCAGTTTCTTCTTAGAGCTTTTGGTAGAACACCTACAGAAGCTGCAAAACACCTTACAGCCACACTTAGGCCATCCTGAAAAAAGACAGAAATACTGCTGTTCTTGGAATATCAACGGACAGACTCAACTTTTTTTCTTTTAAACATACTAACAGTTCCTTACACAGAAATAAAGCTGGGAAAAGGTTCACTGTACTGGAAGTATGACAGTAGCTTTGGCTGGAGACACAAGTGACTTGTGCCTGTGACAGTAAGGGAATCTCTCCCTCTCCTTATCCTCACCCATAAGCCTTTCATTGTGTTTCCTCTCCCCTCCTGAGAATGGGAGTGACAGAAGGGCTTTGGTGGGCAAATGGCATCCACACAGGATAAACCCACCAACCCCATAAGAGAAAAATGGGGGGTTCACTTTCTACAGAGACAGAAAATGGCCCTTCTCAGATAGATGAAATGTGCCTGGCCATTAGTTTGCCAGGCTCCTCACACCCCAAGGAATGGAATGAATGCATGGTCAACAGGGAATGAACTGAGCCACCTTCTATGGCTTCAAGCACCAACTCTCCAGCCAAGACACAAACCTGAGAGTCCAATTTTACACAGATAAAGATGAACCTGTGGCTTTTGCTTTTACAGCAGCAGAGACAGTGACACAAACGATCAGCTTCACAACAGATCACCTCCCAGAGCGTCCCCAGAAGGTGGGCTATATGCCTCAGGCTGCTGAACGTGGATTTCTCATCCCAACAGTGATAGCAACTTCCAGAAGAAGCCAATGAGCACCAGTTCAGGCTGAGTTCTTAGCTCTTACAGGAGGGCAGTAATGCTAATGTGTATCTGCACCTATGCATCAGCAAGCAGAATGAGAATTAACATGCTTTTAAAAACGATACTCTTTTTTCAAATTATTTGCAACATTCAAATCTCTCCACGTACCTCAGTGAGAGAACATTTCCTTACAGGATTAGCCACAGCTGCCTGCTAAGCTCCCCACACTATCAAGGAAACCACTGTAATCTTGTCGGTGGTGATAAGGCAGTGCCTTAGCAGGGAGCTGAAGTTAACGTCAGTGAAACAAGCAAATCGTTAACATAGTTTGATAGGCCCCTACCTGGTTCCAAGGATGGTGTACACGGGATTACAGAAGGCTGGACTGATAATTTTGTCTTCACATCAGTTCAGTTCTTCAGCCCTTGCCTCGAGGCTATGAAGTCAGGTGGAAGAGGAGAAGTTTTACCTGCAGTTCTTGGCCAGGTACAACTGAGGCCAAATATCAAAGACATTTCACATCACCCTATTCAGGACTTTATCTGCTGAGTCTTCCAATCAAGGAATTAATTAGTTCCAACTGCAGTAATTTGGTTTCATGCATATATTCTCCCACTGGGGCTCAGCTAAAAGCACATACATTAATTTAATTCAAGCCATTACATATAAAAGATGATAGAAAGCCTTACAACCAAATATTCAAGAAAAATCCCTGAATCTACATATTTTACTAATAAGGCACAGACCTAAGTAAGTTCTAAGCAAAGAGAACACCTTGAAATTATGCTTAGAAGATAAACAGTACTTGGAATGTAATATTTAGGTCTAAGTTTCATTGACAGGAATTTTCTTACAAAGGCTAAAGTTGACTTCTAGACTTCTTGTAATGAAAAGCTGACTCAAAACTATTGGAAATTTACATTATTTTTAACAATGTCTGAAATGGGTGTCAGATTTAAAAGCCTGACCTCATGAACTGATTTCATATTACTTTGATACTAAAGGCATCAGTGGCAATAAAAGTCATGAAGAAGTTAACAAAAACTTTTTCAATCACATCAGTGGCTGGCAGCCTGCAGAGGAGCAGGTGAGGTTAACAGAAATCTCTTGCTATAGAGGTCTTTCTGCTGGAAAGGCCAAATTAAAACCTTTTTGCCCTTCTGGAGTTCAGTTGACACAAGCTCCAACCCAGTGTGGTGAGGCATGAACTCTCCAAACTACATCTCCCCTTGTTTCTTCCGTTTTTTGGTGGTTTTTAAAGGTGATTTAAGAACTATCCATACAGACTCCAGTCATAAAAACCTACTTTGTCTCCTGCAGACTAAGAGACAAAAACAAGAGCTTGGGTTCACAGTCCCCAATGAGAGTTACAGCTGTTCCTTTGCCTTGGCTATGGCTCTGCCCAGGACATAACTACAAATGAGCAGTGATGCTTTAATCAGTACAACTTACATGCACAACCACCAAATACAGAATATTTTGGTATTTTCTTCAGTCATGTTATCAGTTTACAGAAGCTCATTGAGCTTCAATATTTGCTGCCCAGAGAGACTGTGGCTGCCCCATCCCTGGAAGGGTTAAAGGCCAAGCTGGAATATCCTGGTCTAGTGGAAGGTGTCCCTGCCCATGGCAGGAGGCTGGAACTGGATGATCTTAAAGGTCCTTTCCAACCCAAACTATTCTATGATTCCTGGAATATGTAAGGCCCCAAAATGATTAAACTAGAAAATGTATGATATTCAAAGTATGATCACAGGCCTAGAATAGACTGTAAGTAACACAAATACACACAGACAGGGATGCACCCCAAGCCTGATTTATACACAGCCAGAGACATGGGCCATCTGCAGGCCTAGATAAATTAATTGAGAAGCTGTGACAGGAGCATATGATGATGATGTGTTGTTTGTAGCACGTTACTCTGGACTTTCAGCTACACTATGCCAGGAATTAGCTACAGTTATGGTTTCCCATAGCAACAGGATATATGGGACAAATTGCTTAGGAAAACCCAGCTGAATGGGAGCTGTTCCTCCCATGGTGAGCCAAGCCAGGTGTTCCCTTGGTTTGCAAGAAACTGAACCAAGGCTCCTCCCTGTGCATCTGCAATACTTCCTGAATTTAATCAAAATGTACCACTTTTCATAGCAGCTGGTGTTTCACCACTCCCACACTGCTTCAGACCCTGCAGACAAGCCTGGTCAACCCAAAGAAGGATGAACTAAACCCACTAAACTTGTGCCTAGATTCCCTTGCTGTCATTGATTTAGTGAGTCCTGTGCACAGAGCTGTGTTTATGAAGTCCCGGTCATTCAGTCCCTGTCCCTGCTCAGCGACCACACGGACCAGCTCTGCACTGATCGTGCCTTAAATGTGACTGCCCAGCAAGGAGCTGCAGGTAACACAAATGACTGTGTGCAGATCTCCACTACCTGACCTGATCATACAGCATCACATCAGAGACAGCTTCTGTTTGAGAGTTCTCACCTTACAGAGCAGGTGGGCACTTGGCAAATCCACCCCCCACAACTGCACAGGGCAGGGATGGGCCAGGGGAGTGAACTGGAGCTTTCTGGGGGGAGCACAAACAGCACAGCATCAAACACCTGCTCACACCTTGGCCAAAACACAAACACTCATCAGCATTTGTACTTATATATTAATGTGATGCAGAATTATCTCCCTCTTCCCTCAGGAACCTGTGTGCCATCTGTGTGACCTACACAGGCAGGCTACAAAGGGTTCAATTTAATCCTAAATACTGGAGCAGTACCTTCTAATGAGCAGGTATACAGAAGCCTTTTAATTTCAGTGAGTCACTTCAAGGCAAAAATACTAATGAAGACAACATAATTTGTAGCATCAATAGCTATTAGTGCTATGAGGGCTCCAGAACACAGTGAGCTTTGATTTAATGTCTCCCTTTCAGAGCACACTCTACGTTCACAACAAGAACAAGGCCAAAGAGGAATAACCTTCAGGTGCTCCTGCAGATCAGGAGCATCTGATCAGGAGTCCACAGCCATACATTACTGTGATTACCATTCCCTCATTTGAGAAAAATCAACACAGTCCTATCAGAATATTTATGTCATCAGACCCAATGAATCTCCAACAAGATGTGAAATTATATTCATAAAGTATTAACTACTGCATTTTTGAGACTTTTGAGAGTACCTATTGGTTCTTTGGGCTACAGGGAATCCATCTGTTCCAAATCAAGCAGTAACTTTGCTGCCTGACACTAATCTTAATGCAATACCAGTTTTGCCTACTTACCCCCACCGCTGCAGCAGCAGGCCTCCAGTACCTCCTCTTCTCCACCAACATTTTTAAAGTGTAAATGCTGATCAAAGTATAAAGTTTGCTTCCAGAGAGGGTGAGATGAACTAATAAGGAAGGAACATGAAATGGGAATGGTCTCAGAATGACCTGAGAGCAGTGGCAATTAGAAAGAAACAAAGGGCAGCTGAGCTGGAACTGGGGGGGGGGGGCGATGCCCCCAGCTGAGACTGATTCAGAAGATTTGATAATCCTCTAAGAAGGAATTTTAACCTCCAAGTGCATGCACACAGGTGCTGCTGACAAGAAACAGAACAACTATAAAGAAAAAATAGAGGATAACTTTTTAGCTGTGAATTCATGTCAGCCTTTGGCACCTGATCATTAGTACCAGTACTTAGTAGAAAGCAAAAATATTTGGCAGTTTGAAAATTGTGTTCACATATAATTACTGTGCTGGCATTCACTACATTCAACAAGACGATGCAAAGAACTGCATGGTAATTTCTGATAAAAAGGCAACTCCTCCAGCCCCTTCTTTACACTACTGTGACAACACAGGAAGACAAAGGTGATTACTTTATTTTCTACCACTACCCTAAAATTAAGCCTTTCCCTACTGACACTCATTTGGCTTAACACCTCCGATTTGACGAGAACATTGAAGTAAATCTTTTTTAGTTCTTCTTTGACCATCTCAAAGACTGCTGGAGTAGAACTGAAGTAAGGCAGACAAGTCAGTGAGGAGCTGGCTGTAAAGAAAATACTATTTCCTTAGCAGAAGAGTCACATTATAAATTTCCCATCAGACCTCCATATTCTTAAATATTTTCATTCTTCTTTCTTACTCTATGCAAAAAACTCAGTCACTGTCTTCTACTGACACTTGATTTTGAAACAGTGAATGCAATTCACTCCCCTAAGAAAAGATACCAGAGTGGGAATCTCTTCAAGCTCTTGAATAGTGAACAAAACCTGGAAAAAATCTGGATGAACCTAGATGGCTTATCAGGCTAGCACAGCCAAGACATTCATGTTTCTATAACCCAAATAAAACGGATACTGAAGCAAGACACCTGCCTGTGCAGGTACCTTTGATACACCAGACTGCAGGACAAACTACCCAGCTGCAGCTGAGTTGACTTGGGACAAGTGACATTAGCGGGGGATGGCGGGGGGGGAAGAGAGAGAGGAAAAAACACCAAAAGAAAAATTCAGCTTCAGCAGAAATAATGCAGTTTTAATGGACCATGGAATATCAGATACCCAGCAAGAAGATGACCTTTTCTCCAGTACTGAAATAACAAAGCCATAGAACACAAATGCTGATAAACCAACTTCAATTTCGCAAAATCAATTTATGTGAGAATAAAAGAACAAAGTACATGACCTTTTCTTTACTATTAAATAAACCAAACCCATTCTACTGAAGTCTTCTTTTTGAACAAAAGTTATTGCCTGACCTTTCTTATTCTACTGCAGGATGCAAAGTGACTGGGCAAGCATTTAAGCTCTTTTGTTCTTCCTAAATCAGAGGTTTGTGCCACCACAGAGAGGAAACTGGGCACATCTTCCCCAGCCCCAACACAGGGGCAGGTTCTGTAGGTACCATCAGAGGTCTGTGACATGGCCCTAAGATGAGGGGCAAAGACCACACGGGCAGGTGCTGGAATAGGAGTGGATATTTAGGCTGGAATATGCCTGCCTATCCAAACCAGCCCTATGTCTCCACAGGATCCTGCAACACACAACTATCAGCTCATGACCTGCACAATGAAGACTATTAAATGTGATATATGTTAATGGAATGTTTTGTCTTGTACATCAGCTAGATATTATATACAGAACACTGACATAATTTTGTATGCTATTCTCAAAGAATCAGAAGTACAAACTACATTATCTGAAATTAACCTTTTCTTGATAATTTACTGGATTCTCTACACAAACTGTTTCATAAACAGTACGAAATAAAAATATAATGTAAATGAATGATAATTACATAATTAATGTAATGCTAGTCTAAACTTAATTTTACCTGTAATATTTCTCTTGCAGAGGCAATGCCCAAGTAATGTTCAACAGATGGATGTTGCTGCCTGGGATAACAGCAAAATAGGTTTATTCATTGAAAATAGAAATGTGTTATTATTTCCAATCCTTTTAATCCCAAGAGCCATCTGTGGGCAAGGCCTTTGGATTATTTGACATAGAAAAAACCATATGCAAGTGCATTTGCCTGTGTGGAAATACATAAAAATATATACATTAATTCCTGAAGCTGCCATCCACCACTCTGTTAAAGTGCTGTCAATAAGGAACTGCTTATGTAAGGAACAGCACCATCCCCATGGTTTGACAGGATGGACTCACAGTCACAGTAATCCTGAATGACTGGAAATCAGGAATAATTTTTTGAGAAAGACAAATCACTTTATTTTGAGAAATAACTCCCTGGCTCCTGGAAGGGGATTAGTGTATTACAGCCAGTATCATCCATCTCATCTTGGTTGTTTCCATTCTCCTGGTTTTTTTACTTTTATATCACTGAAAAACTGCCAATGACATGAACACGGAACAGACCCAACCTGATGGCTCCTAGGGCCAGGAGAGCAGTTATGCACAGCAAAACAGAATCTTGAAAAAGATGACCAAGAACTCTCTGAGATCAGGGAAAAAGGACAGGAGAACACCAAGACTGAGAATTGTTCTCCTGGCTGTAAAATAATAATGCTGAAACCCCAAAATCTGAGATTATATGCCTTCATGCAGTATGGAAGGGACAGTTTTCTGCCAAAAAGCCCAGAGAAGGGGTGGAGACACTAAATGCTGGTATACTTAGAGCTGAAGAATAAAGAGCATTAGTGAGCAACAAGGATCTGTGACACTGCTAATTTCAGGGCCTGCCCATCTATTGCTTCTCAGAGCTATGAGACCCCTGAACAAAAGCCATGGGGTACTGTGGAAAGGTACATTTAGTGATAAAGCAATCTTCTTCTGGATTAAAAAAAAGGGGTTGCCATGGCAACCCTGAATGAATTCAGCACATCACCTGCACATGAAGTCTATCTGCAAGGATGTCTGGAAAGCTGAGGGTTTGCTTCTTGCTCAGGGTCCCTCAAAATTGTGCAAGGTTTTAAAAAATAAGGATTGCACAGGAAACGGATGGGACTTCTGCATCCACCAGATCAAAGCCTGCTCAAAGGCACAATTATCTATGTAAAAGGAAAGCAATGTATTTTTCTTGACAAAAATTTTCCAATGGCTGTGAAGACTGGAGAGTCTGATGCATGCAGGGGACAAGCAAGGCCTGGAAGTCTTCTGTGAGAAGGCACATATGCCTGAGGTATTTCCCTTTCTGCTAATGAAGCCTTATATTTGGATTTCCTGACCTACTAGACCAGTTTCTTTCTTTATAGAATAAGGGAAAAGACACAAATATTGAAATCAAATACATTGGAAGAATGAGTGGTTTAGAGATTATGACAAGCATGAGAACAAAATGAAATGCAAAACCAGTTAAAAAGTACACAGGTAAAAATGTTAGAAATAAATAAAATTCAATTTGACTTTTTGTCAAAGTGTAACCAAGAACATGAGGACCACTTAGAGCAGCACAGCATGCCAAAAGTAAAACCTAAAAGTTTGTGTTATATGTGCACTGCCCCAGGTCTTTCACATCTGTAAAATTTGTGAAATTCTGGTGTGTCAGAAGGTTCTGTCAGAACCTTGGATTTAAAAAACAAACAAACAAAGTTGGTAAAGCATTTCAAATAAAAGGAGAAAAAATAGAACAGTGTTTATTGAAGATAAAGCAAGGGCAGATGGAAGCAAAGAAAAGTTTCTTTGTAGCCCTTGTCTGAAGCATCATCTCAAGCAGCTCAGCACAACCAGGATATCCTTCCAATCAGGAAGGTGAAATGTCCAACACTCCTTTGCTGATTTCCACATTTATAGAGACATAACCCAGCTCTATAGGAAGGTCATGGGCTGAAGGCTAAATAAATACCTGAGCTCACTCTCTGCCACCAGGGAAACCTTTTAAAGAGTTTGGCAAATTTGTTTAAATAAAATCAGTTTACACAGAAATACATGACTAGAATACAGCACGGCTAATGTTGAAATAAGGAGCCTGAAACATGCAGTGACATAAAATACCTCTTTCTTATGTAATACCAACATTTTGGGGAACTATTTAAGAGGACAATTCACAAAGGCTAATTTCAGTCTAAATGTGCAAATTCTTCCTCAGAAGCAACCACTGGAGACAAGCTTCCCCATGTCAGCCCTCATAACTATCTCTGTAAAATTTTGAAGGGAGAATTAACACACATCTATTTTTAAATAAGAGCAAATCCTCTTCTGTCTAAGTTCAAGGCACAGTTACACTGTGAAAAATAAATAAACCATTTAAATAAGTAATATTTGTTTTCTTAAATTATTTGTGGAAATAAACTCTAAAGAGGTGGATTCATCAGTACTGGACCCTAGATACTCTTCTCAGTTCTCATACAACACTGTACCCCAATTTCCAGCCTGGCCAAACCCAACAGATTCAGATGGGGGCTGACTTATTTAATAAGAAAATCAGTTATATTATAAACTTACATTTGACACAAAAACGATCTGTAGAAAAAGCAGGGAATCAAAATCAATAAAAATCAAAACGCTTCATTAAAACTCACACAAATATTCACATGGGAAAGCTGATCTTGTCTGAGGGCAGGGGGATGAACATGGCAGCAAGGACAGACTCTTCCAGTCCTGTTTTCTATAAATTTCCACTAATCTGTCTCCTTTTCAGGCACTCATTTACACATAGGAGTCTATGCTAGGGTTAGGATTTGGTTCTTCTAACACAGAAGTCAATACATCCCATTTTTGTTTACTAAGTCCTCACCAGTGAGAACTGCCTTGTGAGCAAACAGAGACTTTCAGTCAATAACCAGCCACAGCAGCACAGCCCTGCGGGGAAAACCTCACCTCAGAGTAAAAAGGTTGTTTTACTTGGCACCAAAACAATAAATGTTCCCTCTTACAGAGGTGTATTTTTAAACAAGTAGATGAAAATTATCCATACTGCAATTTCAAAATACAAACGAGGACGTCTCTCCTAAATAGTGCATTAAAATGCACAGCTTAGGGTTGACACAGCACCCCCCAGTTTGTCTCTTAACAGCCACAACACACTGCTGACTCAGCTGTATTTTGACACTCATTATCTCTCACACAATGCCGAGGCAAAGGAATTAACATTCTTCAAACTCAGAACAAAATTCTCCTCCCAGCTACTGAAGAAGTAACACAGGCATAACAAGGATCTATGTGCAAAGTCAAGATCCACACCACGGAGCACATTAAATGCTATGGAGTACATGGTAAAGAAATATTTTAGGGATTTTTTACCTTTCAGAGATTATATTGTCTTACTTTCCTCAGCAAAAGTAGTTTCTTTGATAGGGGAATCAGTAAAAATTAAAGCCTCTGCAGATACAAGGAAAAAGAGTTACATAAAATTCTCTGTGTTTGCAGTATGCATCCACAAGTTACAGACATGGAAAAATATCAGGAAACAACTTGACTTATCTGCAATCTGTGAAAAAAATTCTGTCACCCAGTTCTCCAAAGCGTTCAACATTTCTAGTGAACAGGAAAAAATAGCAGAAATACAACTATTTCAAGAAACAATCACAAATCTTGCAATCTTAAAACTAAGCTATAGATCCGAAGTAGGTTGATTCATTCAAGCTATCAGCTCTTTTATTGACATGAGAAAAAAACAAACAAAAAAATAGAAATATTCAGAGCATGTTTTTCTGGTTTCTCCCATTTTTCCAAGCCCCACAGATACCTGCTCCCCATAGCTCAGAGGAGAAAATCATGTACGTTTTGCTCTTCTTAAAAAACAAACATAAAACCCCCTAACCCAAAGCAATTATAAACCAGTACCAGTACCAAGATTCCATACGCACATTGTTACATTACAGTCCTTCTAGCACGTGCAAAATAATGCTTAAAATGTGTGTTTATAGAGATATTTTCTTCAGAGACAGAACAATCACTGTTTATATATGCTTTTAAGCAGAATGAAAAGAACTACAATGCACGCATTTGTGCCTTTCACAAACACATACTTAAGCCAATGCATTCAAGCATAGCATGTTTGGGATTGTAAATGTGTCAAGATAACCCAAACACCACTGGCAGCAATTCTCTACCGATTGTATCGCCATCAAACATGACATTTATTGTACTTAGACAAAAAAACTTATATACACACAGCAAAAAACCATTTTTATCTCACCTATAATAAGCATTTATCATAAAATATGTTAGAATGAGTAGAGAGAACTCAAAGACAGTTGACACCTCCAGAACGAATTAAAATGCAGGTTCTCGGGATAACTCCTATGCCAGTTTGCTGTTCCTTCCAACACAATAATTTAAGTAAATATACATTAAGCACTGATATTCCTGAAAAGGCTTATAAATAATTTAGACAATTACAGTGGAGTTGTTCTCTCACAAAAAAACCCAAACCAAACAAAATCAAACCTCTAAACTTACAGACAAGCCAGACAGTACTTGTTATTACCTTTAGATTGGACAACCAAGGTCACAAAATAAGCAGGGCAATAATTCTGCCAAAAAATCCTTCAGTCTGGTATAAAATTTTTTGAGGTTATGTTCTAATTTCTTTGCAGTACCTGCAGATGTTATAAAGCAACTGGTTGGCTATTTCTGTGTCAGTAGGACTCTTCTACTGAAGAGACAACTTTTAGACATCTTATAGAATGGAAATTCCTAAAGAATGCAGAATGCAACTGGGAATATTCAAGCACAAAGATGTGAAAAACAATGAATAAGAGTAAATATTGCCTGACTTAGCCTCGCTGTAACTCTAAGGAAAGCAGAGTGAGCTCCCTTAGCCCTGCACTGGGATGTGAGGCAGCACCATCTGAATGAAATCATGTTCATCAGTGTAAACCCCTTTCCAACACCACCACAGTACAAACCACCCTCTCCCATTCTGTGTCCTAGTAAAAAGTGTCCTGAGATACTCTGTTTCTGAATTTTTCTTGCAGAACGGAATATTTTCCAAGAGGACGTGTCTCTGGTTATCTCCTTTCAGCAGTTCCCAAAGAAGAAAAGGGCAGGATTTACTCTCAGCCCATTTACTCTCAACTCTCAGGCCACCAGCGATGAGGGATCTCAGCACACCAATCCCAGTGAGGCACCAAATGGCTTCAGAAGACAGAAACTTGTAGTTCTTTTCCTTCTGCTTAAAATCATGAACAGACAGTACTTGTTTGTGTTGCATGTGGAAATGCCTTCGGGATTACCTCAACTGGCAGAGTATGTGGCTGATTTTACCAACGTAGTGTGTTCGATCCTTGTGCGGGCCACTTGATGATAATGTCAATTTGATGGTTCTGGTGGGCCCCTTCTAACTTGGAAGGGGTGCAATATAACAAGAGGTGTATCAAATGCAACCATGAAGGCTCAGAACAAATGGCCACCAACTCTTCATCTCTCTTTCACTATCATGTCTAAATATCATAAGAAGGCTATTATAAGTAACTGTTCCCCCACGAGGCCCGCCGAGGGCCCGACACTCTGCCCTGGGAGCAACGGAGGTGCGGCGATCCCTCACCTGACACCGTCTCGCGTCGCTACGGGATCGCCTCGCTTGGCTTAAGACCGTGTCACGGCCGGGTTTCGGTTCTGTCCCGATTCCGCGCCTTTCCCGGTCGGATGTTGGCTCTGTGCCGCTGGGGTCCCGCTGAGGGAGCGGGACCGGGTCCCCCCCTCACAGACGTTCCCTTCCCACCGCCGCCCGCCAGGGGGCGGCCGCGCGCGCCGCCGCTCCGTGCGCGCCAGGAAGCACGGGCTGACGTTCGCATGCCGGGGTGTGGCGTGGCCATGGCGAGTGACTTTTACCTGCGGTACTACGTGGGGCACAAGGGAAAGTTCGGACACGAGTTCCTCGAGTTCGAGTTCCGGCCCGACGGTGAGAGCGGGGCAGGGGGCCGGGGGAGGTGGGCCGCGCTCCCGGAGCGGGGTGGGTACCGGGCCGCGGGTAGCCCCGGCGTGGTTTAATGCTCGGCCTCTCCCCATAGGGAAGCTGCGCTACGCCAACAACAGCAACTACAAGAACGATGTGATGATCCGAAAGGAGGTGAGGGCAGCGCCGCGGGCTGCAAGTCAGGAAAAGAGCGCACAGCGCGGCTTAGGGCGTTTGTGCCGGCGAAAGGGAACCGCTGCGCAGGGCCGCGAGCAGAGAGACTGATGGGCAGGGCTCGGGGTTGGATTTCGTTGCTGGGATGATGTGGGCAGGGTTATATTTATTTCTCCGTCCCAATGTTGTGTCCAGGCTTACGTGCACAAGAGCGTGATGGAGGAGCTGAAAAGAATAATCGACGACAGTGAAATTACAAAAGAAGATGATGCTCTGTGGCCTCCTCCCGACAGAGTGGGCCGGCAGGTGGGTGCACAGTGTCTCTTCTAATTGCTCTTTAATTTTCATGTGTTAGCTCCTTGGAGGCATAACTAAACTTTTCCTTCAAGCCAATATTGTTTCCAGCCAAAAGGGAAACAAATACTGCTTTAAAACCTGAGTTGTGCCTCAATGGCAGGGTAGTTGTGGAAGCTAATACGACCCACAGACCTGTTGCATTTGATAGCTTTGTTACAGAAATTTGTTAAAACCTGAGTTGTGCCTCAATGGCAGGGTAGTTGTGGAAGCTAATACGACCCACAGACCTGTTGCATTTGATAGCTTTGTTACAGAAATTTGTTAAAACCTGAGTTGTGCCTCAATGGCAGGGTAGTTGTGGAAGCTAATACGACCCACAGACCTGTTGCATTTGATAGCTTTGTTACAGAAATTTGTAATGAAAAATAAAAACTATCGCAGTACTGAAGTATTTCTGTAACTGGTACCATGAAGCAATAGAGTTCCTATAACCTTTTATTTTTCAGGAGCTCGAGATAGTAATTGGTGACGAGCACATCTCCTTTACCACGTCAAAAATCGGTTCCCTCATTGACGTAAATCAGTCCAAGTATGTACTCTACTTTTTATGCTACCCTTGTTTCTATTTACCAGTCTGTATTAGGACTTCATGATTGTTGGGTACGTGTATTTTATGTTGTTTCAAAGTACAAATCAGCTCCTGGGGGCACCAGAGCTCTGTGTTGCAGCACAATGTGCCAAATGCCTTTAGACTGTGGCATTACAGGCTGTGTTTTCAAACTCACTGAGAGCAGACCTTGCTGTAGGAACTCTGTTACACGCATACAAAGTCTGAGCTGCCATTGGCCTGTTTGTACGAATTTCTATGAGAGAATCAAGATACTTGTGTTTCACCTGAGCTGAAAAGACTGACTGTCATGGGTTTGGGGTTCTTTAAAATCCTAAGTGCTGTTGATACTTGCTTTCGTGATAAAAATGTGTATTTTGTAAAGACTTAAAATGTTCACAGTTGGTGTCACTAATATTTAATCAATCAGTGTAGAATGAAACAAATCTGTTAATGTCTAGGATGACATCTAAAAAGTCACCATATGGGCTTTGGGGTTTTTTAATATATTAATTCTGTAACCTGTTCTCCAAGAGCATCAGTCTTAAACTTTTTTTCCCCCTTTCTTCCTTCTGTTGTGCACTGCAGAGATCCAGAAGGCTTGAGAGTATTCTACTACCTGGTCCAGGACCTTAAGTGTCTTGTCTTCAGTCTTATTGGACTCCACTTCAAGATTAAGCCAATATAAATCAGACAAACTGAACTTTGTATTGTAGTGTCAGCAGTGGGGGTGGGAAGGGAGGATCCTGTTCCAGTTCCTCGTTGTTTCTGAAATTTTTGTGTATTTTAGATTATTTTTTGAATTGTTGTTTTTGTTGTTGTTACAGACTGTCAATGACTCAATAAAAGGGTGAGATTTGCGTTTTTAATTTTTAAGTGGTGGTGAGAGACTGACTTCTAACACTTCTTTTATAATGGTGCCTTCAGAGTGTGTCACTTCTCCTGTATCACACACACACTGTATCTGTCTACGCAAGCAGAAAAAGGAATGAAGCCTGGCTGTGTGAAATGAAACTTTTGCCAGCTGTCAAAACTTTTGGTACTATCCTGAGCTGGGTATTCTGTTGGCTGGAGAAGCGGAACGTCTGACTCTGCCCAGGATAACTGGTTATAGCAGACGCACATCACCTTCATCCCAGCCCGCGATTACCTGCTTGCCTCCAGAGCAGAGATAAACAACAGGCCACTCAGGAGCCATCCAGGATCTTCACTGGTCGTCCCGTCCAGCTTCAGAGAAGTAGAGACTAGAACATACTAGAACTAGAATGTATTTAGTTCAGTTCTAGTCTAAGCAGATCTTTTGTGCAGCATTAGTTAAAGGCCTTTGAGGGGTTCCCCCACAGGCCCTGAGGGTGGTCCCCATGGCAGTGCTGCCAAACCACGCCTTTGCTTTCTCTTAACCCGTCTGTGTTGTCTAAGAAGCCGCTGCGCTTAAAAAAAAAGCCCATGGTTAATTGACGTTTAACACCGAAAACCCCAGCGCCTCCCGTTTTCCCTCTCCTCCCCACAGGCACCTTCCGCTTTTCCCGCGCAGCGGGGCCCTGGCGGCCGCCATCTTGGCTGAGGGCAGGCGCGGCTTCGCGCCGGCTCAGCCCGGCAGGGAGCGCGGGGCCGCCATCTTGACTGAGGGCACGGCCGCGGCGGGGCGCGGGGAGACGAGAATTCCAGAGAATCCGCACGGCCATGGGGGTAGGTGGGAGCCTTGGCCGGAGCCCCGCGGGCCATGGAGGCAGGGGGGAGCCGGGCCGGCCGGGGCTGACGCCGCTCCGCCGCTTGCCTTGCAGAGGATCGGGCTGCAGCTCCGCGCCACCCTGGAGAACATCACCCGGCTGCGGGCCGAGGGCCAGGACTTCCGATGGTACCTCAAGGTGCGGGGCCGCGGGGCCGGGGCCGGGAGCGGCGCATATCCCTGATTATTGTCAGCTTTCAACCTTCCCATTTGTGTTCTCCAGCTGAAATGCGGGAACTGCGGTGAAGTCTCCGAGAAGTGGCAGTACCTGCGGCTGATGGTGCGTGTGCCCCTTGTAACCTGCCTCTGAGCAAAAATGAGAATACAAACCTGCCTCTTACACACGTATCCGCATTAGGGGTGTGAAAACTTGCCCTCTAGACGAGATAGTATAGCTATATGCATATAGAGAATTGTCACGTTCCATATTAAAAGAAATATTTGGGGACTGTTAATTGAAATACACCATTTGAATGGTGACCGTTGGTAACAAAGTATTTACATCTACTTTTAAAAAACACCTTGCTGTAAAAATTTAATTTAAAATGAAATTTTGAAGTGGTATCAAAATAAGGTGGTGCCTGTAGCACATTTCTCTGATGCTGACGGAATCCTTTTGGAGAAGGTTAGGTAAATCAGGATGAGTTAAGCATGCTAAATCAGCATTTGGAAGCTGAAAAAGCAGGATAAAATTTGTCAGGGATACTTGTCTGTTCTTAGCAATAATCACCCCTTTTTGTTGCATAGAGCTGAATGGTAAGAATGTATTTTGAGGAATTAGTAGAGCATGCCTATATGGATAAGACATAAATATCCATTATTCCCTACTTAAAGTCTAGAACAGAATAATTCTTTGATAATTGCAGCTTGCTGAATTACTAATCTCTGTAGTTATAAAAAAAAAGCTGCCTTGTTGCAGTTGCAATATTTTTAAAAAGTTAAAGATCATTGTAAAAATCATCTTACCTTTGCAGAGGTTTCTAGTGGCTCAGCTGAAGGTGTTAAAAATGTCTCTCTTGTCATGGATTTTAGGACAGTGCTCCCCTGAAAGGCGGCCGAGGAAGTGCCACTATGGTGCAGAAGTGCAAGCTGTGCTCCAGGGAGAACTCCATCGGTACGTGCTTGGACATTCCATTTTACAGTTTATCTTTTAGTCCCCATTTTTGCTTGACACTGTTTGAAAGAGCTTTCACCAGGGAATTCTTCCCTTGTACACTGGTGCTTGAGTTCCCAACACGCACACTCCGGACATCACATTCATGGAGACAGCAAAGCCCCCTGCAGAGTCCAGGCTTCTGCATGAACAAAACTCATCTGTAATGTTATTTTACAAAAGCATTCAAATTTGGTATTGGTAGGGGAAAATGGTGCAGTGTAAACTTCTCAGGAGAAGGGAGAAAAACTGAATTCTACCTTTTGAAGTCCAGCTGCCTGAAATGCTTGCTGACTTTGTTTCTTTTGCTTTGTATAAGGAAATTTCTTTGAAAGAAGATCTTGGTGCTTGGTTTGTGCTGAATACAACTGCTCTTTTTGCCACTCACTTGTATACTTTTTTTTGTTTGTTTTAGATATTATAAGTCAGACAATCAAGCCTTACAATGTAAGTTTGTTTCCTCTTCTGTGTAACAAGTGAAAGATAAATAAGCATTAACACTATTTTGAGTTTTTGCTGTATCATCCTCCTTCAGGAACATAAAAAGCTGGTCCTGTCCCCGGACAGAAATTGTCTTGTAGACTCCTGCAGTCTCAAGTGTAAAATAATCTGATACGTTCCATAAGCCAACAAAGAGCCACATCACTCAAATTAGAGCTGATGATATAATGCCCCTCTTGGTTTTCATTTTGAAGGCTTCCTCGTGGCAGATGAAGAAATTCTAGTTAGTTACCACCTATGAAATGAGCCATAGGATTTTGCTGTCACTTGGAGCATCAGAGATGGCAGTGCTGCCTTTAAAGCAAACCATTCCTAGACCAATGTTTGTCACTGTCTCTGTTAGATGGAAACTAATGGTTTTCTGACTCAATTACAGGCTGAAGACAGTGAGAAATTCAAAACAATTGTGGAGTTTGAATGCCGAGGTCTGGAACCAGTTGACTTTCAACCACAGGTGAGTTCTTATTTGTGATTTGTTTCTGTTTCTAAAAGCACTTCTTCTAGAGTGACAAAATACACACTATTTGAAATGGTTCTGGAACATCATAGACCTTCCCAGATTCCCATCCTTCCACAGTTCCTTTATTTACTTCATCTGACTCAAAAACCAAACCAAACCAAAAACCTGCAAGCAGCTAACACAAACAACTGGTATGCTTTGTGCCAGTAAAATCCAAAACTAAGCACACCTTGGAGTCGTACTCAAACTGCCTCACAGGTGACTCAGCACTGCTCATCTGAATTCACCTGAGAGGTCTTCATTGCTCAGGTTACTGCAAAAGAGTTTTCCCAAAGGGGAATTTTGAGAGTGAGGCATTAGATGGTAGCACTTTGCTCCTTGGTACATTACAGAGTACATCAGGCTCAGGTTATGAACACACTTCACTGCAAACAATCTGATTTTCTTTGGGATTGACATCATCAGAACCACAGGAAATGAACAGGCATTTTTCCTTTTGCAGCTTGACCAGACAAAGCCTGAAGATCACTGGCAGTTACAGGCTGGTGCAAAGCACACCTCAAGGTTCAGAGTTTAAGGATTCTTCTGGGCCAGTGTGCAGTGACTCATCTCTTGTGCATGGTCATGCTCTATGCCACTTAACTCCCTGCTATATTTAACCTATTATTCCAGTCGGATTAGGTGTAAATAGACTGACAAATATAAACCTGTCTTATCCTTCTCTCAGACTGTGATGCTGTGCTAAAAAACAGCCCAAAAAAGCCGATCCTACAACGAATTTGATATAAATAGAATCCCCACTGCAGTGTGCTGGGGGAGTTCTTTATTTATTTAAGTGAAGTCCATCTTTTTGATGAATGGTTATTCCTGTATTCCAGAATGGTTACTGCTTTATTCCTGCTTGAAAGCTTTGCAACCAGACCTAGGAACTTGCACTTCAAGAAAAATCTATGGGAAGATTACAAAATGTAGGAGATGGCTATAGCTCTGCATCCTAGTGTCAATTTTATCTATAGAACAAAGACTTCACAGCTGTAAAAAAAGTTTTAATTTAATGTTCTGAGTTTTGTGCACTTGACTGGAGAGTACTTGAATCCCTGAAGAGGTATTTCAGTGAATTTTTGGATGCCTAAATCATTAAATGAAAATTTTCTGACGTTTAAGTGACTTCTGCAGGGCCACAAAATGTTGTCAGCTGCTTTATATTTGGCATGATCCAAGCTAGCCTGGCTTCTGTACAACCTTAGATCTTACTTTTGATTGCATTAAACATGGCATGTGGCCATAGAATCACTGTATTTTCTCTGTATTTTGGTGGACATAATACAACCACACCTGGAATCAATTTAAAGTGGCTTAATGTTAGCATGTCTTATTTAAATTATAGTAGTTATCAAAAAAACCCCAAACCACCACCACAAAACATTCGAGTGTGAAAGAGGAGAAAGCATCCTTTGTTTCTCTGATATAAACCCTCTTTTTAGTCCAAGTGCAGAAGTTTGTAATTGTAGTCACATGGCTGGTGAACGGCTGCAGGTGGCAAAAGCAGGGCTTCTTTCATTTTCTGGTGTTTGTTCTGTACTCAGCTCTGCAGTTTTGACCCACGATGCTCATCTTCCTCTCCACCCCAGCAGTTCCCTTGACATGGGCTTCTGACAGTTACAGAAAGGCCACTGTGTCCTGCAGATCCCTCTACTGTTGTTACATTTATTAGATCTGCCACACTCTGTGGTTTATTTAACTCCCAAGTGCTTAACTTCCATTCAAATCCCAAAATATTTTCAAGTCATGTGGCTTACTTTGCACATTCTTACAGCTGAACGTCTGACTAGTAGTAGTGGGGATTTCTTTATCAGAAGTGGAAGTGTAGCTCCCTTGTAGAAAACTAGGAAGAAGCTACCTTTGATTTTTTTCCATTGGTTAATAAAATTCTGTAGTTAGAAAGAGTAATGTAATGCTGTTCCCTTCCTGCATGCTAGGGAAGGAATCCCATGCTAGGCTGGGATTTGTAAATGTACTTTTAAAACTAGTAAATCTTACTGTACAGCTTGGTAACTGTGAACCCTGAAGTGAGAGAGCTGTTCCTATAGAAGATAAACCAGAACACCTTCCTAGGCCTGTCCTTTCTGCACTCTTTAAAAACAGCAACAGTGATGGCAGTGAAGAACTCTCTCCTGTGAAATGCCTGTTTGGGGATACTGAGCTGTTCACTCAGCCAGCTCATCCTCCTTGCACATAAAGCTTGCTTGTCACTTGTGTACCTAAAGCCAGTACAAGCTGCTCCTTCTCTAGAGTGTCTTGGATTCTGACAATATTCAAGCCAAAACCATTTACACCTTCTTCCACATTTTCTATTACTTTCCTTGCAGTGTATTATGGAACTATTATATCTGTATGGATTCTGAACACTACTGTTAGTAGTAATTGGATGTTGCGACATAAACTTAGAAACTAAGGTTTAACATTACTTAGAATAGTTGGAAATACTTTTTTTGCTGAGAAAAACAGAGGAGCAATGTTCCCTCATTTTACTCTGCTTGCTTGGATTCAATTTTCCCAATTCACAAGCAGGGGCACAACCTTATACTGACCCTAACCAGGAAAGAGCCTGCCCATTCTTTCTACCTAATTTAAAAGAAATACAATAAAATTTTGTGCTGAGCTACTTTCTTTACATATGTTTCAATGATCATATTTATTATTTTCTCAGTACAGCATAATTTTAAAAACTTTCTACGAATGTGTTTGCAGGCAGGGTTTGCTGCTGAAGGTGCAGAATCTGGCACACCTTTCAATGACATAAACTTGTTAGAAAAGGTATGTTGTCTTAGTTTCACTAGCAAAACTAATTATCTAGCTTGCTTTCCCTACACCACTGGTCCAAAATACACACCCTAGACTGGTTTGGCTCTTCCTGTAGCCACAGGAAGGCCACGGCTGGAGGGAGAAACTGAATCAACTATGAACAACAAGCGTTACTAACAGTGTCATTTTACAACTATGTATTCGTTAACTTAGCAGCTGACAAAGATTTAAGTCACTCAAGAATTCCAGAGAGCAAGAACCTGGAATACTAAATGGCTGGGATTATTGAAGTGTGGTGAGCTGATTTTTCTAGGAAGATCCCTGCCCATTGTTCTGTGCATAGAGAAATTAAAAAGTAATATAGACACTGTCCTTCAAAGCTCAGGATAATGACACCAGCATTGCAAATCTTCCTTGGCTGTGAGCAGGAATCTCAAGGTCAATTCTGTTCCCTGGTATCCTACTTGGCAGGGATCTGCTTGTCTGCTTACCCACCTGACTGGGGTATTGTAAATGATAGATAATCCTTTCACCTGCTATGGCTGCTGTTTGTTCACTACAGGCTGGGGACTACATAAGAAAATAAACCCCAGCAATGTATATATATATATGTATATTTGTATGTATATATAAAAACACTGAGACTGAAGCTCATTTAATTTCAGGTTAGTGCTCTTTTGCCACTCTCACCTGTTAAAATTTAACTTTCTACAGATATCTAAGACCCAAATTTTGAGTAACGTTTAGTTCCAGTTTGAATTCCAGTCTCTGTGATCTGTGACTAACACTGTGAAATCTTATTTCCTACAGGATTGGAATGATTATGATGAAAAAACAAAGGAATCTGTTGGAATCTATGAAGTTACCCATAAATTTGTAAAATGCTGAAGTTCATACTCCTAATAAATTATGACATGCTTACTGATGGAGCTGTAAAACATCAGATACACAGTTTCCTTACAGTTACTTTTTTACATAGCTGCACTTCTGAAATGGAAACCTAAGTTCTCAGAATCACAGAATCATTAGGGTTGGAAAAGATCTCCAAGATCAAGTTCAACCTTTGACCGACATCACTGAGTTGTACTTTCTGTCCCCTGCATGCCCTAATAAAATACTTTCCTTGGAGCACTTGCAGATGGCCTCAGTACAAACTGAAAATAGAACATAGTGACTGAACTGTGCCATTTCCTTAACGCTCTGGGGTTTTGGAATATATATGGTTGTGGTGGAGTGTAGCTTAGCTAATGGATACAGTAGCTACTTAGACAACTTACAACCTTAAAGGTTTTGATAGTTTGTCACCAGGAAGTAGCCACTTTTGATTCTGAAACATAAGCAAATAAAGTCTTCCCACTCACCACTCCTATCGTGAGGAAATGGCTACAAGCATTAGTAAAGGCACTGTGTTAGCTGTTCAAGGGAACAGGTACACCTTTAGCAGCTTTCTGTCACTTCAGGTAAAGACTGAAGTGAGCTTACTGAGAACTCTTACTAAGCTTGACTGCTGTTGACATTTACACAGTTAAAATCCTCTGAAAAGCAAGTTATCTTTCCAAGAATGTCATAAAGTAAACCTCATTTTTAGTTAAAGACAGACTTTGTACTCCTGGCGAGTGCACTTACAATCTTGCCAGCTGTTCTCATGTTTAAAAACAAAACAAAAAACGCCACCAAAAAAACCCAAAAAGGGAAAAAAACCCCAAATCAACTAATTTTTAGTGAGTTTTAATCAGACTTTTGGTCTGATTATTGTTTCCTGATGCATTATTTCCTGCATCTTCCCAAATTATCACCTTCCTTTCTCTGTTTAAATGAGCAAGAACAATTATGCTAAGTTTTAAAGTAAGTTTTAAAATACAGCATTTCAGCTGAAAACTGGAACAGCACATTACAGGAGCAAAGCCTTCAGGCTTACATATGAAAAGCATGCCTCTCACTTGCTAGCACTTTTATTTCATACTTCTAGGATAGAGTACTGCTTACACTTATTGTGCTAAATTAAAAAGACCCTGGGAGAACCTGGAAGCTGAGATACCCAAGGGAAGAGCAAAGGGAAGTAGGTTTCTGAGCCTCTGAACCTGATCTGTCACATCCAACCAATGTGCTCAGACTTTTCTGTTCTGCTGATGTATTTGGTTGTCCAGGCCAGTGGGACATGAGCTGCATTAGTTTTACAGAGATCACAGAAGCAAACACCACTGTGCAATTCAGCTCCACAGAAAGACTCCTCCTCCCAGAAGGAAAAGAGTGCAAATCAGGAGGGTTTAAAAGGCAGGAATTTAAGTTCTACATACCAGACAGAGCAGAGAATGCTTGCAGCAGTTTTCTTTCCAACCTTTGTAAGAAACAGGAGCTATTGATAAAGGGTCTACCCATGCTGTATGATTTAGATACGGCAATAGAACAACTCTGTGGTTATTAATAGACAGCTTTATTAAAATACAGTCTTTTCCAGTCAATTTAACAACGCAGTTGGTGATTGCAGGTTACTTAAAGCCTCCAACTTAATTTTTTGTGTCTCTAAAAGCTGTTACGGTGGAAAGGCTTCAAGCAGTTGAGGCACAATCAATCCTGATATAAATTCAAGTTTAAAGAGACAAGTTAGTAAGCAAGCTTACTGCAAGAGTGCAAATGGAACCACTCTTCCATGTTTAAAATTATTGCATGTATTTTTTTAAAAATCAAACAGTCCAAGAGTGGTATCACAGTACTGTAGTCTGTCTGAACACTCATGGAACACAGGTGTTCCAAGTTCATTAACTCAGTAAAAATGCTTTTTATTTTAGATTATGTGTTTTAAGAACACATAGATCTGTTACTTGATTTGACATAGCGAATGTTTGTATTTCCTGAAATACATTCAAGGTCTGTAACTGATTTCTTTAAAATAGATAGAAATTTCCTAGTGAATCTAACATTATTCAAGTTCAATGAAGATACATGAAGCCAATTAAGCTGGGCAGTCTCAGCCATGCTGAACACTGATTAGTATGTCAATCAGACATAATCTGCATTTTGTTCTGCAGCTGTGAAGTGTTCCAACGACTTTATGTCTAGCTACCAATTTTCTTCCCCTTTAAAACATTAAAGATATCTTCTAGTGACTTGTGTATACACTGAAGGAATTCTTTACCATTCCTAGTTGGGTAAGAGGAAACATTACAACCTATCCAGTCGTCGTGTACCTGATACCCTACTCCAAAGCCATCAGCCACCACGGGGCCAAACCCTCCTAACTGCACAGCTGGGCTCACCAAGGTGCTGGTAGAAATGATGTTGTGATTAATGCAAGCGTAGGCTTGGTCTTGATAGAAATCCGGCAGTGGCAGCCCCTTGGATAAGGCTAAATAGCGCAGGCTGAAGAGATGCCGGTCAAACCCCTGGCCTGGAGAAAGAAAGTAACAGGTATGAGAGAGGTGGCTGGCTTTTGTGGGAAGTGAACTCCTCCTCGGCCACAAAAGAGGAGGTCTGTAGAACTGGGGTTTATTTTTGTACTGGTAGGAAATATTTTTCAGACTTCTCATGCCCATATCCTAGGAAAACGGGGCCTGCTTGTTTTACTGCAAGCCTCAACCAGGATCAGGAGAGTACACAAAAGTGCAGTGTTAACAGACAGTTTTAATAATACACTGCATTCTTTGATTACTATTTATCTGAACATAGCCAAGTTATTTAATGCAGAAAAAGGCTTTCCTAAAATTTATGAATCTAAAGAGAAAGAGCATCAGGCACCAACAAAAGGAGGCAAATTTTAGACTCTATGGGATAATATTCAACAGTCAATTTTACTGCTGTCAATTTTAATGCTTCTGGGAAGGGCAGTTCAAAAGAAAGCATTTAGAAAAATGCCAGGAGTAGCATGGCCAAAAAATGAGTTTGATTTGGAACTTGTTAAAGCCTTTATTCCCTGCAGAGATAAGACAGTACCTCCTCAGACTTAAAGCCAAAGTTCTTGGTTGCCCTGAGAAGTTCCACATGCACTAAGTATATATGAAATCCTCAAACAGTGCAACTGCTCTAAGGACAAAAACTAAAGTATAAAAAATTCTCAACGCATGAAAGGTGCTGTGGCAAGCATAGAGGCTTTCCTCTCCATCAAGAAATGAGTGTTAGAGAATGCACTTTAAAACTGCAGCCTTCTGCTACTGTTCTTGTCAAGTTTACATCAGACCTCCATCAATATTAAATTATTTAGTTGTAAATATTTACAGCAACCTTAACAGACATTTTAGTGCAAAAGCAGGAGTGTTCGATGTATCGCTCCTTACCCATAGCAGCCTCTTTCGTCAAACGGCCGTGGTACTTGGAGCACTCCACTATCAACTTCTGCAGCTCTTCTGTGCTGTGTTTGGAGAGTTCCTTGACAAAGGCTTCTGAGCATTTCTTTGTATGGACAGAGGCAGGACGTATGGTTTCTGTACGGCCGTGTTTGAAAGCTGCAGTGCTGCAAGACTCGTACGTAGCAACAGTCTGGTCGTACTGGCGAAGGAAAGCCATCTGGAAGGCCAGCTGAGCCACAGCATCTGGGCTCACCTTCTTCTGCTTTAGAAGTTCCTTGCCCCCTTCTTGGAACCGGATTAAGTTAAGAGACAGTGATTCTACAGTGGCATCAAACTTCTCTTTGGCTTTGGTAATCCCTGCTTTTAAGGCATCGTTCAGCTTAAAGTCAAGTTTCTGCACTGCTCTAGAAGAGTCAACTGAAGCAGGCTGGGACTGGGGGCTGATGGCTGGTGTCTTGGTGCTATCTTTAAAAACCTCATTCTGGAACCTGAGCACAGCCACACCATCTCCCCAGGAGTGTTCAAAATTAATTCCTGCAGTGCCATCCTTAGTTATGATAAGATTAAAGGATTTGTCATACCAGCGGTTTGCAGCATCTCCATGCAACATAGTGTGGGACACGTGCACAAAGTCTTTAACGGGAAAATCATCTAAACTTAAACAAAACATGGCAGAGTCTACTTTTTGAAGAGCTTCTTCATTGCCATTCTCCAATAGATTCTTCCTCAGCAGTGCCCATGTATCTCGGTTTTCACTGGAGAGGTAGCCAAGAGGGAAGGCTGGGGCCGGACTGTTGTCACTAAGGATGTATTTCAAGTGTGCTTGTATTTCTGAAGGTTTCACCATGTTTCCATCTCTATCAATAACATCAAACACATAAAAATTTCCATTCCTCAACACTAGCAAATGTTTTGCCTTTTCATCTGTATAAAGCTCATCTTTGTTGAGCTTAGGAAGCCGTGTAGAATTGAAAAGCCTGAAGTACTGGGACATATCTAGGGGGTAAGCATTGACCATGTAGGCACCAAACCAAGAAATTGAAGAAGGCACAAACCGGATAATTTTTTTAAAGATCTCAGTGTCACTTTTTTCTGGATTGAGGTGAAAAACTTCTGGTTCAAGGTAACCAGCCCTGAAGGTCTTCATAAAACGTATGGCAGAAACAGTCATGTTTGTAGCTCGTATGAGCTGATCGTTGTATTCCGGTTTCGGATCAGGATTAAAAGACATAAATGCATTAAAATTCAAAACAACGGGCTCACGTGCTTTTAGGTACATGTCAAACCAAGGACCTGAAAATTGAGAGTTGAAAAAGAAGTCAGAACATAAAAGCAGCTTCCTGACTCAGACCAGAGGGTCGTGTAGTCCAACAGTGATCATGAATAAACACACACTAAAGCACCTTTAAACAAGACAAACATGCAGTAATTCACCCAAGGCTTCTCCCAACCCCCACTATTACAAAGAATACTGTTGGCTAATCATAAAAATACTGGGTTTGGAATAATCTGTATCAAGGGTGTCCATGTCATTACCAACAAGGGCCAACCTCCCTGTTTTCTATATGGCTCAACGATAAACCTTAACTCCCAGGATGTACAGTGCAGCTCCCCAGCTCTATATTTCAGTGCATGCCTCACATTTGGAGTGGTTCATGTCTTTACCTACTCTTAAACTACTAATGTCTGCAACTCTCTGTCACTGAGTGCATCTCACTGAGATTAAACCTTCTACCTGGACAGTAAGAAGGGCAACGTGTAGTTCCAGGAACTAAGTTACACTTTTAATTACAGGTTCTCACAGGTGAGTAAGTAACACTCACCTACAGTTTCAAAACCACATCTGTCATCATCACGTAGCCTTTTAACCCCAGACTTGAAAGTCCAGGGTGGAGGCAACTCTACATAGTTTCAGAAACCAATTTCAAGTGGAACAGGTCTTTTATGAGGCCTAAAGAAGAGAAATAACTAAACAAAAAGCAATACAGACACCCCACCATTCAAGCAGCGTCCTGATTAGCATTGATGAACAACATAAAGCTACCACTTAAAACCCAAGATGTTTTTCAAAGTGAATGGAAAGTAAAATATAACAAACCAAACAACAGTTTTTGTGAAAGAAACTGGGGTTCTCTACCGAATGAGTGGTAGCTAACACCCTAACAGGAAGTCTCAACAAACAGCAAGCATAGAAGTGCATTCACTGGGCAACATGGAATCTTCTATTTCCATAGGTATTTGACATTTCCACCTCTGCTGCTAATACTTTCATGAGCAGATACTTGCATGTGGAAGCAATAATAAAGCAGAATAATCAAGTCTATATGCATGCTCTCCCTCTCCTGATTTGTTTCTATTTATTCTCATTTTCCTATTTCTGTCACTCCTTTTCTTTGGCTCTTTAAAAGTACATAGTTTTGTAGTTTGAAGGACTTTTAAGTCCCGAGTACTGACCACTTCTGCCTCCCAAACTTAGTTACACTCTGTGACCCCTCTCCTCCCTCAGAGTTTAGTTTTCTTGCTAAATAAAATGGAATTATTTGGAAATTATTGCTTTAGTTTCCTTAAGAGAAATGCTAGATAAGCTCCTCTTTAACTTAAACCCTATAAACTCATGAGAAAAAAATATTGTTCCAGTATCTATCTACCCAGAATTCTGGTAGAATAGATGAAGTTAGATAATGAGCATTCTTCTTTTCACCAGCCTCTGAAATGGCTCAAATATAGCCAAAGAGAGAGCTCACAGCAGGTTATTCCAAGTTTCTGTATTTCTTAAAGCTTCAGCCTATTATTTTTATGGCATTATGAGCTGTTATGAAGCATGATGATCTACAGACTCATCCTACACCCAGCAGGCCAACATACCTGTGATGTAACTTGTATGCTTGTTCTGATTGTCTTGAGCAACCAGTTGTTCATGCAGCTCTCTTCCAATTCCCTTTTCAAAGGCATGAGCGAGTTCTTCAGTTTTCCTACAGCAATCAAGAAAAGAATCAAAATGCTGTCACAAGTCACATTTTTTATGTGTAACATTTGGCTTTGAAGCAGAACATGACGCTGTAATACGCATTTGTCCATACCTGAACTGGTCATCATTTAAAAGAGGTTTCTGGGCATTCAGGTATCTCGTAATTGTATCTTCTAGCTTGGGAACTGGCAGTCTGAAGGAAATGGAACACAGAGATATGCACTTGATGAGCAAGAGTATGAATGAAGCCTGTGTTTCTTACACAGTCATCTCTTTGCCTCCTTTCTTCCAAATCCTTCCTAATACTTTTATATATACTATACATACAGATATATACACACACTATACTATACTATATATACTATATATATATATATATATTTGGATAATTCTTACGTATACATATTATCCAAATGCCTCATCAGTTTCTTGTGGAATAAGAGAAGCAAGGGACTAGATGGACACCAGTCAGCACACCATAATGTTCTTGGGAAGCAATGCAGAAAACCTACTTGACAGTCGTGTTACAAAGGTATGGCAGTGATGGGAGCCAATCCCTTACAGGGGACAGAGTGCCATAACCGCGGCTAGGAGAGGCAGCTTTATAGAACGAATAGTTCCGTTGCCGCCCCGGTCGGCCTCCCCCTCACAGGTGCGTGCTGGACATCTCTTTCTCACAAATCTCCTATTCGGTATCTTTGTCAACTTCCTCTGAGCCTGAGTTTTGCTTCCTATAGCAAAGTCCTGTTACACTCACGGCGTTTCTTTGTAACCACACTAACACTTTGAAAGCCGAGCCCGTTCCTCTGCACACAGCGGGAAGCACGCACAGAGAAGAGCTGCGCACAGAGAGAACCGCGCACCGCGGTGCCCAGGGCGGACATTCTCTATGCCCTCTCCTCACAGCGGACACCCCGGGCCGCCGCCGCCCCCTGCCCGCGTCCCCCCGGAGCGGCGG